>JAODVO010000002.1:61657732-61671053 GCA_025400055.1 Notarius lentiginosus
ATTGAAGAAGTCATTCAACTCATTCGCCCTCTCCAGTGTCCCCTCAAAGAAAGTGTCACTGTGGCTCTCTGCTCCCATGTACAGTCTGTCACAGGCAACCCCGTTCCAAGTGTGTCAAAATCCAAAAGAGCTTACAAAAATCATCTTCAACTGTACATACTCAATAAATTGTTCAATAGGTAATGGTGCCTGTAATGTTACTGTGGCTCTCTGCTTCCATTTCCATCTCTTTGTAATGTCACAGGCAAACCAGTTCCAAAAGTGTGTCCAAATCCAAAAGAGCTTATAAAATATGACCTCTTCAGCTGTATGATAGCCAGTACAGTATGTTGTGAAGTCACAATCAGCAAAGAAAAGTGCTTCAGAAAAAAGCAAATGGCATCTTCAGCTGTATCAGCCCAATAATCTTTGCCTCAAATCACCAGTCCTCATCTGGATGCCAAGCATCAAAACAGTTTCTGTCTGGTTGAAGGCAGAGGTAGACATCACATGCTTTGCGCTTCCACTGGGTCTTTGTTTGTCTTCCTTGCTGTCTGCAGTACACACAGCATCTGCGACCATCACCGGCCCTCTTCCCATCTGTGCTAAGCATGATCCCACCCAGCATAACTCAACATAATTTGTAAGCATAAGGCTATGAACAGCAAAAGACATTCCTACTTCCACTAAAATGTAGTTTGCCAATGGAAAATGATATAAAAACTTGACAGAAATACATGGCTCAATCAGTTAGTCATATATTCTCCCTAGCTAACTGAAACAGCATGACAACAACAGATAGTAAAACATATTAGCCTACTTACTCATCATAAATATTGTGCTGTACTTTGATTCTCGCATGGAGAGCTTGCAGCTGATGTACAGCACCTGACACTCCTCCACCTCCTGGGACAAAATGACCCCAGCCCTCTGTCCAACATGTTCATCTGTAAAACAAAAGGGAGAGAAAAGTCAGGAGAATGGAACAGCAGGCCCCCACACAAAACTGAATTCACTTGAGCAAAAGCCCTTTTGCATGGCTCCGTCTGGCACCCCCTTTTTTGTGAGGTCAGTCAGTGGCCTGGTGATGTCTGAAAAGTTAGGTATGAACTGCCTATAATAGCCAGCCACACAGGAAATTTGCCTGAGTAAAGCTTACTCAAATTGAAGAAATTT
Source organism: Notarius lentiginosus (assembly GCA_025400055.1). NCBI lineage: Eukaryota > Metazoa > Chordata > Actinopteri > Siluriformes > Ariidae > Notarius > Notarius lentiginosus. The sequence continues at coordinate 61,658,888 of JAODVO010000002.1, forward strand.
TACTCTCGCCAGATAACATTTGGTCCCTCTCTAAAAAGTTTTCTTCAATTTGAGTAAATTTTACTTAGGCAAATTTCATGTGCAGTCCCAGGAACTGCCTCACCCCCTTTTTGGTCTTAGGTCGCAGGCAGGCCACAATCACTGCTGTCTTATCAATTTGGGGCCACACTTGCCCATGACCCAAGAGGAAGCCCAGATACCATACTTTCACCTGCCCAACTGCACACTTCTTCGGGTTTGCTGTGGGCCCAGCATGCCTCAGCGGCCTCAGAATCACCCTAAGATGTTGTAAATGTCACTCCCAATCATTACTGTAAATGATTATGTCATCCAAGTAGGCCACTGCATATGCATCGTGGGGACAGAGAATTTGGCCCGTGAGATGCTGAAATGTTGCTGGAGCCCCAAATAACCTGAAAGGAAGGGTGATAAATTGGTGTAAGCCAAATGGAGTGGAAAAGGCTGTTTTCTCATGGGATAATGGAGTCAAGGGGATCTGCCAATATCCCTTTGTTAAATCCAGTGTCAAGTAAAAGCGAGCCATGCCTAATCGATCAAGCAGTTCATCAATGTGATGCATCGGATATGCATCAAATTTAGACACTCTGTTGACTTTTCTATAGTCTACACAGAACCAGACCGACCCATCGGTCTTAGGAACCAAGACCACTGGGCTGCTCCAGTTGCTGTGCAACTCCTCAATTAATCCCATCTTAAGCATAGCTTGGAGTTTGTCCCAAACCACATTTTTCTTGTGTTCAGGGAGCCGATATGGGCAGCTGTGCACCACCACCCCTGGGGGAGTCTCAGTGTGGTGTTCTATGAAGTTAGTGTGACCAGGGAGGGGCAAGAACACATTGGAGAATTCTTCCTCCAACCTAATGACCTGTGCTCTCTGGGACGGTAAGATGTGGTCTCCACAGGGGACTGGAGTGAATTGGGCTGCACTTTTTAGATTTACCTCCAGTCCCAGCTCTGACCTCTCCAGAACTACCATCACCAGAGCCACAGGAACCTCCTCTCTCTATGGTTCAGGAGATTGAGGTGGTAAATTTGATGTGTCACCCCTATCTGGCCGTTTGACCACATAGTCTAGTCGACTTCCCCAATTCACTGTGTGACCTCAAAGGGCCCTTGCCAATTGGCAAGCAATTCTGAACTTGAGGTGGGCAGTAAATGAGGACTTTATCTCCTGGTGCAAATTCCTTTAGCCATGCCCCTCTGTTGTACAGGTGAGCTTGATGTTCTTGGGCCTGTAGCAAATTCTCCTGGAGAATTGGACTGGAGACCAGAGGTTTGAGCTGTGATACATGAAAGGTGGGGTGAACATGTCACATGGTGAGTGGTAATGCCAGTCTAACAGAACATGGGTTGATTACCTTCTTGATGGGAAAGGGTCCAAGGAACCTGGGTGCTAGCTTGCAGGAGATGGTTCTCAGTGGTAGGTGGCATGTGGAGAGCATGACTCGTTGTCCTCCCCGGTAGGTGGGTGCCTTGGAGCAGCGTTTGTTGGCCTGCCTCTTGGATGCAAGGACAGAGTGAATGAGTCTTCTCTGGGCCATTGCCCATTTCCTCCTGCAGCGACGTATAAAGAGCTGAGCTGAGGGTATGGCCACCTCCTCCTCTTGGCTGGGGAAGAGTGATGGTTGGTAACCTAGGGAGCACTGGATTGGAGAGAGACCTGTGGCAGAGGAAGGGAGAATGTGATGAGCATATTCGATTTAAGGTTGGTACTTACTCCAAGAACTGGCATCCCTGGACGCCATGCACCTGAGTGCTACCTCCAAAGCTTGGTTCGCCTGTTCTGCCTGGCCACTGGTTTGTGGGTGGAAGCCTGAGGAGAGACTACAGGTGGCCCCGATGAGTTTGCAGAAGGCCCTCCAGAATTGCGCAGTGAACTGAGGACCCCAGTCAGAAATTATGTCAGTGGGCAGTCCATGTAGATGGAAAATGTGCTGGATGAGTAGTTCAGTGGTTTCTTTGGCTGAGGGGAGCTTGGGCAGAGGGATGAAATGAACAGTCTTGGAGAAACGGTCAATGACAGTGAGAATGCATGTGTTGCCACCTGAGTTGGGGAGTCCAGTGACGAAGTCCAGGGTGATGTGAGACCAAGGTCGATGTGGAGTCGGGAGGGGTCTTAGCAAGCCGGCAGGGGGTTGATTGGCTGTCTTGTTCCTGGAGCATGTGTCACAGGCTGCCACAAACTCCTGGGCGTCCTCCTTCATGGATGGCCACCAAAAGTGCTGCTGGATGAGTGCCAGGGTTTGGGTGGCTCCCGGATGACAGGCCAGCCATGACCCCACTGCAGCACCTGGGTTCGCACAGGACAGGGAACAAACAGATGGTTAGGAGGAGTGTTATTGGGGTTACCTTCACTGAGGTCCTGCTCCAGGGCCTTCTGTACGAGTGTCTCAACCTCTAGAATGGCAGCTCCCAGCAGGCAGCATGGAGGAGGACGGTCTCGGGTGGCTTGGACTCCTCTTGGTGGGAAGAGAACATCCTGGACAGGGAGTCGGGTTTGCCATTCTTGGAGCCTGGGTGGTAGGAGAGCATGAAGTTGAACTGGGAGAAGAAGAGAGACCAAAGGGCTTGGCGGGAATTAAGGCATTTGGCGGACTTGAGGTACTCCAGATTCTTATGGTCAGTCCAGACTAGGAAGGGGCACTCCGACCCCTTGAGCCAGTGCCTCCACTCCTTCAAGGCTAGTTTCACAGCCAGTAGTTCTTGGTCGCCGATGTCGTAAATCCGTTCGGCTGGGGATAGCCGGCAGGAGAAGAAGGAGCATGGGTGGACCTTGTCGTTACTGTCCCTCTGGAATAGTATAGCTCTGACCCCTGACTCAGAAGCATCGACCTCGACAATAACCTGCTTGGTTGGATCGGGTATGGTGAGAATGGGTGCTGTGGTAAACCTGTGCTTGAGCCTGGAAAAGGCTTTATCTACTTCCTTCCCCCACTTGAACTTGGTCTTGGTCAAGGTCAAGGCTGAGAGAGGTCCAGCCACCATGCTGAAGTCATGGATGAAGCGCCTGTAGAAGTTGGCGAACCCCAGGAAGTGCTGGAGCTCTCATCTCGAAGATGGGGTGGGCCAGTCAGCAACTGCCTCCAGCTTGAGGGGGTCCATCTAGATCTTTCCTGAAGAGATGATGAACCCCAGGAACAAGACAAGCCTTGGTTTAACTCACTCTTCTCTGCCTTAACGAACAGCTTGTTCTCTAGCAGGCGTTGAAGAACCTGCCGGATATGACCCGAATGTTCCTCTAGGGAGCAAGAGAAAATCAAGATGTCATCCAGGTAAACGAAGAAAAGGTGTTAAGAAAGTCTCTCAAGACGTCGTTCACTAATGCTTGGAATACCGCGGGTGCGTTAGTCAGGCCGGAAGGGTCTACAAGGTACTCATAGTGGCCTATGGTGATGTTGAAGGCCATCTTCCACTCGTCCCCTTCCCTGATCCTAACTAGGTGATAGGCATTGTGTAAGTTCAGTTTAGTGAACACCTTAGCTCCCTGGAGTAGTTCAAAGGCTGTGGTCATGAGCAGTAGTGGGTAGTGGTTCTTAACCATGATGGCGTTGAGACATCAATAGTCAATGCAGGGACAGAGTGACTTGTCCTTCTTTTCAATGAAGAAGAATCCCACCCCTGCTGGAGAGGAGGAAGGGCAGATGATCCCAGCTGCCAGTGACTCCGTGATGTATTTCTCCATGGCCTGTCGTTCAGCAGGTGAGAGAGAGTAGAGACATCCCTTGGTTGGCACCATCCTGGGCAGGAGGTTGATCCCGCAATCATAAGGCCTGTGAGGAGGGAGGGACACTGCTCGGGTTTTACTAAAAACTGGCTTGAGGTCCAGATATTCCGGAGGCATGTGAGAGAGGTTGGGAAACTTACTGGCTGAGGGCTGTGATGGTTTGGCGGGAGGCAGAATGGAGTTCAGGCAGGAAGGACTCCAGCCTAATGGTGTGATCAGTTCAGTTTGTGATCAGTTTGTAATGGTGTGTGATCAGTTCAGTTTAAGTGGGGGTTGTGCTGCATCAACCAGGGTAGTCCAAGAATAACGGGAACATGAGGGTTGTTCATGACGTGAAGTTGTATCATTTTGGAGTGATTGCCTGATATCCTTAAGGTGAGCAGGGTGGTGAGGTGAGTGATGGTGGTCAAGCCAGTGCCATTGAGTGTCAGGATAGTGAGAGGGACCTCGAGGGCGAGTAACAGGATTCCGAGATCCTTGGCGGTGGCAGAGCAGATCAGGTTCCTGTCCACCCCTGAGTCGATGAGTGCCTGAAGATGGTGATGCTGGTTGTTGTGCATGATGATAATGGGGAGCAATGTTCGGTCAGCAGGGGACTGGTTCCGAGCATTGCCCACCAGGGCCCCTTGATTAACTGGTGGGCTTGTCCTTTTTAGTGGGCAGGCTCGGCAGATGTGTTCTTGCTGACCGCAGTAGAAGCAGGCCCCCGTGTTCTGCTCGTGCAGTTGTTCCTTGGCTGACACCCGTAACCGATCTACCTGCATGGGTTTGACGGACAAGGCGGGAGGTGGAGAGAAGTTGAAGCTGAGGCGGCTCTTCTCTCTTCTCCATTGTAGGACCTGAGCATCGATACGATTGGCGAGGTCCACGAGAGTGGCAAGATCCGACGGCAGTTCCTGAGATACTATTTCGTCCTTGATGACGTCAAGCCAGTGCCATTGTTCGTCAAGCCATGTAGAAACAACGACCTGGGCACTCATTCCAGTCGCATGACGCCACCAATGTCCAGAACTCGATGGCATAGTCCAAGGTAGATCGGAGCCCCTGCCGCAGCTCCATGAGCTCCCTAGCCACTTCCCGACCAGACAGAGAGCGGTTGAATGTTCGCCTCATTTCCTCAGAGAACTCCTTGAAGCTGGAACAAAAGGACGCATCAGTGTGCCAGACCGCTGTTCCCCATTCCTTGGCTTTGCCGGTGAGGAGCGTGATGACATAAGCTACCCAGGAGTGTTCTGTGGGGAAAGCCATAGGTTGTAGCTCCTAGATCAGTGAACACTGAGACAGAAAACATCTGCAGTTACCTGGTTCCCCGCTGTAGGGCCGAGGTGAAGGAAGTCTCAGTTCGTGGTGAGTGGTGGTGGCAGGAGGTGAAGAAGGGGGTGGCTGGGCAGGGGTAGGCACGGCTTGGGAGTACTGGAGTTGTGTGGATAGAAGGTTGAGTGAGTTGGACAGGGTGGCCAAGTTCTGGGTGATCTGCTTGAGTTCCTGTTGGTGGGTCCCAAGGAGGGCTCCTTGCTGCTGCATAGCCATTCTCAGATGATTCAGTTCTGCTGGATCCATGTTGGCCAGAATGTACTGTTACAGGAGGTGAGATGTGGTGAGTAGGATCCAAGAGCAGAACACAGACCAGTAAATCCGATAATAAAAAAAGATTTAATAGGAGTAAAAATAAACCAAAAATAATCCAGAAAAAAACTAGGGACAAAAAATGAAGGCAAGGACAAAAACGCTAGCATAAAAAATAGTCCAGACAAAAAACTTGACACAAAAACGTAGCACAACAAACATGAAAAAAGACAAAAAATGTAGTGCAAAAAACTGTGACAAGGAACAGGCAAAACAGAGAGCAAAAATCCAAGAAGCAATAAGGGCGCAGAGATAACGTGAAAAAAACAAAGATGTTCTGGCAAAGTCCCCTTCTGAGAACGGCCTTTTTATATACAGCAGAGCAAACCAGGACGTGAATGCCAGCAAGATGAAAGTCCTGTCCCAGATCCGGATTAGCGCTGAACTGGGAGATGATAAATCTCTGGAGTAGAAGTCCAGGACAGAGCATGACAATATTGCTAACTACTGGGATACTTAAATTGTATGGATTAAACTCGTAGTTTGAATTTTTTGTCGGATATTTTCAATTTTGTCATTGAAAAAAATTTGTGAAGTTGTTGCTACTACTTGTACATATTGCAGGTGTGCATGTGTCTATAGTGGTCTTTTTCCCAGTTAATTTTGCTCCAGTATTAAATAGGAATCTAGGATTATTTTTGTTATCCTCAATTTGGGTGGAGAGATATGTTGCTCTAGCAACACTAAGAACTTTTCTATACTTCAGGAAGCTCTCCTTCCATGCTAATTTGAATGCTAGCAATTTTGTTTGATGCCATTTATGTTCTAATTTTCACATGGTCTGTTTTAAAGTGTGAGTGTCATCGTTATACCAGAGTGATAATTTTTTTTCTCTCTAATCATTTTTATTTTAAGTGGAGCTACATTATCTAAAGTATAGCAGAACGTTGACTCTAAGCATTCAGTTGCCTGATCAAGTTCTGTGGGGGCTGACAGTGATCCAATTAAAAGTTGATAACTCTGGGAGATTATTTATAAAACTCTGTGCAGTAGTTGACGTGAACATACATTTAATAAAGTAACATGGTGAGGTGCATATCTTATTGCTTACACATATTTTGAATAAGATGAGAGAATGATCTGAGTTTACTTCAGACTGTGGAATTGTGATTATATTTTCTATGTTTAACCCGAATGTTAGTATTAGATCGAGAATGTGACCCCCATTGTACGTAGGTCCTATGACGTTCTGATTAACCCTTACTGAATCTAGAATGGACACAAACGCTGATTTCAGAGGATCTTCAGGGTTATCGAAGTGAATATTAAAATCTCTGACAACTAAAGCTTTGTCTAAGGAAATAACCAGGTCTGAGATGAAATCCGCAAATTCAGAAAGAAACTCAGAATATGGCCCCAGGGGCCTGTAAATAGTAAGTAATGGAATTGACTAGGTAGTCTTATTTTTTTTGTGGCTACATACCGTATGTTATGTTAGTATAAAGAACTTCCTACACATTGAATTCATAACCAGGTTTTTGTGTTACACCTAGATAATCATTATAAATAACCACAATGCCTCCTCCTCTGGCAGACAAGGCTGGTGTACATAACTGTGTCCGGGAGGACAAGCTTCATTTAATACTCCATACTCATTTGGCTTAATCCATGTTTTTGTTAAACAAAGTACATTAAACTCCTGATCAGGTCCAAGGTTGTCATAGCCGGGGGTGGCAGTGGGGATAAGCTCCCACTGCCTATAAAGTGCTCCCATATGGTGCACATCTCAAATAGCCTCTGACAACCAAGTCCAACTCCTAGCCTGCTCATGTGGCTTGGCCTATAAGCCCAGCAGACCTGCTTGTACTGATAGGGGAAGGGGTGAAGGCGGATCCCTGGTGCCTTAAAACCAGATGCTTTGGGTAGGTAGAGCTTGTCAGCCCAGGAAGGCAGTCTATCTAGGAGAAGGAAACTCTGATCTCAAACCTCTGCTGCTTTGCAGCCATATCCAGCCATAGAAAAGGCTTCAGGAGTAAACCTTGAGGAAAAATCCAAAGTGGAGCCCCTAAGGTGGTAGGATCGTCAATCTTGACTTCCTTCTGGCAGCTCCTGCAGCCAACCTGGTGCCAAACATACTGCTTTGCTTTCCTTTGGACCACACCAGTGAGATGGAGAGGGGGATTCTGGTGTCTGGGCAGCCCTGAGTCGCCATACACCTTGCCCAGTTATCCGCCCCAGAGAGGTCACTTTGGTGTTGCTGTAATCAGCAAAAACAACACGGGAGACAGTAGTCTATGAGTTATAAGTCCAGTCCGATTGGTGTAGGGCAAGGCGCTACAGATTGCCTCCATCAGTGGGAGGGATCATTGCAGTCCCACTGGTCAGCTACCACCTGCCTTGAAGTCGGACAGCCCCCAGCCAGTAAGGTGCTGACCTACCTCAGTCTGCCTGCTTCAGTGGGTGCTTGGAGCTTAGAGAACCTTTTCAACAAGCAGACTGCATCATTGCACCATGCAAAACAATAAGAAGAAAGAAGAAACTGCCAGCCCTGCGACTTGCGAGCCGGAACATCAGGACCATGTGCCCTGGCCTGTCTGATGACTTGTGCAAAATTGGCTACTCAAGGAAAACAGCTGTCATACTGAACATGGACATAGCTGCTCTTCAAGAGACCAGGCTAGCAGAAAGTGGCACATTGCATGAGAAGGACTACTCCTTCTTCTGGCAGGGTAGATCTGAAGATGAAGTACGACTGCATGGTGTGGGATCTGCTGTCAAGAACAGCCTGCTGTCCTCGATGTCTGATGGTGGTCCAACAAAGAACAGCCTGCTGTCCTCTGTTGGACCACCATCAGATGGCACTGAACTCATCCTCACCTTGCAACTCTCCACTTCCATGGGCTTCATGATCATCTTCAGCATCTATGCCCCAACTCTCTGCTCTGCTCTGGAGGTCAAAGATAAGTTTTATGAAAACCTGGATGCTGCCATAGGCAAGGTACCAGACTCTGAGCACTTGTTCCTGCTTGGAGACTTCAACACCAGAGTGGGTGGAGACTATGATTCATGGCCCAACTGCATTGCACACTTTGGCATTGGCAAGATGAATGAAAGTGGTCAAAATGCTGCTGGAATTCTGTTCCTATCGCAAACTCTGTATCACCAATACGTTATTCAATGTAAAGCCACACCACCGAGTGTCCTGGATGCATCCAAGGTCCCATCAATGGCACCAGCTGGACTTGATCATCATCAGGAGAGCCCAGCTGATGAGTGTACTCACCACACCCAGCTACTGCAGTGCAGACTGTGATACAGACCGCACGCTGGTATGCAGTAAGTTACGCTTTGTGCTGAAGAAATTCCACCACTCCAAGCGTTCTGGCCCTCCATGCATCAACATTGCTGTGGTGTCTGACCCTAAACTCTGCACTCAGTTTGCTGATGCTGTTGAAAAAAGCCCGAGAGGACCAACCAGCAACTGGGACTGCCAAAGAAAGATGGAACCTTCTATGGAATGTCATCCACAGTACAATCCTGTCTATATTTGGCAAGAGTGAATGAGGAACCCAGACTGGTTTGACGAGAGTCTCTCAGAGATGACACCTGTCATCGACGCGAAGCATGAAGCCCTGACAAACTACAAGAAGCAGCCACCAGCTAAGAATCTTGCTGCCCTGAAAACAGCAAGAAGCAATGCTCAGAGGACCGCAAGACACTGTGCCAACCAGTACTGGCTGAACTTATGTTCCAGCATCCAACAGGCTGCTGACAGCAAGAATACACATGGAGTGTACAAAGGAATGAAGAAAGCTTTTGGACTGAATGCAAGGAAAACAACTTTCCTGAAGTCATCCACAGGTGAGTTCATTGCAAACCACAATGAACAGATGGAATGATGGGCAGAATACTATCAAGACCTGTACTTGAGAGAGAATGTATTCACAGAGTCAGCCCTTGACAGCATTCCCAACCTATTAATCATAGAGGAGCTCAATGTACCACCAACAGATGAAGAGCTCAGCAAAGCCATTGACTCCCTCAAGCCACGTCCACTCTATTGTTGCACCTTCATGAACTCTTCTGTCAGTGCTGGGAAGAAGGATCAGTGCCCCATGACATGCATGACGCAAACATTGTCACGCTTTACAATAACAAAGGGGACCGCAGTGATTGCAACAACTATTGTGGGATATCACTGCTGAGCATTGCAGGGAAGGCATTTGCCTGGGTAGCCCTGAAGAGACTACAGCAACTCACTGACCGAGTCTATCCTGAGTTGTAGTGCGGCGTCAGAGCACAGCAATCCACCATCGACATGATTTTCACTCTGAGACAGCTGCAGGAGAAGTGCCAGGAACAAAAGCAACCCCTGCACATTGCCTTCATAGGCATTTGACCTCGTAAGCAGAAAGAGTCTCTTCAAGCTCCTTGAGAAGATAGGATGCCCACAAGAACTGCTGAATGTGATATCGTCGTTCTACAAGAACATGAAGGGTACAGTGCAGTTCAATGGTTCATCATCCACTCCCTTCCCCATCAGCAGTGAAGTGAAGCAAGGCTGTGTCCTTGCTCCCACTCTCCTTGGCATCTTCTTTTTGTTGCTGCTATCATATACCTTCAGCTCATCAGAAGATGGGGTGTTTCTCCACACATGATCAGATGGCTAGCTGCTTAACCTTTCCCACTTGCGAGCCAAGACGAAGGTCTGCCAGCTTATATTCAGAGAGATGCTCTTTGCTGATGACACTGCCCTGGCTTCCCACACACAGGAAAGAATTCAGAGGGTCATCAACTGCCTGGCTCATGTCTGCAAAGAATTTGGCCTCACCATTAGTCTAAAGAAGACCAATGTGATGGGACAGGATGTCAGTGATACACCCAACATCTGCATTGGGGATTACACTCTGAAAGTGGTCGAGGACTTCACGTACCTTGGTTCCACGATCTCCAACAGCCTGACCCTTAATGCCGAGATCAACAAGTGCATCGGCAAAGCAGCATCTGCCATGTCACGACTGTCCAAAAGAGTGTGGGAGAATGACAAGTTGACCACAAAGACTGCAGTGTACAATGCCTGCAAATTCGGCACTCTGCTCTACAGCAGCGAAACGTGGACAGCTTATGCATGACCGGAGCAACGCCTCAACACTTTCCACCTGCGTTGCATGCGCCACATCTTAGGCATATCATGGCATGACCGAGTTCCCAATAAGGATGTCCTCAAGCATGCAAACACTCAACATGTTTGCGATCCTGTCCCAGAGATGCCTGCAACGGCTCGGCCGCATTCGTCATATGGAGGCTGGACGCCTCCCAAAGGATGTTCTATGCGGCGAACTCATCTCAGGCTCCAGACAAGTTGGCCGCCTGATACTGCGTTACGAGGACGCATGTAAGACGGACATGAAGTCTGACAACATCAAACCAGACTCGTGGGTAGCAGCTGCAACTAACTGCAACAACTGGCCACATGTCATCAAGACAGGTGTTAAGAGAGCTGAGGCAAAAAGGGAACAGCAGTGGCTTGGCAGAAGGGAATGACAAGAGACAGCAGCTCCTGCACCTTCACTACCATCAGGGTTCATATGCAGCAACTGTGACAGAGACTGACACTCCAGAATTGGACTTTACAGTCACAGCCGACGCTGCTTTACAACAAGCTGACAATCCAGTTGCAGTCTATTTTCTTGAGAGACAGATGGAGACTATGATGACACGTCAAAGTGACATTCACAAGAATGCCTGGACCCAAGATATCCCAGCAGAACACTGCCTCCGCCAGCTTGCCTTCTTCCCATAGTGCATCCGGGTGCCATCTCTTCCCCAGGTAAGTGATGCACACATACCTGGCCATCCACATGATGTAAAAGAAAACATGATTCATCAGACCAGGCTATCTTCTTTTACTGCTCCACAAGTCCAGTTCTGATGCTCAAATGCCAATTGTAGGTGCTTTCAGTGGTGGACAGGGGTCAGCAGGAGCACTCTGACCAGTTGGCAGCTATGCAGTCCCATACATACAAGCTGAGATGCACTATATGGTTTGACATCTTTCTATCATAGCCAGCATTAATATTTTCAGCAATTTCTTCTGTGGGATTGGACCAGATGGACTAGCCTTGCTTGGGTGCACAGGACCGTGTCACCAGATTACTGTTTTGTCCTTCTTTGGATCACTTTTGGTAGTTGTTAACCACTGCATACTAGGAACACCTAACACATGGGCAGTGGTTAGCTCCGTCACCTCACAACAAGAAGGCTCTGGGTTTGAACCTCATGGGTCTTTCTATGTGGAGTTTGCATGTTCTCCCCACATCTGTGTGGGCTTCCTCTGGGTGCTCCGGTTTCCCCCACAGTCCAGAGACATGCAGTTATGTTAACTGGCTACTCTAAATTGCCCATAGGTGAGAGTGGTTAACACAAGCTGGCCTAGTGGTTAGTGTGTCCACCTCTCAACTGGGAGATCGTGAGTTCTACTCGTGGTTGGGTCATACCAAAGGCAATCATAAAAATGGTACCTACTGCCATCTGGCAAGGCACACTGCAATACAGATGCGAGCGGGGAGTCAAACTTTCACGGTTACCAGAGGACCAGCCCCCCGTTGTAATCCTAGCTATATAATAGGCGAGAGGCTGAGGGCTATAGAAACAGAGATTGGTGCTGCACCCATATGCCTCAAGAGCTGGTTAGTACTGGGACAAGAAACTGCTGAGGAAGACCAGATCCTGGCACGGGATGGACTTGCTTTTTTTTTTGTGAATGATTGGGTGGGAGGGCGGCACGGTGGTGTAGTGGTTAGCGCTGTCACCTCACAGCAAGAAGGTCCGGGTTCGAGCCCCGTGGCCGGCGAG
>JAODVO010000002.1:61964056-61974643 GCA_025400055.1 Notarius lentiginosus
AAAAGAGAGCAACTGGACTTGCTTGAAGTCTTCAAGCAAGTCCAGTTGCTCTCTTTTACCACCCACAGTTTATTGATGTCGTGCTTTTACTGACAGTTGTTGTAAAATTCTTTTTCCACAGGACACAGAGAAATGCAGGAAAGAGGTAACATTATAAATACAGATTCCTGCATGAGAGAGCAAACGGTTTAGTTTCATATTTATCAGAAATATCCTGAGTTTATCCTCAGACCTGTTTCCCCTTCATCAGACAGAACAACACGATCCTGGACACGGTTCTCTCGGCTCCTCGCTCCAGCTACCCTGACATCGTTAAACTGACAGATAAACAGGTGCAGGCTGGGAATTTCAGCGATATGAGAGTCGTGCCGGGATACTACACTGTGGCCACGGACAGAGGTGAGATGGGGAAGAGGGAACGATGGCAGGGTCAAGAAAGAATGTGTGAGGTCTAAAATCCGGTTACGAATCTGACCATGTTCTGGGTTTGCGTCCCAGAGGCGACGGGGGCGGTGGAGCTGCAGGAGGGCGTGGAGTCTGTGGATGTTCTGGTTCCGCTCTTCATCAAAGATGAGGATGATGATAAGAAACAGCTGCTGGTGGAGGCCATCGACGTTCCGTTGGGAATCGCCAGCATCGGAAAGCGCTACGTCAATATCACAGTGATTAAAGAGCATGGTGAGACTCACTCGCCCTTGTCCACTTCCCCTTGAACACTTCTGAGGGGTTTTTCCAGGTTTATTAGATTTTGCAGGACTTCAGTCAGCAGCAGCTCTTAATGGACTTCGGGATTTATTCAGTTTCTAACACGACGCTTCTTCAATAAGACTTAAATTAACTAATAGATAAAGATCAACAAAGAGAACAGAAAAAAAACATGTCTAAACAAAATCAACCAATCAGAAGAAGGCGGGAACAAGACAGTGGAGGCGGGAACAAGACAAGACAAGACGTGCCTTTACGAGAAACAAGAATGTCATGAAATACTGAATATTTAAAAAATATAGAATTTAATTGTGTAAATAAGTGTTAGTTTATTTAGCAAACTGACATTATTAGGTGTAATTATATGTGAACACTGGTAAAAATATGACATTTTTATTTATTTAACAGAAGATATATATAAAGTAGTGTTTCAACTGCATTCACTGCTCTACAATATTATTGGAACGCTTCATGAATGAGCAAAAATGAATATTAAAAACCCACATAATGAGCAATATTTTAAGCTCAAACATTTTTAAGTCACGGAATGCTTTCTACAAAACACTGATTTCAGCATTTCATTAATTTTCTCGACAGATTTCCAGCAGGGTTCAGAGACGCGCACTGAGATACAAAACATGGAGTTTGTGGTTCTTTAATTGGTTTTGAGAAAAGAGTTCTTTTTTAGAACTTTGTAATAGTAAAATGTTTTGTGCAATGGTTATACATCTAAATGTGTTAATAGTGTGTGTGTGTGTGTGTGTGTGTGTGTGTGTGTGTGCAGCTAAGAGCATTCTGACCTTCCTTCAGCCCTCATACACTTTCTCTCGGCAAGATGGCGTAGCTAACATCCCGATTAGCCGCGACATCATTGAGGATGGTCGTACTCAGGTCACCTACAGCACCCGTGACCTCACCGCCAAGGACAAGAAGGTAAAGTCAAAGGCCAAGGCTTAGATTAAAGTTAACCTGTAACAAAGCTTACAGTTACAGTAATCTAACAAAGGCTGAGATCGCATGTATATTAACCTGATGTGTACTGGGATTGTTGTGTAAACCAAGAACGCTGTTATGTTTGTACCCTTCAGGACTATGTTTCAGTGGATGGAGATCTGACATACCAACCTGGAGAAACTCAGAAGATGGTTCCTGTGAAGCTACTGGACCTTGGGGAAGGGGACGCCCTGTTGGATAAACAGCCCAAACAGTTTGTGATGGATCTGAGCAACCCACGTCAGGGCGCTAAACTCGGAAAATACCCACGAACCACCATCAACATCACTGACAAGCCAGGTGAAGCTCAGACACATGACACCAGGAAGGGTCACTACGCGTCAACACACCAATATCATCAATTCAAATAAATTGAATGCAGAAGATGCGATCATATATTCAGTGTAATCAACATGCATAAATAAACAGAAAATATTAAAGTCCGATATTAATCTGAAGCATGAGATCATCTGCCCGGCTCGCAAGGAAATTACATTCACCTTAGCTAGCTAAAATTGTCACTGAACGCAAAATGCTTGATGAGCTAGTTAGCTACTGAGGATAAAATAATTTGATGTGGAGAAATTTTCTGTAAAATTTATGTATAATTTGTGGAAGGAGTCTCCAGTGTGAGTGCTGTGTAACAGTCAGAGGTGAAGCTGAAACTTTACGTTCTGTGATGTTTTCAGGGCAGAGGAGTTTACGGTTCTTTACAGTTTATCAGGAACATGATGAGCTTTTTTTTTTTGTCTTATTAACTTCAAGAGAATAAACAGAGATGGTGAGGGAATCAATGTTTATAGCTGCTATAATGTCAGTGACACAGGAACTAACTCGTTTACAGGAACTTACACAGCATTAAATGTAACTATAAGCGGATAAAAATCATGACGTTGTTTTTTTAATTAATAAAAATTGCAATTGCTAGTAAATATCTGTGGTATAAGTGCAATAAGCAACTTAAAAATGTGGAATAAAATGTGCTGTTATAGGAAAATAATTAACTTCAGGGTGGGAACAGTAACTCCACTTCATCATCACCCCGGGCTTGATTATTTTCCTAGAACAGCATGTCCCATCCTGTAAAAAACAGTAAGGTGTGGTAGAACTATCACAAGATTCAGGAACTTGTAGTGAGCTATGGTACAGAGGTGCAGGTACAGTACAGAACCGTCCAGATGTGCATCACATCAAGCAACAGAAAAACTAATTAGAGCACATTTTGTTTGCTAAAAAATACATAAATGAAAGTTTCATCTATCAATCAAAGCCAAAAGATTAGGCCAGAAACATTATCTGGATCTCCAAGCAGGTCATCCACTCCTGCATCTAATCATGTTAATGTCAAGCTGAATATTATTTACTTTCCCTGTATGTTAGATCCGAGTGTGATCATGTTCAAGAACAGCACACAGAACTTCAGTATATCCGACGCGCTCTACACCGTCCCTGTGATCCGCACTCAGGGTCTGGAAAATCCCTCCACCGTTAACTGGCGCACAAACTCCCCCCGCCTCAACATGTCCGGCCTGGTCAAGTTTGCCCCAGGAGAGATGGAGAAGAACATCGTGATCGACACTCGTACACAGCAGATTCCCTCCAAACCAGAAACGTTCCAGTTGGAGCTGTATGACCCGAGCACGAACAGCCTCGTCCGAGACAGGAAAACCACACTGGTCAACATCACCGATACCAGAGGTAAGAGTTTCTGTTTCACTCCTGAGCTCCATCACACATGATAATCCAATTTTGGCAATGGGTTTTACAATTTTCATTAATGGATGAGATAAAGTTTATCCACCTGACTGCACCCATTGCTAATAATTTATCTTTGTTTCTGTTTATTTTGTTGTTGATTCCTTTAGCAGGAGATTTCTTGACTAAGGCAGCTCCTCTAAGTAAAGCCTCGTCTCCCACTGGACGAATCTTTGCTCCAACTAACATTGAAGCTACAGCTACAGGCCCTAAAAAGATCCGCCTTAACTGGAACCCTCAGTCTGGAGCCAAAGGATATAAGGTAGCTTACACATATTACAGTTGCACTCAGTAATAGTGATAGGTTCTAAAGTGTTAACTCTTGCGATATGTAGATGACTTCCATCTGCGTGTTCATGATTCTGTTCACTTCCAGGTGAAGTATTGGATCTACGGAGATCCTGAAGCCGACGCCCAGGTGGTGGACGTTAAAAACACTCATGCTGAACTGATGAATCTCTACCCATACTGCGATTATGAGATGCGTGTTTGTTCATACAATGCTCAGGGAGATGGGGACTACAGTGACATCGTGCAGTGCCAGACTCTTGAGGATGGTGTGTTACTCAGTCAAATAAACTGGGGACAATAGGAGCTCTGTTATCACTGGTTAGCAGTGCACACTGGGATCATGCTAACTGGTCATTGTTAGCTTTTATATAATTGCATTTTTAGCTGACTTTAACTGTATTAAATCCCGAAAATGTCATGAGTCCAGTAATAATCTGACGCACTACTTGGTCCAGATGTGTTTGGAAGTGAAAAAGAACATGAAGCATTTTATTTTTATTTTTTTATGTGACTGTCCTGAAATCTTTGTTCTAAATTTCCAATCCTTTGTGGTGGCCTTTCTATACAGTACCAAGTGAACCAGGTCGCCTGGCCTTCAATGTCATTGGTCCAACTGTCACTCAGCTGAGTTGGGCAGAACCAGCAGAGCCCAATGGTGTGATCACGCAGTATGAGGTTGTCTACACACCCATCAATGAGGACAGCAGTAAGTGGCAAGATTCATATAGTATTCATGGGGGGGGAATCAAGCTTCTGGATATTTGTCTACACCTGGGTATGCCTGTGTATCAGATTCTGATTGTATTTAATCTAGAACCTATGGGACCTGAGAAGAAGGTGAAGATTGACAACCCCAAGAAGCGAATGCTGCTTATTGAGAACCTGCAGCCATCGCAGACCTACTGCTACAAAGTGCGTGCTAGCAACAAGGTGGGCTGGGGACCGTACAGAGATGCCACCATCAATCTCGCAACCCAACCCCACAGACCCATGTCCAGTAAGTCTGTTAGGAGAAATGTGTTTATACAAATTTCATGGTATACATGGGTATAATCTGGACATTATTCCTCTTCCTGCAGTTTCATAAACAGTAGCTATTCTGGCTAAGATTCTGATCGTCCTCATGTCGAAATATTTTCTCTGGCAGTTCCCATTATTCCTGATATTCCTATCGTGGATGCAGAGGCGGGTGATGAGTATGACAGCTTTCTCATGTACAGTAACGAAGTTCTTCGTTCGCCCACCGCCAGCACAAGACCCAGCATGTCTGACTTGTCTGAAGGTGAGCAAAACTCCTGCTGGTTGCATGCTTTCATGCCCTTGCTGATTTTCAATCGTTACCATTCCTTTAGCTGGCACAAACTTTGGTTATTGTCCATATACGTATAATATTTAAATAATGGATTTATTAGTTTTTACAAGGACAACACTGGCTGAATTGGGACACTGCTTTAATACTGCACCTCTGAATCATTTAAAACTCTCTCTTATCTTACCTTTTGGATTGCCTTCACCATCACAATTTGGATGCTCTATTCAACCTTCTGTGGCAGGATGATGTGCTAACATCATCACAATGTGAAAGTACTTGAAAGATCTAGGATTCAGAAATTGCTATCATCATTTCAATATAAATCTTTTGGAAGTGTTTGATGTTTTGAGTTTGTTTTTGTTTTTTTTAACTTGGTGACTTTTTTGTTGTTAAATTGATTTTATGGCTTGATTCTTATGATCTGCTTACGTTCTATCTAGGTCAATTTTAGTCCATGTATATTTGGGCTCTCCAGCTAATTCAGTTACCTTTGGCGTCAAGAGCTTATCATGGACTTCCTCTCCTTTTCTCTCTATCGCTTTGCTTGAATGTAGTCACTAACCATAGCTTGCCTACCTACCTGTCCTCCATGCTCTGCTTGCTTCCCCCCACATGAACACTGAAGGCAAGCGGTGGAAACACGTTAAGCTAGTGGGATCAGACCTGGATCTCCGTACAGTGTCCTGGAAACTGCCTGCTGATGTCATCCTCACCCGAAGTACAAGCACTTTGGGAAGTGATGATCTGCTGGCTCCTGCTCATTCCCAGACCCCTCATCCAAGTGGTTATTTCCAGAACCCTCTACAAGGTGGCTGTTTTGAGAACTCTGTGCAAGGTGGCCATTTCCAGAACCTTCCACAAGGTGAAGATCTCAACATGTCCCGTGCTAGACCGCATGCCAGCATACCTCTACTCCTGCCACCATTCTGCTGCCATGCTATACAATCTATATGAAACCTGTTCTGGATTGCTAGCTTGTATCAAAATGCTGCTGCCATGCTTTGGGTTGGTGTCAAGTGGAAAACTGTAGGTTGAACTACCTTCTGCGACCCATAGCTGGTGAGCAAATGAGAATGCAGATGATGACTATAACAGCTTACACCCGATGGAATCTGCTAATACTGTAACTAGTCATACAAACCCTGCTGCTGCTACAGCTGCCGTTGGAGAAAGAGGGTTCTTCTAGTCTACAGCAATATGGAAGCTGCCTGTTCCACATGACAGAGAGAACAGTCAAACGGTTCTGGGCAACTGTTTTGAAGTCTGTTCCCTACCCAGTGATAGTTGGATATTCTTCTTATTTTCTTGACACTAATGCTAGTTTGTTCCCCTCTTTGTATCTACAGACCAGATCATGAATGGAAAGTGGGATCAAGGGTTCTTGTTCCCAGGTGGTAGTGATTCCCTGTCACGTAACATCAGCACTTCTTCAACTAGTTACAGCCTCTCACCTCGCCCTGGTGGTGCCAACCAATCTGTGGAGACCACTATGACTTACATAACCAACAAAGGTTTGCACAGAGCTAGAATTTGTATTGTGGATTATACAGCTGTACACTGAAAGCAGTCTCTCTGCATGGCTTACATGACTTTTTAGCATCTAAAGATAGATTAGGGTGGGAATTTAAGGGTACTGGGGGGTCCTCTTCCACAAGAAGGATTATAGAGTGAGTTTTTAGCTATCACTAATTAACTTAGATCTTAACAACCAATAATTGCTTGATCTTACAATTGCCTTCCAGGAGGATCTATGCCTCGCAAGCATGACATCCACACAGAGGACGTGATCTTGAGAAAACGGTCCGAAAACAGGACTTATTATGACAATGATGGTGTAAGAGACTCCATCGTGATGAGCGACTTGACTGGAGGATTCTCTGACAGTCTGAGTAAGTGAATTGTCTAAAGGTTTGTACGTTTGTGTATCCATGCTTCAGCTCAAAGGCATTGTTCCATGTTTAACCCTTTGAACCTGACTGACGTGTCCAAATTCACATCCCCCCCCCCTTTTTTTAAATTGCTCACAAAATTTTCATTGCAGTGAAGTGGATCACATATCACATGAAATGGCACGACCAGACCTTTCCAACAATGCCAGTTGCTTGTCTATGTGAAAAATAATTGATTTTTACATCAAAATTAATCATAGTACAATCTACATCCAGCTCTGCGTCCATCTCCACGCCCATTACTCTTGTCTGAATTACTTTTCAATGCATAGATATGGAATACACATCACATGAAAGGGCAGAAACGGATCTTTGCAGTGATACTAGTCAGATTTGTACATACTAAAGTAAACATGTTATGATTACAGATCAAACTTCTGCAGAGTAATATCTTTACTAATTTTGTCACCCATTTTCACACTCCTGGTTCTCGGTTCAATAAGTCATGAAGTCCCTATCATTTCACACCATACCACATATCAAAATACACAGCAGAACCTACCCATTCCAAAGGTACGAGATGTTTCTCTGGACATCAAAGTGTTGTTGAGTAATTTGGCTTTGAATTCACAGCAAAAAAACAAAAACAATTCCTTTTCGCATTAGGCACTGAGCACATATATGTTTACAAATTGCTATCAGTGTCCCACCATCATGGTTCTGATTTTGCCAGATACCAGACAATCTCCCCTACACAATTATGAAAAGATTTATCTACTGCCAGCATTTTATGGTGAGATATATGTAAAAATATAGTTTCATAAGATGCAATCTATTCCCCCATGATATGAAGGTGAATATAAAAATGTATGACCTGACCACGAGTAGAACTTGCAATCACCCGGTCAAGAGGCGGACACACTAACCACTAGGCCAACTCGTGGTAACCTAAAAGTAAAGGTACTGAAATTTACCCTGAAAATAAAAAAGGGTGGGGTGTCACGGTGGTGCAGTGGTTATCACTGTCGTCTCACAGCAAGAAGGTTCTGGGTTTGAACCTCATGGCTGACTGGGGTCTTTCTGTGTGGAGTTTGCATGTTTTCTCCTTGTGCCTGCATGGGTTTCCTCCGGGTCTCCAGTTTCCTCCCACAGTTCAAAGACGTGAATTCAGTCAACTGGCTTCTCTAAATCCCCCAGAGGTGTGAATGTGAGTGTGACGGTTGTTCGTCTCTGTGTAGCCCTGGGACAGATTGGCGACCTACCTAGGGTGAACTCTGCCTCATGCCCAAAGTGAGCTGGGATTGCCTCCAGCTTCCCCCACGACTCTGATGGATAAGTGCTACAGATAATGGATGGACAGCTCAGGGTTCACAGGGTTAAAGTAATGGCTGCCAAGTATTACAGCTTTTGGCAAGAACCTTTGGTTGCCTATCGCTCAAGCTCTCACTGACTCCTTCTCTAACATTCGCTCTGCTCTGCCATGTCTCTCCTCCATGCATTGCCATGTCTGTCTGTCTTACTGTCCTACCCCATCCTCCCATGCACTTCCCTGCCATGGCCTGTGGTGGCGCACTTTCAGGCGGTTCTAGCTTCAGCCAGACTACAACTACAAGCTACAGCCTGAACTCCCACGTTCACAATCGCTCAGACGACATCAGCGAGGCTCTGCAGAACCTGGACAGGGTTCTCCAGGGTGAGTGGATATGGAAGCAACCAATCCAAACTGTGGAGTCCAAACCTAGTAGCAGAAACTCCTCTTTGAATTGGTTGATAGATGCAGTTCCAGGAGCCATAAATACCCAGTGGTATATAATATTTGCAGTCTCTGACCTGGAATAGCTGGATTAGCCCTGAAGGACTTAATTATTTTCTTATTCATAATTCTGTGCAGTGGCTAATTAGCAAAACTTTCATGACGTTAACCAGATGTGAAGGTAACACAGAGAATGTTTAATGTCCTATCTAGTATGCGTTTAGTTAAGCAGGCTTGCCTCCCAGAGTCATTTCAAGCTTCTATCATGCTATTTCTACAGTCAGCCCAGAAATTAAATGTTTATGATGGGCTGTATGTTATCCCTAGATACTCGGCTGCCACAAGGGGTCCCTGAAACCCCAAGCAGGCTGGTGTTTTCAGCTCTGGGCCCTACGGCACTGAAGGTCAGCTGGCAAGAACCCCACTGCGAAAAGCCAATATTAGGATACTGTGTCCTCTACCAGCTACTCAACGGAGGTCAGTATCAACGCTGAGTGGCTCCAATCTGTTGTAGTCTCCAGGTAAAGTTTCCATTGCAATGCTGTATGTGTAATTTTGTACATAATGATCCCTGCAGCTGAAATGAAGCGCATGGACATCACAAACCCTGCACAGAACTCTGTGGTGGTTCAGGACCTACTGCCCAACCAGTCGTACCTGTTCAAGGTGAAAGCTCAGAGTCAGGAGGGTTGGGGTCCTGAGAGAGAGGGAGTCATCACCATCGAGTCTGCTGTCGACCCCCAGAGCCCCCTCAGCCCTGTGCCAGGTAAAAAAACACTTGATGGCCTTGTTGTTTTACCAACTCTAAATACAGCCATATTGCAGAATTTCTGACCCTACGTGGTGGTGTTTTCAGGGTGTCCGTTCACTCTGAGCACACCCAGTGCTCCAGGTCCACTGGTGTTCACTGCATTAAGTCCAGAGACTCTCCAGCTCAGCTGGGACAAACCACGAAAACCCAACGGCGAGATCCTGGGCTATGCGGTCACCTGTGAACAGCTGCATGGTGGAGGTCAGGGTCGAACATATCTAACCATTCCCTGTGTACAGTATTCCAATGGCAAACAATTTGAGATTGCAGTCAAATACCAAGTCACTTCCTCCTTTTAAAAATGATAATTATAATTAAGTTTGAGCTAGAATCTGTCATGTGTGTTGAAACTTAAGCCAGACTGAAATTGGAAAATTAATTTTTTTGGGATACTGTAGATGTTTGTTTCACTTATGATCCCCAGTACGCAGTAGCTTCTGTTTCAAAGTTACATTATTAGCTCTTATACGTGACCTGTTTTGTCTGTTATCTTTTCTGCAGTTTATCCGAGTTTAAGAACGTAATGGTGATAGTAGCCAACATTTTCAGTGATCAGAATTTTTAGCTTTTATAACTGATATAGATGTAAGATGATATTTGACAGAATGTTGTTATTTGTGCAGGAGATCAGCGTTCCTTCCAGCTGAGCGGGAACTCGGCCACGTCTCTGACTGTTTCTGATCTGAGTGAAAATGTGCCATATAAATTTAAAGTTCAGGCTCAAACCACGCAAGGGTTTGGGCCGGAGAGAGAGGGGATCATCACCATCGAGTCTCAGGATGGTACGACACACACACACACACACACACACACACACACACACTTATACATCTGATTTCAACATGTAAACACACAACATACTGTAACTACAAGTCACACCTAAACACTAAATGTAATCTGACATAACTTGGTATTATGTAGTTATGAAGAAGAAAAGTAGTTATGAAGAACCCTTTATTCGTCACATGCACACTTCAAGCACAGTGAGATTCATCCTCTGTATTTAACCCATCTGAAGCAGTGAACACACGCACACACACCCAGAGCAGTGGGCAGCCACACCAGAGCGCCCGGGGAG
>JAODVO010000002.1:62088223-62099094 GCA_025400055.1 Notarius lentiginosus
CAGAATTCAGGATACCATGATGGTGATGTCACTGCATTGACAGGCCAGCGTCTCTCTCTCTCTCTCACACACACACACACACACACACACACACACACACACAGTTTTATGACCATGTGTACATACTTTACAGTGTGTGCACTGGGCGAGGCATTAAACTGAACAGGTGGTGTGTGTGTGTGTGTGTGTGTGTGTGTGTGATTCATGGTCTGTAAATCTGAGCAGCTGATGAATGAGATCCTGTTGACCCTGAGACACACCTGACTCACAAAAAGACACTGATGTATGTCGTGACACCGAGACACCTTGATTATGCCATATGATCAAATACAAAGCACTGTAAAGTTCACACTGTAGTATAATATCAAATATATTGATATTATATAATCTGATAAAGAGTCTGCATTATAACACATACTGACAAATAAACAGTGCTATAACATCTAGTGACAAAAACACCTCATTATAACACATACTGACAAACATGCTGCAAAAAAAGTGTACACCTACTGGGAGCCTCGTGACTCAGTTGGATAAGGTGCCATACCATAAATCTGGGGACCCGGGTTTGATTCCGACCTGAGGTCGTTTCCCAATCTCTCCCTGTCTCTCTCTCCTGCTCATTTCCTGTCTCTACACTGTCCTATCCAATAAAGGTGAAAAAAAGCCCCCCAAAAGTGTACACCTACTAAAAAACATTTTTGACAAATCCCACCCTGCGTACATAACTCTCATGTAACATCTGAACTTCCCAACATAAAACCTCCCAATTGCCACGTCTTAGACCATGGGATTGTGCCATTGAGTTTCTGGAAGGTGCTACTCCCCCTAGAAGTCAAGTGCATCTTCTCTCCCTCCCTGAAAGCAATACCACAGAGGAGTATCCCTCAGAAGCATTGGCCCAGGTGTACATTGGACCATCCACATCCCCAGTGGCAACCAGGTTCTTATTCAGTGAAAAGAAAGATGGCGGACTCAGGTATGCCACTGATTATGGGGGCTAAATGCAGTCACTGCTAAATATTGCTATCCTCTTCCTCTGAGCCTGTCCTCCATTGAGCAAGTTATATGGGTTGGTCAATGTGCCATTGTTCTTTCAAGCCTTCATAAATGAGATTCTACATTACACCTTGAACTCCTGTGAACATATTTCTTTAAAAAAAAAAAAAGCTTCTTAACAATAACCTATATGTGAAGTTAAAAAAAAAAAGTGAGTTTCTCCAAACCTGTCAAGTTCCTATGTTTGATCCTGGATGAGGGACGCATGCAAATAGATCACAGCTAGGTGGAGGTGGTAACAATATGGCCACAACCTAAGACCATGAAAGAATTGCAGCCCTTCCTGGGGTTCAGTAGCTTCTACCACTAATTCACCAAGATTTCAGCCTAGTGGCAGCTCCTTTGGCCTCACTTCTGAAAGGAAAATCTAAAGGTCTCAAATATAACCTAGAGATACAGGAAGTATTTGAAACCATCAAGAAAAGATTTACCACCACTCCCAATCTTGCGTCATCCTGAACTGCAGTTCCTGGTAGAGGTGGACCTCTGAGTGGTGGAGAGAACTTCTGGTCATCAAAACTACCTTTGACAAGTGGAAACATTGGCTTTGGTTTCCCTTTGTTATCATGACTGACCACAAAAACCTGGAGTATGTCAAATCCATCAAAAGGTTCAACACCCAGCAATGCAAGTCTTTTTCAGTTGACCAACTTGATAAGACTGATGCCTTATCCTCAAACTGTGAGGGACCCCACACATCAGTGAAGCCTGAGGCCAGTATTCCTCAGTCAAGTTTTGTAGGTCAAGTGTTTTGGGAAATATTAGATGTCCAGTGAGCACAACAAGAAGATCCAATGCCTCAGTGCATAGCCATGAATGTCTCTGTACCCCATTCCAAGAGGGAGGTCATCTGTTGAGTCAGGATCCATTCTGAATACCCACATACCACCTGCAAGCAGAGGCTAGTGGAGAACAAATTCTGGATGAAGGGACTAATAAAGAATGTTTTCTCTTGTCCGGTTCATTCTGTGCCCAAAGGTGCGCATTAAGATGTCTCCCTAGTGGCCTTGGTTATTCCATTCACTTCCTGTTTGAACAATATATAAACCACATAGCCTTCTGAGTAAATCAAAGGCTTGCAGATGGCTAGCCATACTTATAAGATTTGAGCTGAACAAAGTGCAAAAAAAACAGTCAAGAGGGGGTTCTGAACAGCCAGGTGAGACATCCTTCAGAACTTAGGCTGATAGGGTTCATTGAGAGTGCCACCCTTAGTGTAGCTAGTAGGAGATGCGCTATCCTCCAGAAAGCAGTGAGGCAGAGCAATCTCTTCCTCCACAAGGTACTGAGACAGAATTATCTCTTCCTCCACAAGGCAGTGAAATGAAGCAATTGCTTCCTTCACAAGGCATTGAGGTGGAGTGATCTATTCTGCATAGCTAAGGGATAGTGCAACATCCATGGCATGGCATGAAAGCAGAGCAACAGCCACTGTATCGCCAATGGGAGAAGCAAAGTCCAAGGCATAGCCAGAGGGAGGAGCAATATCCTCTGCATAGCAAGAGGGGGACACAACATACACCGCAATGCAGGTAGAGGAATGATGTCCTCAGCAGAGCAAGGACACAGGGCAATGTCCAAATTGGGGCAAGAAGCAGAGCAGTGTCTGAAGTGGGGTAATGAAAGTGGTAGGTGGTTCTAGCCAGGTCTAGAGCCCCTTCTTCAAAAGATTTCCTGAGGGGATTCATGCCATCAAGCCATTCCCATGTGACTCTGACCCAATTTCTCCTCTTGTCCCCTCCTCTGACCCAATCTCCCCCTATATTTTGCCTTGTGTGGCTATTTGTATTATGTTTAGACTGTTTTGACTCTGTTTTTGCCATTAACTATTATTTATATGGATCTTTATTTTGTCTCCAGGAGCCCCTTGTTATAATGAGTCTTAATGGCTAATATGTCATTTTCTAAATGCATTAAAAATGAAAAATATTTAAGACCTAGATTTACAGAGTTAGACTAATACAATTCACTAATAGATATGTGTAGTAGCTTTCTGAATGTAGTAAAAAAAAAATTCAGGCTCAGAATGTCAGCAAGCAGAGCAGTATATAATTTCTAAAGGCAAGATTTGCTTTACATGACTGAATAGAAGTGTGTCGGTGTGTCGGTGACTCACACCATCATCGTGATTTTCTCCTGAAATGAATCAGAATCCAGGGTTGCCAAATCTCATCCCACATCCGTCACCCACTCACTGCACCCACGGCCTCCGCTTCACCCATTTTACTTTATTTTCTGCCAAAAGACGACACAGAATTCAACACTAATCCTCATACAGGCTTCTGTCTGGAAAAACCTCAGTATGAGCAAAAACCTGGTGATGCGAGTCATTATCTGAATTATGTGAGGTTTGGAATAGGGGGGAAAAATCCATAATTTTCAAATACATTATTATAGCC
Organism: Notarius lentiginosus; assembly: GCA_025400055.1. Classification (NCBI taxonomy): domain Eukaryota; kingdom Metazoa; phylum Chordata; class Actinopteri; order Siluriformes; family Ariidae; genus Notarius; species Notarius lentiginosus. Next base: position 62,091,682 of record JAODVO010000002.1, read on the forward strand.
TTTAGATTTGAAAAAAAATCCATGATTCTGGAACTTACTATTATAACTTCATTAAAATATCTTCAATTGCAAAATATCTCATTGTAGATTTTTATGACTAATGTCAGTCCTGCGTACTGTGGCACATGCACCTGAAGGCGTGCCTCGGGCTGCGCAAGTGCTGAGTGGACTCCAGCACGTGCGCTGTGAACAAGGCGCACCTGAACTCAGTCAGAGAACATGTGGTTTGCCTATTTAAGGACTGCACTGATACAAGTGCAGCACGAAGTATTATGCTACGTTAAGTATGCATTACCGAGCCTTTCAACCCTTGTTCTTGTTTTCCTGGTTTCTCGATTCTTGTTCCTATTTCTAGTTCTCACCCTTGCCTAGCCTCTGACATACTGTTTGCACCTCGACCAACTCTTTGCCTGTTTCTCATTTCTGATCCTGCCTGCTGATTTGGACTGTTTGCTTTTGTGTGTGTTTTATGCACTTTGTAGACATATTGCACTGTATTAAATTGAACACTTCTGCACATACATCCACCTCCCTTGCATACCTGGCAGAATACTTCACCATACAATGGATGTAGCAGACATGTTTCAGTACGCAATTCCACGCCACTTCCGGGTTTCCCTGTCCCTGCCGCTAGCCTCGTATTTCCGCCGACATACCGATGCTTACCCTGCTACACCAATGGTCGATGGAGAGTATCATCCATTTGGATTCAGCATCCAGTGTCCTCAATGATGACTTCCAAGAGCCCAAGCCAACCGAACCCATCTGAGTAAGCTTCATACTAACATTCATTGCGGGATGAGCATGCAGATGGGTGGACCACCTGATTCGGGTTGAACACCCATGCCTTCGAAACTCACAGACTTTCTTTGCCATGCTCAAGTTTATTTTTGAGTTATTAGAAAAGGAGGAACCCCATGAAAATATTTGGGGAGGGGCAATCATGCTAATGGTCAACATAGCCGAGGAGGCCATTGCTCTAGAGCACCTCCTCAAGGCAACCACTCCAGTGGCTGACTCAGCCAAGGAGACTGTCGCTCCAGAGCTCCCCCCAGTGGCTGATATAGAGACAGCAGAGGAGGCTGTTTTTCCTGAGCCCCTTTTGGAGGTTGTGTCTTTTGAGCTGGTTTCTCAGCCAGAACCAGCACCTGAATTAATGCCTGAACCTGTGTCTGTATCAGAATCCATGCCTGAACCTGTGCCAGCATCTGTTCCTGTTCTCATGCCAGCATCTGTTTCCGTGCCAGAACCAGTGTCTGCTCCAGAGGCAGAGCCAGAGTCAGCACCAGTGTCTGCTCCAGAGGTGGAGCCAGAGTCAGAGCCAGAGCCTGCATCAGGGCCTACTCCAGTGCCAGAGCCTGCATCAGGACCTGCATCAGAGTCTACTCCAGAGCCCGCGTCAGGGCCTACCCCAATGCCAGAACCCGCGTCAGGGCCTACCCAAGTGCCAGAGCCCGTGCCAGGGCCTATTCCAGAGCCAGTGTCAGAGCCTGCATCAGAGTCTACTCCAGAGCTAGTGCCAGAGCCAGCATCAGAACCTGTGTCAGAGGATGATGGAACGACCTCTGCCTTAGCCAGCCACAAAGACATCTGCGTTGTTCCGTCGCCGAGTCCTAACCAGAATCAAAGCAACGTGCTGACAGAGCTCGAGCCTGTACCTGAGCCAAGTCCAGAGTCCAAAAGAGAGCCAAGTCCATGGTCCAAGCCAAGTCCTGAGCCTGAATACAGCTTGGGGCCTAAGTCGAACCTTGCTTCCTGTTCTGAGCCCAAGGCAACTCCAGAACTCCTACCTGAGTCATCTCCAGTGCTCAAGCCCAGCCCTACGTCCAAGCTAGATCCAGAACTCCAGCTTCAGTCATCTCCTGAGCGGGAGCCAGAGCATGAGTCATCTCCTGAGCTCAAGCCCAGCCGTACATCCAAGCCAGTTCTGGAACTCCAGCTCAAGTCATCTATAGAGTTCGAGCCCGAGTCCAGTTCAGAGCCCAAGTCATCTACAGAGTTCGAGCCCAAGTTCAGTCCAGAACCCAAGTCATCTACAGAGCTAGAGCCCGAGTCCAGTCCAGAGCCTGAGTCATCTCCAGAGCTCAAGCCCAAGTCCAGTCCTGAGCCTGAGTCATCTCCAGAGCTTGAGTCCGAGTCCAGTCCAGAGTCCACGTCATCTTCAGAGCTTGAGCTCACATCCAGTCCAGAGTCCAAGTCAAGTCCCGAGGTCAAGCCTAGTCCTAGCCAAGAACCCAAGTCGTGTCCAGAGCTTGAGCCCGAAACCCCACTGGGGCCAAGTATGATGGATTTTCGCTCCTGGAGGGAGCTCTTTGGGAGGGGGTTCTGTCAGTCCTGTGCACTGTGGCACGTGCACCTGAAGGTGCGCCTCGGGCTGCGCATGTGCCTGTGAACAAGGCGCACCTGAACTCAATTAGAGAACATTTGGTTTGCCTATTGAAGGACTGGGCTGATACATGTGCAGCGCGAAGTATTACGCTATTTTAAGTACGCATGACCGAGCTTTTCAACCCTTGTTCTTGTTTTCCTGGTTTCTCGATTCTTGTTCCTGTTTCTAGTTCTCACCCTCGCCTAGCCTCTGACATGCTGTTTGCCCTTTGCCTGTTTTCTTGTTTCTGATCTTGCCTGCCAATTTGGACTATTTGCTTTTGTGTGTGTTTTATGGACTTTGTATACATATTGCACTGTATTAAACTGAACACTTCTGCACATACATCTGCCTCCCTTGCATACCTGACAACTAAAAAAAGTAAATATAGCTGTAGAAGGATTTAAATGGTTTTTAAAACTCACACTAACACCTATGAAGCCCAGCATTAATAAATCATTATAACTGTGCCTATAGCACTGTGTAGGTTGGTAATGAGCTTTTGTAAACATTTTTATGAATTCTAATAATGTCTCATAAAGCTCAAATAATGTTATCAATTCACATTCATTGATAATTTATAATCATATTATTAAAGTGTCACTATTCAAATAAAACTAACACCTTATTCACACCAGTGAGTGACAAGAGCGACAGGCAGTCATTCGTTTTCTACATACTGAATGTGCCCAAAATTACATTGCAATTTCACTGACACTTAAATAAAGATTTTCTCAAGTCTACCCAAATTAGTTATGATGCTGTTAAGAAGTGACAAATCCAAACAATTTTCTCAAGTGATTCCTCTGACTAATCCTACGGCACATACGGTTTGACATTTCTTCAGTTCCCCACTCACAACTTCAGTTCCTACCTGTAGTTAGTTCTCACTTACTGTTTGAAGCAAAAATGAAAGAACTGTGGTTTGATCTTATCCTGTCATATATGACCTCTCATTAAATGTCTATAGAGATTTTATGAAAAAAAAAAAAAATAAAGTAGCAAATATCGTTGATGCCTCTGGTGAGGGTATGTAGCTAGTACAGTTAGCTTGTTTTGCTAATCTAATCTGAGTATGAAGCCAAGTGCGTAACATGTAAATCACACTGCTGACATTCAAACTGATTAGTGCATTATTTCATTTGTGTTAAATTAGTTATCTTTAGAAGCTATATTCCTGTGATGTACTTCCTGTTTTCAAATTGTTTGCCACAAGTCTCTTATCAGTGTCTGCATTTAAACTAGAACTTTTTGCTTCTATTTTTAATCAATAATTTTCCACTATTATTTTATTTTTGTTGTATTTTTCACTTTCCCTTCTGCCACATTTTTTCACATACAATGACAGCAAGTGGAGGCCATCCACTTTGGATCTGCCTTAACATCAACAAATCCTTAAATAAGATATGTAAATCATTCATCATGGCACACCTTCAGCTTGTTCAGTGCGCTGAGTGCAGGATGCTTAGTCATTCTTCCTCTGTCCTTAGTAATAGCTTTATTTGTGATAAGTGTAGATTAGTTAGCTCTCTGATGGAGAAGATTATAGCTTTAGAGGTGTGCATCCAGACTTTAGAAAGGGTTAGTGAGACCAAGAGCAGTGTAGTTTCTGTAGGGGGAAGTCTGGATGCCCCAGGTGGAGTTAGCAATCCCCCAACTCTGGCAGTAGAGCCCTCACAGCAGGCCAACATAGAATTAGATCATACTGAAAGTACAACCACTGCCAACACCTTTCATCTAAAGCTAGGACTGTTGAATATTAGATTTCTTACATCCAAAGTGTCAATTGTTAATGAACTTATTACTGATCAGGGGTTTAATGTACTCTGTTGAACAGAAACAATTAAGTTACACAAGTATGTAGCATTACCCCTGTCTTATCCACATGGCATTGATCCCAATCAAATTTCACACTGATTATTAAGTACTACTATTGACCTCTAAAGCACTGAATGGTCTCACAACACAATATCTGCATGAACTTCTGGTCCTTTATGACCCGCCATGCCTACTTAGATGAAAAGGTGCAGGCTACGGTGGTGTAGTGGTTAGCATGGTCGCCTCACAGCAAGAAGGTTCCAGGTTCGAACCCAGCGGTCAGCGGGGGCCTTTCTGTGTGGAGTTTGCATGTTCTCCCTGTGTCTGCGTGGGTTTCCTCTGGGTGCTCCAGTTTCCCCCACAATCCAAAGGCATGCAGGTTAGGCTGATTGGTGGATCTAAATTGACCATAGGTGTGAATGGTTGTTGGTGTATATATGTCAGCCCTGTGATGACCTGGCGACTTGTCCAGGGTGTACCCCGCCCCTTGCCCATAGTCAGCTGTGATAGGCTCCAGCTTGCCCATGACCCTGCACAGGATAAGTGGTTACAGATAATGGATGGATGGATGGATGGATGGATGGATGGACTGCAAATCGTACATATGGGGCCATCCTTACAGGAGCGAAGTGATGAGAACTCCAGCCAGAAGTAGGGCAACAGCATTGATCAGGCAGGTCCAGAGAGCAGGAGAGGTCAGTATCCCTAGTAGCTTGACAGAAAGAGAAATAGAGAGAGAGAGAGAGAGAGAGATATTGTGAGCTATGCTTATTGTCATATAATGGTTAAAACAATGTACATTGTGAGTTGAGTGCAAGCAGGTATTCCAACAAGGCTATTTATGACAGCATAACTAAAAGAGAGAGCTAGAAGGTAACACAGATGTGAGGGTGCCCTGGGACATAAAGCAGCCATCCACTCCACTGTCCACAATCCTGAATGAACTTGACTTTAACTATGACATTGTTGTTGGTGCCAGATAAGCTGGTTTGAGTATTTGAGGAACTGCTGATCTCCAAGTATTTTCACATATACCACTCTCTGGAATTTACATGGAATGGTGTGAAAAACAAAAACATTGAGTGAGTAACAATTGGAGTGTGGGTGGAAATGCCTTGCTGATAAGAAAGATCAGAGGAAAATGGCCAAATTGGATCAGCCTACCAGGAAGGATATAGTAACTCAAATCATCACCCTTTATAATAGTGGTGGGCAGAAAAGCATCTCAGCATGCACAAAAAATTTGAATCTTGCAGTGGACAGGTTATAACAGCAGAAGACCACATCGGGTTGCACTCCTGTTAACTAAGAACAAGAATCTGAAGCTATCATGGGCACAAACTCACCCAAACTGGACAGCTGAAGATTAGAAAAAAAAACCCTCACCTAGTCTTTTTCCAGTCTACAACTATCCATTTTTGGTGAGTCTGTACCCATGCTAGCCTCAGATTCTTTTTCTTCCCTGACAGGAGTGGATCCTAATGTTGTTGTCCACTGTTGTAGCTCCTCCACCTCATGGTTCGATGTGCATTCTGAGATGCTTTTCTGTTCATCACAGTTGATTTGAGTTACTATACCCTTCCTGTCAGCTCACACCAGTCTGGGGGTGGGTTTCCTAAAAGCATCATAGCACAAAGATAATCATTAAATGGTAGAGCGAGCATCACAATGAACACTCTCTCTCCTAGTTAAGATGTTCTTAGCATTAAGAAGCTTTTGGGAAACCCACCCCTGGTCATTCTTCTCTGATCTCTCTCATCAATAAGATGTTTCAGCCTGCAGATCCTCACCTCACAGGATGTTTTTTTGTTTTTCACACCGTTCTGTGTAAAATCTAGTGACTGCCGTGTGTATAAACCCCAGGAGATGAGCAGTTTCTGAAACACTCAAACCAGACCATCTGGCACCAACAACCACACCATGGTCAAAGTCACACTTTGAGGTCACACATTTTGCCCATTCTGATATTTGATGTGAGCATTAACTGAAGCGTTTGACCTGTATCCGCATGATTTTATGCATTGTACTGCTGCCACATCATTGAATGATTGATTGCATAACTGCAGAAAAGAGCAGGAGTATAGGTGTTCATATTAAAGTAGAGAGTGAGTGTCTACAAGCACTCTAATAATGATTTTCAGATAAGCGTAACACGTACCAGATATTTTAGGGAGATTACAGGTTTGTCACTGACAAGTCAACACACGGAATGACTGGCTACAAGGCTTCTGTCAAGCACAGAACAGATACAAGGAAATAACATAACTATCAATTAAAACTGAAATCACAAGCATGCTGCTCTCCTGTTCTATCCATCTGTCATGTCATGCCATGCCATCTATGCAATTATTTTGCCTTATGACTGCTGTGGCAAAAGAGAAGCTCACTTATTATATCATCTCCTATGGCAATACAGACTTGATGTTCTTTTAAATCTACACCTTTTGACATAACATCCATTACATTTGCCTTTGAAAGATGGCATGGCAGCGTAGTGGGTAGCCTTGTTACTTCACAGCTTCAGGGTCCCTGGTTTGATCATTAGCTTGGGTTATCTGTCCGTGTGAAGTTTCTCAGAGTTTCTTCTGGGTTATCTGGCTTCCTTCCACTGTCCAGAAACATTCATGTACATTAATTGATTATGACAAATTGTCCATAATTGTGAATGAGTGTTTGAATGGTGTCCTGTGATGGATTGGCATCCCATTCAGGATGAAATCTACTACTTTGTACACAGTGTTATGAGTTGCTTCTTTCCTGCTGAGTTTCTAATACACAAAAATTCCAACCATGCTGTCCACCTGACTATAATATACAGTGTCTTGCAAAAGTATTCATCCCCCTTGGTATTTGTCCTGTTTTGTAACATTACAAGCTGGAATTAAAATTGATTTTTGGAGGGTTAGCACCATTTAATTTACACAACATGCCTACCATTTTAAAGGTGCACATTGATGTCTTATTGTGACACAAACAATAATTAAGATGAAAAAACATAAATCTGGAGTGTGCATAGGTATTCACCTCTGAAGTCAATACTTTGTAGAGCCACCTTTTGCTGCAATTACAGCTGCAAGTCTCTTTGGGTATGTCTCTATTAGCTTAGTGCAGCTAGCCACTGGGATTTTTGCCCATTCCTCAAGGCAAAATTGCTCCAACTCCTTCAAGTTAGATGGGTTGTGTTGGTGTACAGCAATCTTCAAGTTATGCCACAGATTCTCAATTGG
>JAODVO010000002.1:62447610-62457818 GCA_025400055.1 Notarius lentiginosus
GTCAGAGAGGACTGTAATTTCATCTGTGCTGTATGTCGAGCATGTAGAGCATATTTGACAATAAAGTTGACCTTGACAAACTGTTCCTTAAGTCCTTTTGTTCTGATCATTTGCTCTAATACACTTCATCCTCACTGAAGTTAATAAGCTATTAATAAATTGATGAAATCCATCAGTCTGAGGAACATTCTGTACGAAACTGTGTGTATCGTTCACTTTATAATGAATGAGGTTTCAGGTGATGAGCTTAAGGTGATCACCAGCGTGGATGAGGAGGACTCTGAATCTGGACAAAGACTCTCCATACTCATCACTCAGGAGCTGCAGAACATGGAGTGTGGAGCCTCCATTACCTGTACACGTAGACACACGTTATTTTAATAATGCAGGATTAATTAGTATTTCAGGTGGTGTTCTGCTCCTGTACTCGCCGATCTTGTAGCCTGGAGGATCTGCAATCACGCGATAAACGCTGAGGGGCAGCTCGCGCCTGCGGATCTTCTGCTGGAGCTGAACTTCATACCAGCATCTCTGATCTTCATCCACTGCTGTGATCACCACCAGGTCCCAAAACCCACCAGATTTCACCTCAGCGCCTGGAACACACACACAAACACGACGTACACCTGAACGCTACACCTTTAATTACACAGATTCTAAATACACCTTTAATCTCTCTCTCTCACACACACACACACACACACATTAAAGTGATTATCTTTACCCCTTATTCTTTCGAATGTATCCAGTTTGTCTTTGGTGGATTTGATCAGTTCCCGGTTCTTTCTGTGTTTATTTCCTCTTTGCTCTGCCATTGTGCTCAGTTACAGCAAGCTAAAAGTCAAATAAGCACAAAGAGAGACATGTATCAATCATTCGCGATAAGAGTCAGGGCTGAGACACGTTTTATTTGTTTCATTTATTTGTTAATCAGCTGTTAATGAATGTGTTATTATGAATTTTACGAACTTCTTCCGCGTAACTCAGAACCCTGCTTCCTAACTCAGAACCCTGCTTCCGTCCACGGTTGGGTTTTCTTTTTTTAACAACCACTATTCCGACAAATCGGACAATGATTGGTGAATGTTTTCACGTTGAACCAATCCTAAACGGCAATGTGAGGTATACTAGCCAATCAGTGGTAAGGAGGCGGGGTTATCGGAATACGAGTGAGACGCAAAACGCCACTGCCGTGTTGACATTTCCGCTTCCTGGTTCATAACCAGGAAATGTCCGCTTTGTTTTGATAATTTTATAATTATGTAATTAATTCACAACTTAAATACTGTTGTTATATATTTTAAAAAGGTTTGAGTGAAATAAAATAAATGGAAGAAAAATAAGCGCCTTGTCAAACTGTTGCTATGGCAACGGCACCATGGCTGTTGTATTGTCCGGGTGGGTTCGGTGTCAGGATTCAGAGGCTGTGACCAGTCAAGGGTTTAATGTTCATTTACGACCAGACCTTGTCCAGGGACACACTCAGAAGTGCAGTGTAGAGTTTATGTAGAGCTGTACAGAGTTGTTGTTGATGTATTGACTGTGAACTGACCTTTATTCCGGCTCCGTGTGGAGTAAATGAGGGAGGTGTTGATGGAGAACATCAGAGTATTTGAACATCAGACGGATCTGAAGTGCTATCAGTCTTTAAATCTGGAAGATGGACACACATCTTCATTATCATCATTGCCATCTTCCTCCTCCTCCTGTCCGTCCTCAGTGTTTGGTGATCAGGACGGCGTGGTGATGCGGAGGTGTGCTGTCCAGTTACACAGTCTCAGTGGTGTGTGTGTGTGTGTGTGTGTGTGTGTGTGTGTGTTCAGAAGTCTGAGAACGTGTGTGCTGTGTGATAACTTCATCATCGACATCGAACTGCTGTGGCAGTGTGTGAACTTACTGAAGCTGGACCTCAAAGGCAACAAGGTTCATCTCACAACCTCATTAACTCAGTGTGTCTAGGCAGGAGAGCGGTGGGTTAATAACACACTGATTAATGTGCACAAATATTACATTATTATTATTATTATTATTATTATTATTATTATTATTATGCAATTACACACACACACTTTAAAACTTTTTACAGAGGGAAAAAAGCATAAATTACAAAAATAAAGTATAAAGTCCAAAAATGCCATTTAGATGGCACATTTACAATTTAACAAAATCTTAAGAGATTTTGAGAAAACTCTAAGATCAAGTTTTAAAGATTTGTGTGTATGTGTTCTGATCACTCAGCTACCTGACGCTTCATTCTGGAAGAATCTAAAGGATTTACAGCTGCTGTTTCTCCATGATAACGATATTTCTGTGATGAGTGATGTCTCAAGTCTGAGTGCTTCTCCATCTCTGAGCGTTTTAACGCTGTATGAAACACCACTCAGTCAGAGGAGGAACTACAGACACTACGTCATTAACAGCGTCTTCAGCCTGAAGGCCCTGGACCATCATGTGATCTCGGATGAAGAGATCATTGAAAACTGGCAACTTCCTCTCAAATTTAAAGCCATGAGGCCAAATTTATCAATCAGTCTGTATCCATCAGCAAACACAGTGACTTTAGCACTCACATTAAACACTCACACGAATCCTCTTTTATTATGTTTCTTTTTTATTTATGTCTGACATCACATTAGTGTTAGTGCTAAAATTAAATATTTTATCTAAAATACAAGTCTGGAAAAAGTTCTGCATATTTTTATCTCATCCTGTCCTGATTTTCTAAAATTGTTTATGACGCTGTGTGTCAGTTATCTGTCTCAAAATGCAAAGGAGCCAGAAATTACAGATGAAACAATTTAGAGGCATTTGGGGGGAAAGCCACACCTACTTCTTTGAGACTAACAGGTAAACAGGCCACACCTCCCCCCTGAGACTGACAGATACAGAGGCCATGCCTCCTTGACTGAGCCTGATAGATACAGAGGCCACACCTCCTTTAACGAGACCAACAGAGAGGCCATGCCTCCCTCACTGAGACTGACAGGTCTTTTCATTTCAGGATTCAGGTGAGGTGAAAACACTGCAAGGAACAATTTCAGAAATAAACAGAGTTTAGGCTGCATTTTCTCCAACACTCATCATCCAGAAGTGGATTAGGGGCCATCTGACCAGGAGACGTCTGGGGTAAATTATTACTGAAATTATTCCCTGCGCACACACACACATACACACGTATATTTAAATAAATGGTGATCTTGTGGCAGATTGTGTGGCGCGCCAGTTCCTCTGAAAACGTTAGTGAGGAGTGAGACTCCAGTTGGTTCTGTGAGGGAGATGAGAAGATTGAGGATTATCAGCGATCCTTGCATTCTGGTATCTGTGTGTGTTCATGATATTGCTTTAATGTCAGCAGCTCTGAGTCAGTGATCCTGTCCTTCTCTTCCATTCCATCTCCAGCAGTAGGACATGATGAACTTTAGATCCTTCCACAACAGGACACTGATGGACCTCAAACCACCTTGTGACACTCCTCACCTGAGTAACCATGGAGACAAACTCAGTGAGTATCATTATAGAATACCACAAAAACAATCACAATATTCTGATTATGAACAATACAATAAACCCTGAGTGTATACTTCACAAACTCTGTGTGTTACTGAGAGTCCTGATAAATGCGAGCTGTGATAGCACTCTGATCAGGAACAGGTTCATGGTAATTAGTCCTGATAAACTTCAGCATGAGTTACCATCTGAAGCATGCGGACATAACACTTGGACAGGTGACAGTTGTAACCAGACGACTGTTTGATGTCAAGTTTGAAATATCAAGATCGCAGTTTGAACCCTCGAAGCTCACCTGCTGCATTCAGTCACGGAGGATTTTTTCCAGTAGGTTTTTTCCCCCGAAGGTTTTTAGTCCTACTGGATTTTCAGAGCAGGCTTTGTATCTTTGCACTGTCTGCTTTTTTACCTAAACGATTTCTGACTCTACATACTCGTGTAAACATAATTATTGTATTATAACGTAATTAACAGTTCAATAGCAATTATGATCATCTTTCCTTTGTCTTAGATAATCTAAACCTACCGCAGATCGATATCGATTAGTTCTTATGTGTGATAATATTGGATGGTAACTCTACAGTAGTGCTGTAAAGTGAAAGCGCTGGTTCACTGCTGTCCACCAGACACCCAGCAGAGTCACACCGTAATAAATGTGGGGGTGTTGTTTCTGGCGCATGGCATGCAGCATCAAAGAAAGGAATAAATGTGTACCGTAACTGCGATGCGTCTCTCATTATTGGTCATCTGGGATGGCATCATCCATTTCCACACACGAAATTCCAACCCCCCCCACACACACACACACACACACGCACACTGTCCCACAGCCACGCCCACCTAACATCACTGTAGACAAGCACCTCATTGGCCGATGCCATGACCGCCTGAGCCTTGCCATGTTCCGGGCAATAGAAGAGAAAGAGGAGAGACTGAGGGAGCGAGCCAAGCGAGTGATGGAGGTGCAGAATCATCGTGATAAAGCCCGAGGTCGCCATGAAGGATTCATGGAGGCTCAAAGGACAAGGATGTTACTGGGTTAGCAGGAGTAAGAGCGAAACAAACTGGAGGAAACACTCAAACTGCAGAGAATTAAACGGGAGCAGGAGGTGCAGCTTGTCCGTCAGAAGTACCGCAGGTTCCTTGTGGAGAAGCAGAGGAGCATGATGGTGCAGGAGACAGTGAAGTGCTTCAGCCGACAGCATGGTGCTTTGACTAAAGCCTTTAGTAAACACTACAAAGAGCACAGACTCAGCGAGACTCAACGTGAGAGGATACGGCACATTGCTATCGACACACAGCATGCTGGCATGCACAGACAGTGCAGGGACACCTGACAAACAGGTACAGTAACTTACACACCTGGAGAACAGGTATGGTACCTTATATACCTGCATAACACTGAAATGAACCTGCAGAGTTCAGGCACTGATGTCCTGAGCTGTTTTCAGGCTTGCTCATTGGGGATAGATAAGGGATAAAATTAGCTCATGTTTAAAGTCATTCAAATTCTGTAAAGCTGCTTTGCGACAATGTCTGTTGTTAAAAGCGCTATAGAAATAAACTTGATGGCTTGTAATTGTGCTGCATTGTGTGTGAAAATGTGAAACTACAGTACAAAACTAAACATGCAATTTAAACACTGTTCATGCTGCAACTCGGAGACCCGCAGTTTATATTACTTTTTTCCAGTGTTACTGTTTTTCTGTTCTTTCTCACAGGAAGCAGAGTAAACCAACAATGTCTTGGATATCCATAAACTCTCAACTGTTTCAGAAATAGCAGCTGTCAGAGAAGATGAAATCAGGTGAAATCCAGTCGATACGAGGTTTATGTCCAATAGAGAGACATGCTGGTCACAAAGTAAATAAAATAACATGCAGTGCAAACTAGCATAACAGCTGTTTAACTACACATCCCAATTTAAATATCTGTATAAATATTCATTCATCATATTAATAAAGTGCATTTTGGTTTTGGACACAAACAGGAGAACTTTTACTTCCCAACACTCGCTTTAAGCTTCATGACATCACAACACACGTATTTAAGTGAAGAACAATATACTGAGTATTTTTTTCGAATTAAAGTTTAACAGTAACAGTCTGATAATTAATCTTTAATAAAAACTTTACAATCACCTAATCTTGTAAAAATGGAGAGAGGCCAGGCCAGGAGTAATAAGGTCCCTCTTCTTTGTACCGGTTAAAAATTGTGCAGTAGCTTTTTGGACGAGCTGGAGATGAGCTAACCCTGACTGACTGATCCGAGTGTACAGTGAATTACAGTAATCTGAGATGAAATAAAACCATGAACAAGTGTTTTCCTGTCCTGGGGAGAGAAGTATGACTTAATTTTTCAAATTCTCCTAAGTTGGAAGAAGCTACCCCAAACAACAGCATTTATTTGTTTGTCAAATGTAAAATCAGAGTCAGGAATGACACCAAGATTTCTGGCATTAGGCCTAACATATGGAGAACCCAGACTTCCTATAATGCTTTTTGTCAATTTAAGGGGGCCAAATAAAATAATTTCCGATTGCTGTCATTTAGTTATTGAACATAAGCTCAAACAGGAAGTTATTATACATCCAAATTTTTATGTTTTCAGGCAATCGTGAAGCCTGTTCAGGGAGTCTGGATCATGACATCACAATGGCAGATACGTTTGAGTGTCATCGGCATAACAGTGAATGCTGATGTTGTGTTTCTGAATGATATCTCCGAGTGGAAGCAAATATATAGAGAAAAGCACAGGTCCCAAAATAGACCCCTGGGGTAAGCCATATTTAATAGCAGCCACAGAGGAGAAGAACTCACTTATATTATCTGAAAAGGCTCGTTCTTTGAGGGAAGAGACAAACCAATCAAGCACTTTGAATACCAACATAACGTTTCAGTGGTGCAATCAGCACGTCATGATCCACAGGGTCAAAGCCCACGCTGAGGTCTAACAAAATGAAAATGGCACAGTTCCTGGAGTCAGAAGCAAGCAGTAAATCATTTTTTATCTTTAAAGTGCAGATTCAGTGCTGTGAACAGCCCTAAAACCTGACTGGAAGACTTCAAATATATTATTTGTGTTCAGGAATGGGACTCTCTGGGAATATTTAATTTTTTCTGAAACTTTGGAGAGCAGTGAGAGTTTTGAGATTGGTCAGAAGTCACTGTAATCCCTGTGATCTAGATGTTGTCTTTTTAAAAGAGATTGGACAATAGCATGTCTGAAGCACTGAGGAACACTGCTGGTAATGAATGAACAATTTATAATGGATAAAACACAATGCTGCAGGACATCAAAAACATTTTTTTTTAAGTTTTAAGGGGATTACATTCAGGGGAGATGTGGCAGGTTTCATACGGGAGACGATATCTTTAAGGCAGGGCGATGTGACAGGTTCACAGTGATTAAAAGTGTCTGTGCATGCCTGGTGGAGAGAGAGGTACAAAACAGTGCAAGTGAAATGAGACCTGATGTTTTCTATTTTATCAATAAAATAGTTTAAGAAACTCTACCATGATTCAGCAGCTGCTTCAGGGCCATGAGCCACACGAGTGGCTAACTGTGCTAAACAAAATATTCAGTCTGTGGGAATTTTTTTTTTTGAATGATATCTGCAAAATATTTTGTTCTTGCTCTCCTAACAGCTTCCTGAAATTTAGAAAGTGACATTTTCAAAAAGATATTTGCAGCTTGTCATTTTTTCATTTTCTCTCAGCTTTCCTACACTTCTGCCTTAAAGCCCGTATTCTATCATTTGGCCGTAGCTGGGATTCGAGTCGAGTTCTTCTGAGTTTTAAAGGAGCAATAGAGTTAAGGATAGCTGAGCAGGTAGAATTAAAAATTGAAACTAATTCCTCTGTGTTAGATTTGGAACTAACAACTGCAGAGAAGTGATGCGATGATGTGCATGATAGTGTCCAGCTGTAGAGGAGTTTATACTGCGAATGGGATGACCCAAGGCTCTGGCTGCAGAAGGTTGACACGGTAATGTGAAATTGAAACTAATTGGTTTATGGTCTGATAAGATCTTCAAAGTCAATGCTGTCAATACAAAGACCTAATGATAGCACAAGATAAAGAGTATGACCATGTTCATGAGTAGGGCCCATTACATATTGAGTCAAATTAGAAGAGTCCAGTAACTGAGTGAACTCGACAACCATAGGCTTGGAAGGACAACAGACATGAATATTAAAATCACCCAGGATCAAAATTCTATTGAACTTAAGTAAAATTAATGAAAGGAAATCTGATAATTCATTAATAAAGTCCTTGTTACATTACATTACAGGCATTTAGCAATTTACAGGCATTTAAAATGGGGATAAAATTGTTTCATGTTTAAAGTCTATAATTTTCTGTAAAGCTGCTTTGCAACAATGTCTGTTGTTAAAAGCGCGATACAAATAAACTTGACTTGACTCAGAAGATGCTTTTATCCAGAGCGACGTACAATTAAGTTTTGGAGGGTGAGTCACTAAAACACAAATCGGTGGCTTCGCAAGTTCAGATCTCATCATCTGAAGGTCAGAGGTTGAGTATTCTTCAGTCAGGAGCTCCTGGCATTTAAAAGAGTTTTTAAATATCACAGTTCCTCCACCTCGTCCCGTCTTCCTTGCCAAACTAATGAAGTCACAGTTTGCAGGAGCAAGTTCTCCAAGAGGACTCATTTTGTTGATATCAAGCCATGTTTCAGTTAAGGATAGAAGGTCTATTTCCCGGGACGTAAAAAAGTCCATCCATCCATCACCGCTTATCCTGTGTAGGGTCGCAGGCAAGCTGGAGCCTATCCCAGCTGACAATGGGCGAGAGGCGGGGTACACCCTGGACAAGTTGCCAGATCATCACAGAGCTGACACATAGACAAACAACCATTTACACTCACATTCACACCTACGGTCAATTTAGAGCCACCAATTAGCCTAACCTGAATGTCTTTGGACTGTGGGGGAAACCGGAGCACCCGGAGGAAACCCACGCAGACATAGGGAGAACATACAAGTTCCACACAGAACGGCCCTTGTCGGTCACAGGGCTCAAACCCAGGATCTTCTTGCTGTGAGGCGACAGTGCTAACCACTACACCATCGTGCCACCATGAAGTGTCTTTTGATTAATAAAAACAAAGAAAAACAATTGAATTAGAAGGCATGTCCAAACTTTTGACTGGTACTGTATATGCTTACACTCATCAGCTATTAGTAGTTGTGATAACTAGTACTGTAGTGATAGCAGCATTGTTGTTCTTCCATCCATCCATTATCTATAGCTGCTTATCCTGTGCAGAGTCATGGGAAAGCTGGAGCCTATCCCAGCTGACTATGGGTGAGCGGTGGGGTACACCCTGGACAAGTCACCAGGTCATCTCAGGGCTGACACATAGAGACAAACAACCATTCACACTCACATTCACACCTACAGTCAATTTACAGCCTCCAATTAGCCTAACCTGCATGTCTTTGGACTGCGGGGTAAACCAGAGCACCCAGAGGAAACCCACACAGACACAGGGAGAACATGCAAACTCCACACAGAAAGGCCCTCATCGGCTGCTGGGCTCAAACCCAGGACCTTCTTGCTGTGAGGTGACAGTGCTAACCACTACACCACCATGCAACCCTCCATTGTTGTTTTTGTTGTTATGAATTATATTACTACTTTAAAATGTTCCATCTCGAAGCTTTGACAATACAAATGTACCATTTTCAGGTCAATAAATTATCCTGAATGGAATTGGATTGAGATGAGGCTGAGGGAGAGAGTAAGAAAGAATGCCACCACGTACAGCTGTAAGTGTACATCAGTTTAAATTGGGTTTAATTTTAGCTGCAGCATTAATATTAACAGTTGTGTGGGTCATTCCTCATTTGACCTCTATTTTCTCTGTTTTGAAGCTGCTATTTCAATTGGCCTAGCGCCAGCATTAGGGAAAAGACTAGCCTATTGTTTTCTCATTGATCCCTGGAAATTTAAAAAAACATCCAAATATAAGCTTCATTGTGTGCAGGTGTGCAGAAAGGGTCACTCTCTTATTAATGTAGAGAGTAAGTGGATTTTAGTGGGTTTTGTAAAATTAACAAATGTGATTTTAAACAGAAATGTTAGACAGACTGAATCCCAAATTTGAATAAAGCTCAACAAATACAAATTTCAGAATGAAATTGTCACACGTAATAATAATAGGATTGTTTCTGAGAGATTCTGAAGAGTGACCAAAGGCCATGAGTGTCCTAAAATCCTTTAAGCAAATGTTTTTTGTTTTTGTTTTTTAAGTAAAATTCACATGGAATTCCCATTGGAAGTCATATAGGAGATTAGTTTTCTATGTTAAAATTCCCTATGACATGCTGTGACAAGTCATTAAATTCCCCTAAGGGTTCCTCACATGTTTTTTGGGTAGTGCGTGTGTGTGTGTGTGTGTGTGTGTGTGTGTCTCGGGCTGGGGCTTCTGATACTCTTTTAAGAAGTGAAGACTCATTGCCTATCTGAAGAATAGAAACAGTTTTTCATTACTGTTTTTAATACCGTTGATGAAACTCCAACCAGTATAACCCATGACACTCAGATTAATGGTTAAATCTTGTCCATCATATTGAAAAATGGAAAGTCTCCTGCAGAATTTCTCATCTCATTATCTGTAGCTGCTTTATCCTGTTCTACAGGGTCGCAGGCAAGCTGGAGCCTATCCCAGCTGACTA
>JAODVO010000003.1:49867-62248 GCA_025400055.1 Notarius lentiginosus
AAAAAAAGAGACTTTTTTTTTTTCCATATTTTGCTGGGGTTTTGTTTTCAGGTTTTTTTTTTTTGGTCCTCTGTTGGTTCAGTAACAAGAGCCGCCATTTTCTTTAGTGTTTTTTGGCGGTTGGCAAACCAACTTTAAGGTGCATTACTGCCACTAACCGGGCTGGAGTGTGGAACAGGAGATATTAGGGGGAGGGCGGGACTATCTTCTTTTAGCTATTTCTGTTTTTTTTAAATACTTGATGATGATAAAGTGATCTCTGACTTGATGCCTGACCATTTTGTTTTTCTCTACTCACGGTATATGAGCGGATATCCTAATAGTAGCCAATCGGAGCATGCGATTGCTCATATCCAGTGAAATGTGCGTGTATGAAACTCTGTAGGTACTATTTTAACAGTGTTGATTTCAGAAAGCCCAAAATAAATTAAACCTTGTGCACCAAATTCTTTCCTCCCGCCTATTGAAGACGCACGTTGTCCGATCATTCTACCTCAGAAAAAGTCCATCGAGAGCGCAATGTAGCTGTGCCGTTCATGTCTGTGTATGTAAACTTATGACCACGCCTGTACTTGCAAATCACAGAGCCACGCTTTCAGCCGCAAGCAACGTTTGACTTTATGCAAATCATGCTTGGACCTCTCCGATGGTGCGTGTGTTCTGACTTTTTTTTTTTTTCCCCCTTCACTCTCCAGTTCTCCACTCAGAACATTAGTTCCTACCTGTAATTACTTCCCATTTACGGTTTGATTCTCAAAAATGGAGGAAAAACCTTAAACTGTGGTTTCATCTTGTATTGTCCTGTACAACCACGCATAGATAGATACTATGAAGAAAAATAAAGCTTGAAAGGAAGTAGCAGAGACCTTGGGACCGATGGTATCTAGCTATGAACACTTTTTTAAGTGTGAGCGCAGTAATATACAGTTGAAATCGGTAAATGTTAAGTACGTTGTGTCTTTTCTTTCCTCAGACTTACTCCGTATGTTCTTTGACTGTTTGTATGATGAGGACGTAATATCGGAGGACGCGTTCTACAAGTGGGAGGCCAGCAAAGATCCGGCTGAACAACAGGGCAAAGGGGTAGCGCTTAAATCCGTGACCGCCTTCTTCACGTGGCTCCGAGAGGCTGAAGAGGAGTCGGAGGACAATTGACAAAAGGGGAAAAACGGACACGTTTGCGAGCACGTGCTGACAAAGACCATAGTTGCTGAAACAATAACTGCATCTTCTAAAATGAAATACAAGCAAACTTTATGTATCAATGGAAAGAATGAAGAGCACCAGTGCAAATGGTACAGTTCACTGACGTACAGCGGCGTGATGACTTAATTGCTGGAGCACTAAATACATGTATTATTTATAGTAATATTTCATTTAAATTTTTAATTTCCTCTTTTGTTACTTTTTAAGGAAAAAGACTTTAATAATACATTTGTGCTATAATGAAACAGAAGCTCAGTTCAGACTCTAATTTATGATTTTTTTTTTCTCTCTCTCCCCCCCCCCTCCTTTTTTTTCTTTTCTTTTTCCTCTTTTAAAGACCTGCAAACAATTGTATTTAACATTTTGCATATGGTCAAAATGAGGCATTGGTGGATATAGAAATAAATAAATAATGTTAATAATGATATTAATATAATAACTAAGTTGTTTGAAAGGCTCCCTGACTTTCAGATTGTTCGGTTAAGGACAATCGCATTTAATAGAGAAAACGAGTCAGGTTTTTCGGGAAGCTTGACGTAGATTTACGTCAGATGTTTAAGGTTATTCTTGACAACCTTGCCAGTTTTCCTTCTGCTTTAGCTTATTCTACATGGAAACATTGAATCCAGCAGAACTATGCATTCAGAAGACTGCTGTGATTTACGATCAAAGCAAGACCTTTGAATGGAGCAAATGGCAACTTGTACAAAGACACTAAAGATGTTGCTAAACCTAAAGTGCTTGTAATTCTTAACTGAGAGCAAATTTAAAACATGTAAATAAATTAAAAAGCAAAAAAAAAAGTTAAAAAAGCAAATCATGGTAGAGTGCTATTTCTATGTATTTGAGTGGTCTGAGATTAATTTAACTATTTGTGCAGCTGGAAACGGCATCCGGTGCTGATATTGACGGTTTTGTTTTAAATTACCAACATCATTTAGAAAAACAACTCATTCTCGTGTCGGACTTGACTGCGAGACGCCTTCCTTGGTCTGAATGAAAACAGATCATCGAGATTCTTCTCTTCCAGGTCAAATCAGACAGAACAACTGCACAATACTGAAAATTTAATTCTTCCCGAATACAAAACTATCACCCACACTTCCTCATAATAAATAAAATATTGATCAGGTGAAAATTACAAATACTAACAGCTTTGCAAAGAAATTAATTTTTAAAACACAAGCAGAAAACGATCAGATCCAGTATCCTGACTGGTGCATGCTGTAAAACAGATTTGCTCGTTGAGTAAGATATGTTCATCTGTATGCTGAAACGTTGCATGGCTGATGCAAATGGTTGAAATTTGAGTCTTTGGGACAGATAGGAACAGGCAGGCACGTATTGATCATCTCTCCCCCCCCAAAAAAAAAAACACTACACACCCTCTTGTAATCACAGTTCTCCTCACCCCAGCACTTCAGTATAAATATAAGCAATGAGCAGATGTCTTTTCTTCACTGTCTGGTACTACAAGTGTCATCTTCATCTTTAGAACGTATCTGTAAAGAAACTAAATTCACATAGCACCCGAACAAGTCCTTGGCATGTTAAAGAAAAAAAAAAAATCCAGTTCTAAAATGTAAACTTGAAATGAAGTGTAAACCTATTGCGATTATGCATTTTATTAACTTTTTCCTGGTGTGCAGGAATCAGGATCAGCCACTTGTGAACATAATTTAAATCAGATATTTGTGCTTTTATTTCATCAGTGATTTATTCCCCTATAGGGTCATGACTAGACTAACCAGACTGAACAGCATTCCCTCTTCACGTCTTAGAAAGCTGTGGGAAAAAAGTCCAGATTTAAAAACTTTTGGGGGCTCTGAGCTACAGCACAAGTCCCCTGGATTCATAACCGTAATGGGATATGAAGAGAAATCAGTGCAGGAGTTTAGGGTGGATTCAGTCCTGAAGGAGAGGCTAGGAGTCTTTGAGCATACTGATGTGGGCAAAGATTTTCAGTGCAGGCCCCAGTTTGATGTTCATAGTGCTCATGAGATGGTCTTCTTTCAGTAGCAGCAAGGCCTGGCCGTCGATCTCCTGAGCACGGAACTCCTCAGCTATCTCCTGGCAGCCTAAAAATGAAAAACGATCTGGATTAGTTAAAAAAAAATAAATAAATAAAATTTCAGGGATGGACCTTAATTCGCTCCCATGGTGTGTTGCTCTGAAACCTCATCACTTTTCAGTCTGGTCGGTTAGTTAAGTTTAGCAATGTAATAACATACAGCAAGTGCACTAATACAGACTAAGTAAAAAAATAATAATAATTGAAGATATGAATTCTTGTGGAGGGGTGACTGTACAGCCACAGATCTTTATAAAATTTTCATGTAACGCATAATGTCAACAAAAAGGCAGTGTGAGTACATCAGTTATGAACTGTGGTTTTTCTCCTCACGCTACACGTATAAAATATTATTCGAGTCTTTCTCACTATATTTAACCGTGAAGTGGCTGCGTACTCTGCTAGCAAACTGCATGACCGTATTTCCACGTACCAACGTTCTTGATTCTGGAGGAAAAGGTCGGTCAGTCAGTCATCCAGTACTGAATCCACTTAGTAAAAATCCTACCCACAGCCAGATCGCACCTGTTTAGAGGTAGTAGTGGTTCAGCGGTTATGACTCTGGACTGCTCCTGATCAGGGGGTGGGTTTCGTAAGTCCAAGAGCATCTTTAACCACCTCCTAAGATCCACTGTCAAGCTAATATGGTTTTCCCGAACATCATCGTAGCCCTCTGAATTTACGAGACCTGAGAACCACTTGTTCACAACAAAGAGCGACTCGCTTGCTGCCAAATGCACGTGTGCCTCTGAGGGACTCTTAGTCAACGGTGGAAACTAGTGTTGAGTCTGTTGCCAGTGTTCAATTATTTTTCTTGTATGTTGCAAGTACATAGAGTTAATTATTAAATAAATACAGGCAAAACGTATTGAAATATTCATAATGTTATGGAATTACGTAAGGATATCTTAAGGCCATATTATCACATTTTTAATACAATTTAACTGCATTAGGCAAGTGATTATTGAATTTAGTGCCAAATGAGACATTTCTGCACTCTGCGAGAGAGGGGTTTTCTTCTTCTTTTGTACATCATCAGATGGCCAACTCCCTGTCGTGCAGCCACGTCCTCGTCTCTAGTCCTAAGTCAAAAAGGCCAGCTTCTGAGGGTGGGCTGTATAGGGGGCAGCCAATGATTGTGCTTGGCCGTCTGTTCAGGTTCGCCACACTCTCATGCCGCACTGTCTGATAGGCCCCACTTCTTCAGAGATGACTTGAAGTGACCGATGCCAGTGCGTAGACGGTTCAGCGAGGTCCACAAGTGGCGTGGCAGGTCTTCTCCTTTTACACCGTCTCCTGGGTCCCTGATGTATCGTTGGATGCGGGAGGGCCCAGCCATCTCCCACGTCTGTTTCCAGGATGTTGGCAGCGAGGCGTCTCTGGTCAAGTCCTCAGGGATAGACTGTAGCATCTCTTGTGCTGCCTTGTTGTAAGGATGGCGAGACTTGAGCCTGCCTGGTGGAGCCGGTGTTATTGTGGCTTTGTGCAGGATGTGCTAGTCGTACTTCTGGGCTTTTCTTGCCAGGGTGATGGTAGCTGCATCCCGTCGGAGACTGGCCGGGGCAATTCCAGCAAGGACTGGCAGGTGGGACACGGGTGGGTTTCAGACAACCAGTTACTATCCGGAGGGCGCTGTTGATGGCAGTATCAATCTTATTCACGTGTGGACTTCTGCTCCAGGCAGAAGTCCACACGGGTAGGACAAGGGCTTGCATGGATATGTGAAAGGTCTGGGAGGAAGCTCCCCAAGTCAAACCCGCCAGACGGCAGATGAGCGAGACCCTTGCTATTACCTTAGCCTTCACTTCATCCAGGTGTTGCTTATAGGACAGTGTCCGATCCAAACGTACACTGAGATACTGGGGGGGCTTGCTGGAACTCCAGGCGGTTGTTGCCAACACACGCGTCCAGTTCCCTTCTTGCTTCCCGATTGTTGAGATGGTATGCTGTAGACACTGTTTGCCTACGCTGAGCTGAAGATGCCACTTCTGGAGATAGGATGCCCATGTCTCGGTTGAGACCATGTTCCATCGCCTTCCATGTTGGGCGTCAAAGCATGATGGCCAAATCGTCTGCATAGCCGTACTTGGTAGATATTACATCCGGCAAGTTGTGAATGTAGATGAACAATATTGGTGAAATGACTGAGCTTTGCGAGACACCGTTCTTCAGCCTTCGGAGCCTGCTGGTCTGTAGGATAAAGCTACGGTTTGATAGCATCTGCATGATTAACCTCACCATGTGCCGGTCCGTGATTGTCCTCAACAGTTTCAAATGTAGTCCACGGTGCCACACGGTATCATAGGCGGCTGTCAGGTCCAGGAATACTACTCCAGCTTTCTCATTATCCTGAAAGCTGGCTTCGATGTCCTGAGTGAGTAGGGTTAACTGATCCACTTGTTGACCTGCCTTGGCAGAAGCTGGCTTGTTCCGGTGAGAGTTGTGGGTCCACCACTGGCTCAATGTGGCTGTGAGTCAGCCTCTCCAGGATCTTATATGGGACACAGAGCAGAGAAATGGGCCTGTAGAACTTCGGATCTTCAGCAGGTTTATTCGGCTTTGGCAAAGCTACGACAGAAGCATGGCACCAGGTCTTTGGAAGCTTGGACCTCTGGCAGCATGCTAAGAAGAACAAGCATAGCCAGCAAGATGTTCTTTCACTTTGGTGTATGACAAACTCTGGGTGGATATCGTCTCGACCTGGTGACTTGCCCGGCTTCAGTTTGTTAATTGCTGCACTTAGTTTGGCTGCTGTGAAGTCTCCTGAGAGGTTGGCATCGATGCTGGCTGCCCTGGAGAGAGACAATACCACACACGAGATCAGTTGTGTGAAACTTTTGTCTGCATCTGGGACATTTTTCAGGAACTGGGAAGCAATGGCATCTGCTGTCACTTGACACCTGCAGGGTGTTGTTTTTCTCCCTGAGAGCAGGTTGATGGTCTGCCACGCCTTCCGGCTAGAGTGGGTGAAGTCGATAGATTCCACTACTTCAGTCCACCTAGTCCTTCGGGTGTCGTCCAGTTTCTGCAGTAAGATTGTTGCTGTTGCGTCCACTTCTTCCTTGGAGCTCGCCTGCTGGTGTTGACGCAGCAGGCAGCTGCACTCCTCATCCCAGCCCGGGATGTAGTTCTTGTTGTAGCCACGCGGGATGTTGTGCTTTGCTGCCCTTAGGAGGACTTTACAGTAAGCAGCGTATGCAGCGTCCACATCAGCTGCTTCTGGGTCCAGCAGACCAGCAGTTCTCGAAGAAGGAGAGCTCTCAGTCCCATACCGCATCTCATACAAAATCATTCTACTTGTTTACAAATCGCGCCATAACCTGGCCCATTCCTATCTATCAAATCTCCTAACTCTATACAGACCGTCTCGCAACTTGCACACCACTGATGCTCATCTACTAGCTATCCCCCCCTCTCGGCTACGCTCCATGGGTGATAGGGCATTCAGTGTGGCTGGCCCTAAACTTTGGAATGCCCTTCCACTAGCACTGTGTCAATGCACAACACTGTCCACTTACAAAACTCTGCTGAAAATACACCTCTTCAGAATCACTTTCCCTACTGCCTCTTAACTGCTCCCATCGCTACAGAAAATTGCCTTTACCATATTCCATAGTTTACTCTCTTTTGTCTTCATATCATCCACCCTCTTTGTGGTACCTTTCTTAAATGTTTTTTTTTGTTTTGTTATTTAGTTCTGTCTGTGTATCTGCTTTCATTGAGTGTACAGAGTTCTTAGTGTTTATGTATTGTTGTGTACTGTTGTTCTGGCATTTTAATTGTACAGTGTCCTTGGGTATCTTGAAAGGTGCTTGTAAATAAAATTTATTATTATTAATTATGATTATATGCTCTTTCCATGAGGAAATGAAGGCTTGAGTATGAGGAAACTCTGGTATGTCAGAACCGTTTTCAGTCACTAACGGCAGAAAACAGTTGTGTTATGACCCTACTGTTATTTGCCATTGTCTTTTCATTGATACTGTATGATACATTCCATGACTGTACTCAGGGTGTCTTCATCTGCTTCCGGATGGGTAACCTGTTCTGTCTTCAGCATCTAAAGGCTGTTACATGGGTGTCTGAACTCCTTGTGCAAGAACTACTGTTCGCTGATGGTTGTGTGCTCATTGCCCACACAGAAGCCAACATCCAGAGTATCACAGATAGATTTGCAACTGCCACCAGGTGCTTCGGCTTAACTATTAGTCTAAAAAAGACAGAAGTCATGCTGCAGCTGAGGCCTGCCTTGACCTACACCCCACCTACTGTGACCATTGAGGGGACAGCTCTGAAAGTGGTTGATATGTTTTGCTACTTAGGTGGAATATTGTCACAGCATGCAATGGTTGATGACAAGATCTC
Organism: Notarius lentiginosus; assembly: GCA_025400055.1. NCBI lineage: Eukaryota > Metazoa > Chordata > Actinopteri > Siluriformes > Ariidae > Notarius > Notarius lentiginosus. The sequence goes on from JAODVO010000003.1 coordinate 57,510, forward strand.
AGCTAGACTGGGTAAGGCGAGTGCTGCCTTCGGCAAACTGACACAGTGGCTGTGGAGCGATCGTGGCATCAGACTCTCAACTAAGATCCATGTTTATCGAACTGTCATGTTCTCCACCTTGTTCTACGGCAGTGAGTCCTGGACCCTTTATCGGCGCCATGTTAAGAAACTGGATCAATTCCATATTAGATGTCTCAGGAAGATAGCAAAGATCGACTGGAAGGATAAAACTCCTGACATGGAAGTACTTGAGCATTGCAAAATACAGGGCATAGAATACCATATTATCCAATCTCAGCTCAGGTGGGCAGGACACATTGTCCACATGGCAGACATGTGAATCCCAAAACTTCTCCTTTTTGGTAAATTGAAGGAGGACCAGAGAAACAGGGGCGGACAAAGGAAAAGATACAAAAATGTTTTAAAAGCAAGTTTTAAATTTTGCACCATAAATCCAGACACATGGGAGGCTTCAGCTGGAAACAGAACTACATGGCATAAACTCTGTGCTAAGGGACTCTGTCTTTGAGGAAAACTGCATCCAACAGAAGAAGGACAAACATCGGTCACAACCTTCTCACCCAGTCATAACCTACTGGAGCCACGGTGGTACAATGGAAATGCGGCGACTGTGGGTATATTTGTCTGTCTTGCATTGGTCTGGTCAGCCACTGAAAAACACATAAGTAGCCAATCACTCCTCCAGTGGTGAGATCTGCCTGCAGAGACAGTTCAATCCACCACAATAGTCACAGTTGTAGTTACAGGTATAGTTATAGCTATCGGTGTTGTGGGACCAGGCCCTTCGTCTTGCCGGAGTCCCTGCTTGCACTCGGTGAAAAATGTATACTGTTCTTAACCATTAGGTGGCGCTGGGCATACCCAACAACCTGTTTTCTCCTCTCTTATTCCCCCCCCCAAAAAAAAAATCTCTCCATCTGTCTCTTTCTGTTGAGTTACATGTAGATCCTGAGACAACAGTGGTGCTGACCACTGCTCTTTGGACCAGCCTGATCCAAACTGATGCCCTACGTCTGGCAGGAGTCTCATCCCAATGCTCCTGTGGAGGACGGCCCCATATGGACAGTCAGAAGACGGCTCTGAACACTTACAGTTTTGCTTTGATGGTTTAGGACTACAGTTGACATCGCCATCGCCACAGTCCATAACTTTAGGACTGCAATTGTCATGAACAGTTTTGCACTCAAGTCTCCATCAATGAACAGTTGATAACTTCAACAAACTAAACTTCATACTAAAATTATAATGAATTTCCTGGTTACACAGTTGTATTTTGACTCTATAAGACACAGTTATAGAAGCAAGTTATTTATAATCACGCTATCTGTTATCACCCAAATAAGGCTGGGTTCCCTTTTGAGTCTGGTTCCTCTCAGGTTTCTTCCTTATGTTGTCTGAGGGAGTTTTTCCTTGCCACCATCGCCACAGGCTTGCTCATCAGGGATAAATTAGGGATAAAATTAGCTCATGTTTAAAGTCCTTAATTTTCTGTAAGGGTGCTTTGCGACAATGCCTGTTGTTCAAAGCATTATACAAATAAATGACTATATGACTGGATGATGTGATTGACAAAGCTGAGTTTTCTATGTATTATGGGGCAACATCTATAAGTGATGAAGCATTACATCCCTGGACAGGACAACCTTATGAAAGCAGAGATCAGATGTGCGAGCGAAGTTTCAAGGATTTAACTAGAACTAGCCAAAACGATTAGCAAGCAAACTGGCCAAAACCAGCTGCAAGCATGCCAAACAAATATCTCCATCAGGTTGTATACAGATACATTATTGGTTAAATCGAGAACACTGACCATACTAATCACTGTTTCAAGAAAGTAATCAATGTTAACGCTATGTCTAAAATTAGCTGGCTACCTTGTTGCTAAGCTGCAAGCTGATGTCCAAGGCTGTTGCTATGCTGTAATTTGAGTTCAAAATGTTGCATGAATGAATGAATGAAAGCCACTCAAACCTTTAACTATACAAATCTGGTTCAAGTACCTTTTTTGAGCTTTATGTGCTCTAACCGAGCAAACAAAAGACATGCTTCTTTTTTTTTTTTGTCCACTGTGCATGTCAAACATCCTAAGGTGGGAAAAAATGTTAATACAACTTGCAACTTACTACTTACAAGGATCCCGAAATACAGCATTAGACACTGGCTCAACCCATAACGCAGAACATGCTGAATTCTATGCACCTCAATGCAAGGATTATATAGTTTTGTAAATCTTTCTGGATGACCAACAAATACTAAAGTTTCATCAGAAGTAAGATGATGGAAGAATCAGGAGACCAAGAGTCGTTTTTTAATAAAAGAAATGTGGTTTATTGTACACACAAAGTTAGCCTGGGCAACAGTCTCAGGCGAGGTTCATACTGTCTGTCTGAATCTGTTTTTTTTGCATTATATATTGCAAGTGATCAGATCCCATCCGTGTAGCAATCATTTTCAGTGTTACTCATGTCGGTGTCTATAGTAATGATAGTGTACCCCAAAGAAGAAGCAGTTAACGTCTTATTTTTTCAGCTGTTCCTGTTCGGGGTCGCCACAGCTGACAATGTCCCTCCATCATCTCCTGTCCTTTGTATCTTTTTCTGTCACACCAACTGTCCTCATGTCTTCCTTCAACACATCCATAAATCTCATCTTTGGTCTTCCTTGTTTCCTTCTACCTGGCAACTCCATCTCCAGCATTCTTCTCCCAATATACCCTGAATCTCTCCTCTGTACATGTCCAAATCATCTCAACCTTGCCTCTCTCACTTTGTCTCCAAGCCATCCTACATGTGCTATCCTTCCAATATACTCATTTCTAATCCTGTACAACTTTGTTACTCTCAGTGAGAATCTCAGAATCTTCAACTCTGCTACTTCCAGTTCAGCCTCATCTTTTTGTCAGTGCCACTGTCTCCAAACCGTACAACATCGCTGCTCTTACTACTGTCCTGTACACTTTCCCTTTCACTCTTGCTGGCAACCTTCTGTCAAAAATCACTCCTGACCCTCTCCTCCATCCATTCTAACTTGCTTGCACTCTCTTCTTCACTTCTTTTCCACACTCGCCATCACTTTGTCCAGTTCCCCCCTGATATTTGAACTTAGGAATAAATTGCTTTACTTATTTACCACATGGGAACATGGAGTTGTGGAGCAGGTTTTATAAAAATAATGAGACAGCATCAGAGATGGAGGAGGCTTGCCTGCTCTGCTTTATTTTGCGCACCACCAAACGAGCATGTTTCCTGTACGTGTTACATAAACATGAACTTCACAAATGTGGTTTGAAATGGATTTGTATCAGTTGGATCTTACAATTTTCGGCGGTTCAGACTTGGGAACATATGATCAGACTTGGACCGATTCTTCAGTTTGAACATAACCTTAGTCTTGGTCTAAATAAATGTTGGACACAGCCTGCATAAATACTGAAGTTGTGTTGAGGTGTATGTGCAAAGGACATACCTTAGACCACATAGATAATACTCAAAACTAAGATAAAGGAAAACATGAGCAAGAACAAAATCATTATGACCAAGGAACAGGTATGTGTACATTATAAGTGAGCAAAATACAGATATGAATACATTATGAGTGAACTAAGACCCTGACTGAAATCATATTAAATTGAATTGATTGTAATGATTCAATCATGTATAATAATTATGGAAACACAATGAAATAACCAAAAGTTATCATCCTCAAATCAATTGTGCCTATTATAAAACTTGACTAGGAAAAAGAAAAATAAATACATAAGTAAATAAAAATAATTATATATATACACACACACACACTATTTTTTTTTACATCACTAGACCATCAGCAAAGAGACTTTTGATGAACTGAAATGCTGGTACTGTTTCTACTCCATTCACATGTGAGTGGAGTTTATTGACAAACTTTCTGGTATCTCACTGGCTCTGTTTTAGTTCAATGCTGCAGTACGACACTGATAAAAGTGTTAATGCATTTACAACCCCAATGGCAAAAAAGTTGGGACGCTGTGTAAACTGTAAATAAAAACAGAATACGATAATTTGCAAATCATGGAAACCTTATATTTCATTAAAAATAGTACAAAGACAAATCAAATGTTGAAACTGAGAAATTTTCTTGTTTTTTGAAAAATATATCCTCATTTTGAATTCAATGTTAGCAACACATTTCAAAAAAGTTGGGACAGGGGCGTGTTTACCACTGTGTTGCATCACCTCTACTTTTTACAACACTGTAAACTTTTGGGAACTGAGGAGACCAATTGCTGGAGTTTTGAAAGAGAAATGTTGTCTCATTCTTATCTGATATACAATTTCAGTTGCTCAACAGTTTGGGATCTCCTTTGTTGTATTTTGCGATTCATAATGTGCCAAAGTTTTTCAATGGGAGACAGGTCTGGACTGCAGGCAGGCCAGTTTAGTACCTGGACTCTTTAAGACAGAGCCATGCAGTTTTAATATGTGCAGAAAGCGGTTTGGCGTTGTCCTGCTGAAAGAAGGAAAGCCTTCCCTGAAGAAGATTTTGTCCAGACGGCAGCATATTGCTCTGAAACGTGTTGATATCATTCAGCATTAATGATGCCTTCCCAGATGTACAAGCTACCCATTTCCATCCAAGATGGCGCCGCAGACGGCTGCCTCAGGACTTCGCTCTCTTGTACTTTCTAAGTTTTGTGTTATTGTCGTGTGAATTCTTCTCCGTGCTTCACGGAATGCCGC
>JAODVO010000003.1:101301-114590 GCA_025400055.1 Notarius lentiginosus
GGATGATATCTGCAGTTTGCCTTTGACACACAAGTGCAGGATTCATGTGACCAAGTGTAAACTTTGATCTCCAGCAGTCCCACATAACCAGCTGATTTATACTTTTACACACACACACACACGTCATTCTAGAATTTGGAGTACATTTCATGTCTCGGAGATAAACCTTGTATTATTTTCCACAAAATAAATCTTTATTGGAATCAGTTTTGAACAATAATGCAAACTATGACAAACTATCACGAACAGCGATGCTTGATGTACATTTTTGACCCAATTTATCCATAAAACATTAACTAAACGACTACCCCCACATTATTGGCCGTCTTCAATGACTGATTCATACGTTCAACTTGAATAAACATGAAGTGATTCAGTCGAACAATCTGGTTTTTTTGAAGCTCACTCTATTAACTGTTATAAAATCAAACTGCATAGAAAGTCTATTTTCTGTCTTATGTGAAATTTCAGGTCATTAAAAAAAAAACGTACTTTTTATCAACTCTGTTAATAAAACCGCATAAAATTCACAAAGACTTTTAATAATATGCATGACAACTGCGCCGAGAGATGTCGCTTCCTCTGGCGGGAAACTGCAGAAAGGCAGTGAGGCATGTTCTGTTTCTTCTCTCATTAATATGAACAAAATGTTGAGGATACACCAACAGCAGATTAATTATTTGTCAAATCTGTCATTGTGATATTGGAGTGAATCGCTCACTCATAAAAAAAAAACAACAACAACAACAACAATATGATTAAAATCAGGCGGCATGATGGAGTAGTGATTAGCACTGTCGCCTCACAGCAAGAAGGTCCTGGGTTCGAGCCCAGCGGCCGACGAGGGCCTTTCTGTGTGGAGTTTGCACGTTCTCCCCGTGGGTTTCCTACGGGTGCTTTGGTTTCCCCCACAGTCCAAAAGGCATGCAGGTTAGGCTAATTGGTGGCTCTAAATTGACCAGAGGGTGTAAATGTGAATGGTTGTCTATGTGTCAGCCCTGCGATAACCTGGCAATTTTTACAGGGTGTACCCTGCCTCTCGCCCATAGTTAGCTAGGATAGGCTCCAGCTTGCCTGCAACCCTGTAGGACAGGATAAGCGGCTACAGATAATGGATGGATGGATGATTAAAATCCATACAATTCTGTTTTTATACATGCCATGTGGTAGCTAGCTTGAGGTTAGCATGTGGAGTTAGGACAAAATGGTAGGAAATGTCAACTCTGTTCTCGTCAGTTCTGCTTGATAACGGAGTTGACAATGACTAACAGAGTCAACGCTTGAAATGTACCCACAGTTATAGAACGGGCCATATATTTTTTTTTTTTTAACTAACAGTTTTCATAGGCTAAGATTTGCATTTGGCGTTAAAATGCTTGATGAATTACTCCAACACAGAAACATTACGTAATTTAATTTTAAGATGAGCAGGTTCACTGGCGTGATATGGACTGGAGTCCTGGTGTCTACATGGATAATCTTGGTCGAGAATAAGTGACAATTTTGTACTCCTGAACAATAAAGCTTGTTATTTGTGTGCCAGCCTGAAAAAACCGTTCACGTGGAGGTATTTTGAAATGTTCTATATGTACAGCTGCCGTTTCATGCAATTATCCAATCAGTCGATCATGTGGCAGCAGCGCAATATCATACAAGTCACATAGATAGAGGTCAAGAGCTTCAGCTGATCTTTAGATCAAACATTGGGTGGGGGGAAATGCAAGTGGTTTTGACCATGGCATGGTTGTTGGTGGAAAAAGGGCTGGTTTTTCCACAAACATATTTCAAGATGGCGCCACGAACGGCCGCCTCAGAGTTTTGGTGTGCCCTATGTCGTCTTGGTTTGGTTGTAAATAGCGCTTCGTGTAACCCTTCCCGAATTTCTTTCATGAGAGAAGAACTCCTGAACATCAGGAAAATGACTTGAGTGGACTTGCTTCCTACATTCATTTCACCATCTGTAGATTTATTGTCCATTCTGGTCAAAGGTGCCTTCACCTGCGCTGCTGCCAGAGTGATATGCCGGAGGAGAGGTAAACAAGCTGGATCGCTTGTGCACCTTCACCAGCATGGACACCACACACCACTGCCTGGAATATATCCTTCTAACGTGTGCTCATTGAGCAATAAAATGGATGAACTCCAACTACTTCTGGGAAAAAAAAAAAACCAGAGACTTTTCCCTCATCGGCAGTTCTGTGCTTTACGGAGATGTGGCTGGGTGGATCAATACCGGACTCGGCAATGCAGCTGGCAGGCTTCTAACTCTTCAGAGCGGATCGTAACACAGAACTTTCCGGTCAAACTAAAAGGTGGAGGAATCCGTTTTTACACAAATCGTGGCTGGTGTAACGACGGTTCATTCTGGTCGGTGTTTAAATTCCACTGCAAGCTCACGTGCAGGAGGCACAGCGCTTACTCTCCGACCAGATACTGTGTGTGGAGCAGGCCAACTCGGACTCTTTAGTTATTGTCCTTGGCGACTTTAACAAAGGTAATCTCTCCCATGAACTCCCCAAATAAAAACAGTTTATTAAATGTCCGACCAGAGAGGAGAATGTTTTGGATCACCGTTACACAACAGTTAACGATGCTTATCACGCCGTCACTGCAGTGGGCCACTCCGACCATGTCATGGTCCACCTAATCCCTTCATACAAACAGAAGCTAAAGCTTAGCAAGCCTGTTGTGAGAACTTCAAGGAAGTGGAGCAAGGAGGCTGTGGAGGACCTTCAGGCGTATCTGGACTCAACAGACTGGGACGTTTTCAGGACTGCCACAAATAGTTTAGATGAGTACACAGAGGCGGTGACTTCATGCATCAGCTTCTGTGAGGACAACTGCATAATAACTCACCCTGGTGCGAGTTGGAACAATGACAAGCCCTGGTTCACAGCTGGACTCAGACAGATGAGACAGCAGAAGGAGGTGTTCAAGAGTGGGGACAGGGATAGGTTTAAAGAGTCCAAGTACAGGTTTAGCAAGACAATGAGAGATGCTAAATGGCTGTATGCTGAGAAATACCACCACCAGTTCTCAACTAACTGTCGACTGTATCTGTCTGGAGAGGGCTAAGGCAAATCATGAACTACAAACCCTAACCCCTCACTCTGTCAACAACCTTCACCTTGCAAACGACCTTAACACCTTCTACTGCAGTTTTGAAAAACAATGGGACAGTCCTGATACCTCCCCCCACAATCACCACCTCCATCCCCCTCTCTTCAGGATCCCGCTCCTCCTCATCTCTGTCTACATCAAAGGCCCCCTCCACCTCCTCCCCCACTGCACCTCTCACCATTCAGAAGAGGGATGTCAATAGACTGTTCAAGAGACAGAACCCCCATAAATCAGCTGGACTTGACTCTGTCTCTCCATCCACCCTGAGAAACTGCGCAGACCAGTTGTCTCCAATGTTCACAGACATTTTCAACACCTCACTGGAGACATGCCAGCCTGTTTCAAGTCCTGCACCATCATACCCATCCCGAAAAAAGCAAGGCCCACGGGACTAAATGACTACAGACCCATCGTCCTCACCTCCATGATGATGAAATCCTTTGAGTGCTTCGTTCTCCCCCACCTCAAAGCCATCACAGACCCCCTTCTGGACCTCCTGCAGTTCACCTACAGAGCCAGAAGGTCTGTGGACGACACCATCAACACGGCCCTCCACTTTATCCTCTAGCACCTGGATTCCTCAGGATCCTGTGTGTGGACTTCAGGATCCAGGCTCTGTGTTCAATTCCATCATTCCAGCTCTGCTACAGGGCAAACTGTCCCAGCTAAATGTGCTTGACCCCACCTGCAGGTGGATCACTGACCTCCTGACTGACAGGAAGCAGCAAGTGAGGTTGGGGAAACATGTCTCCAACACTCAATCAGCACTGGATCCCCCTCTAAGGCTGTGTTCTTTTCTCCTCTGCTCTTCTCCCTGTATACAAACAGCTGCACCTCCACCCACCAGTCCGTCAAGCTCCTGAAGTTCGTGGATGACACCACCCTCATCTCTGGTGAGAACGAGTCCACCTACAGGTGGGAGATTGACCATCTGGTGACCTGGTGCAGCCAAAACAACCTGGAGCTAAATGCTGCAAAAACAGTGGAAATGATTGTGGATTTCAGGAAGAACCCAGCCCCTCCTCTCCCCATCATACTGTGTGGCTCACCAGTGGACACTGTGGAGTCCTTCTACTTCCTGGCACCATAATCACCCAGGACCTGAAGTGGGAACCGAACATCAGCTCCCTCATCTCAAAAGCACAACAGAGGATGTACTTATTGCAGCACTTAAAGAAGTTCAACCTGCCAAAGACAATGATGGTGCGCTTCTACACAGTCATCATTGAGTCCATCCTCACCTCCTCCATCACCATCTGGTATGCTGCCGCCACTACCAGGGACAAGGGTAGACTGCAGGGTATCATTTGCTTGGCAGAGAAGATGATCGGCTGCAGCCTGCCTTCACTTGAGACCCTGTTGACCTCCAGGACACTGAGGTGGGCAGGAGAGATTGCGGCTGATCCCTCCCACCCTGAACATAAACTCTTTGAGACACTCCCCTCCGGCAGGAGGCTGCGGTTCCTCAAGACCAAAACCTCATGCCACAGAAAGTTTCTTTCCTACTGCTGCTGGCCTCATAAACATGACCAGTGACCCCCACTTACTCTGCCCCCCGCCAGCATCATACCTCAGACTCCTGACCCACTCTGCCCCCCCCCCAGTTGTTTACCTGATTTGCACATTTTACTTTCTCATTGTTTACCTAATTTGCACATTTGTTTATTTTCATCTTGTTTATTTAGTTCTTATTTCTTAATATCTTAGAATACTGTCTTTATTTAGCATTTATTTATTGAGCGCCTTAACTCCAAGCCAAATTCCTTGAAGTTGCAACAATTACTTGGCAATAAAGCTTTTTCTGATATAAGCTGTAAGCACTTGTGAGAAAATCTAAGTACAGCACCAAAAAAAAAAAAAAAAAAGTGTGCCTGACTATCAAGCAGGCGGTCCTCACCCTCTGTTACTACCTGCTCGGACTTTCCCTACACCCATTTTTCTGATCACACCCCACTCGCACAGGCCAGGGGTACAGAAGGCTGCAGCGGACCGCCTCTCTCACAAAGCGGGGGGTGGGGATCTGGTCAATGGCAGGCAGGGTGACTCTCTAGCCGTGTGCAGTGGGAGTGTTTGGAGTCAAGCGTTGATCTGTGGACAGAGGGCAGCCAGGGGAGATAAGTGGCAGAGGGGTTGCACCTGTGACACATTTAATTAACAAGTGTGCTCTGCAATGTAATGTCAGAAGGCATAAGAGGGGTGCTGAGAGCTGACAGAGAAAGTCAGAACCAGCAGAGTAACATGTATGCATGCCTTTGCATGCCTGAATTTACCGTGTTGGAGTGTCTCAGTGCGAGACCTGAAAATAAAAGTTCATGGTGAAAAACAGAAGTAAAAAAATAAAACACCAGTCAAAGTAACTTGCCTGTCCCATTTTCTTCAGTCTCCCAAACTTCAATCTGTGACATTAAGGTCAAAGAAAACATGAGCAAGGACAAAATCATCATGACCCATGGAATAGATAGGTGCACATTATAAGTGAGAAAAGGACAGACACGTATGCATTATGAGTGAACAAAGACCCTTACTCAAATCACACTAAACTGAAGTGATCTTAATTAAATTATGTAGAATAATCATGGAAAATGTACAATAATCCAACATTAAAGCCATAGGCAAAAAAGACTTTTCATGAACTGAAACATAAGTTTCCACTCTGTTTGTGACTCGAGTTTATTGACAAACGTTCTGGTATCTCACTGGCTCTGTTTTAGTCTAATGCTGCAGTAGAACACTGAAAATACTGTTGTGAAGGCATGAATTGTGTGGTAATAATGTCAACTACTTAAAGTTGAAAGAAAACATCAATGATCTTATTTTAAACATGATCAATATAGATATTTAGTCAGTACCTAAAAGCGGAGCTCCTGATGAGTGAATGAGCAAAATATTTGCAAAGGCACAAAATCAACCTGAATAGAATAAAATTATAGCATATGAACCAACAAATTGTGTAGTGTCGTGTATTTCACTTCAATAAATCACTGCATTGCCTTGTGACAGTGACGCCAATAATGAGATACTCATCGCAGTTACAAATACATATCTGTTCCTTTCTTTGACATCGCATGCCATGTGCCAGAAACACCATCACCACATTTATTATGGTGCGACTCTGCTGGGTGCCTGGGAGACAGCAGTGAACCAGCACTTTCATTTTACATCACTACTGAAGAGTTACCATCCAATATCACACGCCATACATCAAACAAGTGTCCGGTTTCATCTGTCACATCCACATGTTGGAGCTCGCAGCTGTAACATGCAACACACATGCATGCCCTTAGGACTAATTAGCATGCACCTGTTCCTGATTAGAGTGCAATCACAGTGTGTACATATAAGGGCTCTCAGTCACACAGAGACTTTGCAAAAACCTTCTATTTTGTGTCGCTTTTCTGGTTGTGACCCTGTTTGTGTTTTTGGACTGTGAGTATTGTATTCTCTCTGATATCCTGTCTGTGCCTCACTCCACCACTGCCTGCTTTTCCACTCGGCCTCTGTTTTGGATCCGTTTGCCAGTGAGTTTTCAATAAAACTCTTCCTGTGGTTACATCCATTTACTACCCTTTCATATGAAACTGTCATGAATATTTTCCGTAAAGCATTAATAAATAAGCCCACATTATTTTTAAAAAAGCAAATTAAAAATAATTGCTAGATAAACCCCATCTAGCTTATGTAAAGAAAGAGATAAATTTCATTGTCTGGTTGTCAAGTGTTGAGATGCATTGCGTTGCACTTATGATCAGGTTCCCTGTGGTGGTACATGTTTGTCCTACAGTCAAAGCCATTTCTTTTGCATTTCTATTAAGTATAGGGCTCTGCTGTGTGCTTTCTGTACAGGGAGCTCCACAAAAGACTGCATATTTTACCAATCAACAGAAAGTCAAAATAAAATGAAAATACATTTTAAAATAGAGATCATGTTCTGTAATAATTAATTTGACAACTTCAAATCATGCAATGTCTCCAAGTTAGAGCACTTGTGGGTCTGAAATGTAACTGAACGAGTAAATGTTTTCCCACACTGTGAGCAGTGACTCTGCTTCTCTGGTGTGTGAATGCGCTGGTGCTGTTGGAGATGACTCTGCTGAGTAAAACTCTTTCCACACTGTGAGCAGTGATACGGCTTCTCTCCTGTGTGAATGCGCTGGTGTGTTTGGAAATTACTCTGTTGAGCAAAACTCTTTCCACACTGTGAGCAGTGATACGGCTTCTCTCCTGTGTGAATGAGGTGGTGTTTTTGGAGACTACTCTGACGAGTAAAACTCTTTCCACACTGTGAGCAGTGATACGGCTTCTCTCCTGTGTGAATGCGGTGGTGTTTTTGGAGATTACTCTGATGAGTAAAATTCTTTCCACACTGTGAGCAGTGATACGGCTTCTCTCCTGTGTGAATGCGCTGGTGTGTTTGGAGATTACTCTGACGAGCAAAACTCTTTCCACACTGGGAGCAGTAATGTGGATTTCCTCCTGTGTGAAGGCGCTGGTTTGTCTTGAGTGCATTCTGATGACCAAAACTTGTTCCATCGTCTGAGCAGTGGTGAACTCCCTTCTGTACATCATTATGAGATGTGTCAGAACTGAGAGTATCGGTTGATGTGGACTCACTACTGGAGCATTTGGAGGGGATTTGAAGTTCATATTTAATCTCTCTTGATTCCCAAAGTCTCACATATTCTTCGTAATGGCATTTCTGTATGTGTTTGTTGAGGTCAATTTGAGATGCATAGGAACGAGGACACGTGGAGCAGGAAAACACCAGCAGCAGAGTGTCCTTTACTTCTGGAGAAGTGAAAAGAAAAAATCCCAGAAAATGAACATGAAATGCAACAAGATTATAAAATCTAACACCATTAATCCACTGTCAGGGAGCATATTTACTGAACCTCAAACATGCAAGATTCTACATGAATGAAGACTGAGACAAAAAAAAAGTTTGAGTACGAAGATATAGCAACCTCTAGCTAGGAATACTGCTAGATTCAATACGGTGCTGGAATAGCAGTTATGCACAGCATTGGCCATAGCCCCGTGGGTCTGAGCGACCAAGGGGGAGTTGTTGGTTTCTGTCTGATATGTCAAGTATTGGTAATGGCAAGCGTAGCCTTATTTACAGTTCGTCCAGGACTGAGAAGTAAACTCGGCCCAAGCATTCAAGGTTCTGAAAAGAGACAACAATGGGCCTTATTTATCGAGCTGGATATGATTAGATTTATCAATAGAATTTACACAAGAAAGTCTGTATTTTTACAACTGGATTTTATATGTGGATAAGGCTGCCACATTTAAGACGCTTATTAGTTTTGATTATACACGCATTTAATGAAATTAAGTTTTGTGGGATTTAGTGATTCATGTAACTGATGAGAGAAAGCAAGCTAACATCCATAAATTGAGACATAAAATAGCCATGTAGAAATGCAGGCATATACAAAAGGGACACACTGCAACGGTTCAGACGGTATTCAAGTAGGTCTGCAGCAGTATAGGAATTTCCTTAATGCAGTATTTGAAGAATGCCAAGGTGTGGTTTGTCGTAATAAAGCAGACAAACCTCCATATGTTTGTTCATTTGTTCATCGGATGCTACTTGTTCCTTAAATATTAGAGTAAGGAGTTAAAAAGAAACATTATTCAAAATATTATTTCTGCATGGCATGACTCTTGGGGAATAATTGAATTTAATACTAAAACTAATATTATTTCTTGTTAAATTGCTTGATAATATAACCATCATCACATAAGCTCCTGACATAAAGCAAATGTGTTTTAATTGATTGTATAATGCTTGATGGGCTTCACTAACATCTGTATGAGCCAATTAACAACTTCACTTGGTTCAGACACGCTGCATGTACGTGTTCAACTAATTTCTATCCAACCAGTTGCTTGTATTGCACTGAAGGTATGAACTATTTTCCTCCCTTGCACATTCCTGTAACAGATGACTTGCAACCACGTGATCAAAATGTGCGAAGTCATTAGCATCCACCATGATGGTGGACATACAAAGCAACTAGGATGGCAGCCACTGAAAGCGTGTTTGTAAACAATGCTGAATTTACTCAGTATTACCATGATCTGAACAGTTGAACGAAGAGTCGATACAAAGAGTAGATAGATATATGTGGTTTTGACTCATATTATTTAAAAAAGTCAGACTTTTCTGAAGACAAGATGGTTCTACCGACCATCGAGTACCCAGATATCGTGTGCTATCTGTTTTGACTGCCGAAGAATCAAGTCTGACCTTGGATGAAACATAGCCCGTTTTCTTAGTGGGCGCCCGGTCTGGACCGTTTCTATCATATAATTTTGCTGGTGCTCCTAGACGCGAAATAGTAACACGTGTTAAAATTACAACAACGACTGAGTGAACCACGACAAGAGAATGCTCATTTTTCAGCAAAATTCTAGCAACACGAAATAAAATTCTTCCATGATATTATCGAGAAAGTTTTTGAATCTCACTCGAGATAAAATGATTACTGCAAACACGAGCTGTTTTGGTTTTAGCCTGTGTTCAATCAGCCCTGCCGATGTTGGTCAGCCATGCTTGTCTCCTCTCCGTACTAAGCCTCAGAGTTTCCTCGCCCTCTTTCCAAATCACGGACAAAATTCTAAAACAATCGGAACGTGCCACGGTCACGGGTACTATTGTGACTACAAACATATACAGCACAAAAATATGGAATAGCTAAAAGAACGCTTCAAGCAGAGGAAAAACAAAGAGAGTTGTGCACGCATGACTGTTTTGTATGGAATGTCACTTGACCCCACATTTCTATATCCACCAACATGGTCAGCATCCGGGTTTTTATTTTGCTTTGATGTCACTTGCAAGTCAAGGATATGGGGAGGTCTGACATCATTGTCCTAAATTGTGTGTTTGCTGTGACAAGGCATGCATTATTTCCCCTAATTTCCCCCCATTTTCTCCCTAATTTATCCATGGCCAATTCCCACCCATCACACTGCTCTCCCATATCACACAACAGCAACCAACCAGGGAGGGCTAAGGCTATCACATGCTTCCTCCGAAGCAAGTAACACCAGTTGACCGCATCTTTTACTGATACAATGTCAAGGGGCGGCATAACACACTCGGAGAAAAGCCCAATCCACTCACTTCCATATGAATGTGCATGAGCTCACAGATATCCATGACTCGCTAGCATAATTGACATGGGAGAGAGAGCATGTGACCACTCCCTCGCAGAAAGCCCAGACAAATTTACTCTTTTGAGCTCCCAAACAGAGATGGCCATGGCATCATCAGGATTCAAAGTGGTAATCTCCAAATATTGAGGATGATGATGGGAGGACACTTTTCCACGGTGCCACTCAGGATCCACAGGGCGTGCATTTTACGCTACTTTTGGTTAAACTGTGCATGATGAATAAAAATGCAACAGTATTTTGTGGTTTACTATATATCCAGTATCAAACAAGTAACCTTAGAGTTGGGTTATGATTTTTGAATATTCAAATAGTCATTAAAATATAAAAGAAATCCTTCAGTTTATGCAAAAATCCTCTTTTTCTTGCTTTGAGGAGGGGAAAAAGTTTCCCTGTGTGCTGCGCTTGGTGCCCATGATAATCATGACTTTTTTGTTCCGTTTTAGTTTTGCGGACTTCACCAAATGCAGATCAGCTGGGGTGTGGCCAAACCACCTAATTTATGGGTGATTTGCAGTCATCAACATGCACATGAATCCAAAGCAAATCAGCCTTTGGTAAATCTGACATTTTTAGCAAAGCTTTTCCAAGTCTTCATAAAATCTTAACAAATGCCCAATGTAACCAGACTGTTCAAAAGTAAAGAAAAAAAAAGTGTCCATCTTATCCATAAGATCAGATCTTATCCACGAATGATTTCAAGAAGACACGGTGCATTTATTGGTGAGAAAACATTATTTTTTTCCTTCATTTTTCACCTGCTGCTACATTGCTTTTACAAACAACAATTTTGGTTAAAAGCAGGACACCATGTTCTTCATAGTCCTCATCAGGAAATGGCTCGAAACACAAATACAATCCACAGTATTTCAGAATAAACAACATTGAGTTGATTTATGATGTTGAGTGGAAGATGTTTATCAATTCTTCTTCTGTAATCAGTATTAGTTTTACTTGTGAGAAATGTAGATTAATTAGCACTCTTATGGAGAAGAGCCAGACTTTACAGAGGACTCACAATAGCAAGAGATGCAGTGGGCTGACTTCATGTGTCTCAAAGGAAGTGGACAGACTTCACCCTCTCTGGTTGGTCATTGTCATATGATAGAGAAGACCTACTTGGTTGGTGGAACTGGCCAAAATGAGTTCTCTGGGAATTTGCTCTGCTTATTGTAAACTGCATTGTATAACAGCTTTCATCCCAGAAACGCTGTTAGGCTCAGAAATGTGTCACTAAATGATGCAGAAAATAACATCTATACTATCAGACGATATACACCTTGCTGTCTGGTTGTTCCTGTAGGTGCAGGGCTGAGTTCTTTCATGGACTCCTCTTCATACCACACCAAGAGCTCCTGTCCTGGGTTAATGGGTCGACAGCAACGATACAGAACTCCCCCTCGATACTGAAATGCCACAAGATTCTGTTCTTCATTGTTACGGGCACAATTCACATACCTAAAAGAGTGAGGCAACATTCCAGAAAATTTAAAAAATTAGATCAGACTTGCAGACTTAGAGAAAGCATGGCGAAGATATCAGTAACAGCAAGAAAATAAAGTTCTTCCAACAAATGAGAAGATGTAAAATCAAGTCACTAAAAAGACCCAACAACTGGTTTATTCCTCACCTCATCCAATTCACATGCATCTCTCTTTTGGCATCTATGTATTCTTCACACCGTTTGCTCCTGTCTACCTGTAGAAAAATAGCACATTTCCATTTTCTTCACTAAATCAATCTGTACCTTTCAATGAGGTATACTGAAATGAGAACGATGGCTCATGCCAATATTCTATTAAACCTCATGAAGGCTGAATTAATGGTTCTTGACTATATCTTTAGATTCACAAAACAGTCAACAAGCTCCAAGATGAATTTAGTAACTATAGGAAAATGCAGGCAAGGCTTTATCAGAATTTAGGCAAATGAAAGGTTTCTCATAAAAGGCTTTATATCTTTGACATGGCAAAACTGTGCTGTGAATCAGACCTCTCTGATGAATACCTATCCCTTGTGTTTTGGTCTTGAAACAGACAGCTACAAAAATACACAACTTCAAGTCAGCTCCGTCATTAAACGGGTTTCATATAAAATATTTTGGATTTGTACAAGTAATACTTATTTGCCATAAGTGTTTGGGAGTAATGTTGGTTTAGTTCAGGAAAGTAGTGCGAATTTTGAATTTAAAGAATTTTAAGTTTAGTCTTAGTCCTGTACAGAAAATTAAATTTAGTCTTAGTCTTGTACAGTTTCATTTTAGTCTTTTTTCCTTAAGATTTTCATCAAGATTTAATCAGTGGAATTCAATTTTAATTTTATTTTAATTCTAGTCAATGTTTTCTTGTAAAACATGGCCTGTAGTTTTAAAAGGGGCTGTTGTAGGAGGGGTATTGCCGGATGACCCTCCATGTGGCTGATTTTGTCACTATGCAGAAGTTATGTGGCATTCGCCACAACTGTAATGGTGATGACCGCTATTTTCATATGAAGATGTTACTTTGTTCAGATCAACGCCGTGTGTGTCCTGACTCATATACCAGGATTCTAACGAGGCCTTTTTAGTGTATCGGACTGATACGCAATGTTTCTTTATCGCTACACCCAAAATATTGCTGACACACCTGTAAAATTTGCCACTACACGAATTCTTCATGTGCAAGGGATATCACACTTGATGTCCCAACCCAGAAGTCTGCCATATTGGATGGTAAACAACAACCAGGAACCAGCACTTCATGAATGAGCTGTTGCAACGCTTCGTGATTTTCTTTTAATTTCTTTGCCTTTGAAGAAAGACAATGCCTACTTTGTGTGTGGTACATACAGTTGCGCTTGAAAGTTTGAACCCTTTAGAATTTTCTATATTTCTGCATAAATATGACCGAAAACATCATCAGATTTTCACAAAAGTCCTAAAAGTAGATAAAGAGAACCCAGTTAAACAAATGAGACAAAAATATTATACTTGGTCATTTATTTATTGA
>JAODVO010000003.1:624302-634340 GCA_025400055.1 Notarius lentiginosus
CGCCGGCCACGGGGCTCGAACCCGGACCTTCTTGCTGTGAGGCGACAGCGCTAACCACTACACCACCGTGCCGCCATCTCACAGAATATCTGAGGTTTTTTTCTCGTAACCGTCTGACTTTAATCTCAGAAACCGAGGGGTTTTCCCCCTCAGAACATTACCCCCACTTCTGCTCCGTGGTGTTTTTCCCCCTACAATGGCCGAATACACCGCTGCAGGATGATTTGAGCTGCTCAGGATTCTTTAAACAGAAATTATTTTCTATACAAATATGTTAACTATTACAGTAAACACAATGTTCATGATATTTTATTCATCATTACTGGTCAAATTCTTTGAACTATCAACTTTCCAGCGGTTTTGTGATGCAGCAGTTTAATCCGTGGTTAAATCAGTTGTATCGGTTCCTGTAATTGACCGAGTGGACCATCCGATCCCCCAGTCTGTGGTTTAACTCTTTCCCCAGAGACCAGACAGTGGGGTTTTGGGCCTGTTTAGGGCGTGGCCATGTTCATGTTTGGATTAATTTGTGATGTCACACTCCACAGCAGGTTAATGGCTGATATGAAAGTAAACACTCAGGGCTTTATGAGTTTGAGGTTTTTCCCTCGTCTGCGAGGTTCAGGTTGACTTTGCGTTTCCGGTTAAGAGGACGCGGTGTGTGTTTTGGCTGCCGCTTCTCACCGGAGTGTTTTAGCTTTTTATTTTTCCCCCTTTTGTTTTTTTGTTTGAATGTTTTGTCCACCAGTTGTGGTGTAGCTCCAGACCCGGTTTTGGGTGCCAGTTTCCTCAGGCCTCGGCCCACCGTGGGTGGTGTGTGTTCTGCTCATGATGGACTGCAGTGAGCGCGGCATTTCTGTGCTCACTCTCTGGATCCCCGGCGCGGCGTTCCGAGCGCTGTGGCCCAGTGGCGTCGGCTGTGCAGGTGGGGTCGGGTTTACCCTTCGTGCACCTTTTGGTGAGACTGTGGCCAGCTACGCCACTGGAGTTACAGCCCAACCTTTTTTGGTGAACTTTTTTATTTTTGTAACTGTAAAGCACTAGATATGTTTAACTTATTTTATTGAACTTATTAAATGCTATAACTGTATTATTACACGTGTGTACGGTGTTTTATTGTTAAAGGCGCTGTAGTTTGTGCCGTGTGTTTTATTTCTGTAGCAGTGTGGAGAGGTGAGGGTTATTTGGCCAGCAAGGGTTCAAGACTCGTTTATCATCGCGCTCGGGTTCGAACGAGTGTTTAGTTGCAATGAGAAACCGTCATAGCCGTATACCGCTTCTAAACAAAGCTCACGAGTTAAACACAAATTAATGAACGCACTAACAAACTAACTGCATGTAGGAACTAAAGTAGTGAGAAAAAACGGTCGCGCTCCAGACTCCGCATGCTGGGATCGGGCCGAGGGAATTGATCATCGATCAGCTGTGTAGTTTTACAGCATTGAGAGGAATTTACGGAGAACTGGCTCTAAACGTGAAATCGTACACAGATCACAAGTGTGAACGTACAGTACGCTTAAAAATCCAGCTCTGTATTTTTTCCCTATGAAATAAAAAATCATTAAAATTCCTCAGTTCACTAAAACCTGTTTCTAATTCTGTGGATTCAGGATCGAATCTAAAAAGGAAGTTTAAACGCAGCTGATGTTGAGTAGCTAATTTATACTTCAGGAACGTGATTTATATATTTAGGCAAGATGAATAAGAAAAGGTTTAAAAGACAGGCATGAAATAAACTCGTACTCGGTCATTAAACCAGTTTATGTGCTTTATTATTATTATTACTATTACTTTACTGTTATAAAGTTTATATCAGCGGAAGACAATCAAATCGTTTACAGAAATGAATTTTGCGACACTCAGCCGAGACGCGAAGGTTCTGACACGGTTTAATACGTCAGGACATGAGTTTAGTTCATCACGTCTATCCTGGATTATATTTCATATTTTATTTGTATAGAGATTAAAAAACAACAAAAACCTCTAAACTCTTTTGAAAATGGGTTATTGCTTTGAGACGCAGGAAATTCTCTCATCCCAAGTTAGTCCACTCCGAAATAATGAGCACCAGGTTTGTGTTTTTAAATCAGATTAAATGTGGTTGCCCGATTCCAGACACGTGTTCAGCAGTGATGATGGGCTCGTCCCCTCGCGTCGACTAGTTTAATGTTGATTTTACTGAAGCGACGCCTCCAGGTTGATTAGTTTCCCGTTGGAACGTGTTCCTTACCGTCTCGACGAGGTGAAACGAGTAACGAGGCGTCTCGGGGAATCTGAGAAATGAGCTCCGTTTTCCTGGAAGGAAACTGACTGCATCAAGTTAATTATAAATTTCATTTCCACACCAGTTTGTTGCTGAGTTTCTGTTTAATCCTGCGATCGCGTGAGACGGAAGGAAACTTTTATACTTTTGTTTTTGGAGAAGAGCCTCAGTGGAACGACAAATCACCTGGAAACACAATTAAACACCGAAACACTGGATTAATGACTGAATTCACGTCACAGCTCATCCTGAAACAAGAGCGCTCCGAGAGTACAACATCCCCCACTGGCAACTCGGCCAGAACGCTGGTAAAATATGATCGAATTGAACGAAATTATAATCTGCGTATTACCGACAATTATTATAAAATATTACCTGAACAATTGTAAACTGTAACAGATAAACACACGTGAAACACACGCGCTGTTAGCATGCTGCTCGTCTGGATCCCGCTAGCTAATATCTGTTGTGATGTTATTAGTTCGCCTTCGCTAATATTTTTCAACATTGCTCATCACTAATTTATCAGACGACACTAAAATCTTGTGCTTTTGTGAATATTTCTCGGATATTTAACTTTCATAACTTGAGACTTTTCTCTGGTTAAAACAGAAAAGAAAGAACAATTCGCTCGGTTTCACATGAACAGAAACGATCTGATGCACCACACGCTCCCCAGTGGATTTATTCACGTTTACTTTCAGAAGTTTTCCTGCTGTGTGTTTTTATCAGTTCACCTGAAAAATCCCAAAGAATAAAGTGTGCGCTTCTTTTTAAAGAAATTGTTGCGCAAATTTAATTGAAGATTAAATACTCGCTTAACAGAAGATTCTGGAAAAATCCAGGCAACAGTGGAACAGATCAGACATTAAAAAAGCAAACTTTAAACAAAACAAATGTATATTATATATAAAGTTCATTTATAAATTTAATTACAATTTTAATTTTATTTAACTTGATGCTATTTTTAATGTTATTTACATTTTTATTTTAGATATAAAAATTATATATATATTTTTAAAATCAGAGCTTGAAGATCTAAAAAAATTCCGTTTGCTTCTTGGATTTAGAATTTTTGTTTTAAATCCTCGAACAGTGAAAAATCTTACTAAGAATATTTATACATGAAATAAGGAAATATTAAATTGTTAAAACATTTGGAAAATTCAATCAGAAAAAGAGACAATCTTTTATAAACTGATTTTAAAAATTGTTGAGATAGTAAAGTGTGTGTGTGTGAGTGAGAGAGAGATGTTTCTGGAAGGAGTCTCCAGTGTCAGCGCTCTGTAACAGTCAGAGGGGAAGCTGGAACTTCTCCGACACCTTCAAGACAGAGGAGTTTACACACACTGATATTTTTCTTATGAACTCTGACACACAGAGAGAGAGAGAGAGAGAGAGAGAGAGAGAGAGAGAGAGTTTGGTGAGGGAATGTATGTTTATCGCTGCTGTAATGTCAGTGAGAAACAGGAACTCACTTGCTTCCCTGAACAATAAATGTAACTATAAACGGATAAAAAGTACGACCTGTTCTTTAATCAGTAATAAACTGTAAACTGCTGTGGCGTAAAAGGAATAAAACCCACGATGATGTGCTGTTAGAGGAAACCGTGCTCCATCAGACCACCCTGTTGGTGATTAGTTTACTATTGGAGCGCAACCCACGGCGTTTATCACTGTTTAAACACACGGTACTTCATCAGCGGGTCACTCGGGTTTCAGATCCTGTTCAGAACTGATTTATAGAACTGTGTGTGAGAGACAGAGAGTGTGTGTGTGTGTGTGTGTGTGTGTGTGTGCGAGAGTGTGTGTGTAGCACGTGTCCGATTGAAACACTTTCACTCCGGAACCACAGGTGAAATAAAACTCCCATGCTTTTCCAGCTACAAGCAGTGAGGTGTAGAGACGGAGATTGAACAGGAGAATAACATCATCACCACCACCCATACTGGCCAACCCTCCCGATTTCATTGGGAGGCTCCCGATTTTCACCTCTGCCTCCTGCCTCCCGCTCGTATTTGTTAAAAAGTGGATAATCTCCCGGTTTTGGGAGTTTATTAATTTCAGATGATTTTATTTGTGTGATTTCTCGTCCAATCAGAAGTGAAAGATGTTGAGTCACGGCACTGAGGAACTCCCCCACCCCTCCCACTTTTAACTCCTGAATCCCAGGCTGTAGCTCCGCCCCCTCTCGCAGGGATCAAGGGATTTGTCCTGATCGTTATCCGAGCTCCAGAGCGTTCTGACCTCTCTGTGTCTGTAACTCACTCAGACGCCGTCTCACAGCCCGAGACGCCCTGAGCGATTTGTCAAAGTCAGTTGGTGGCGGGAACTTTTTCAGAAAACGTCTTTATCACTTGTAACGAGAAAAAAAAAAAAGTTGCCGTGTGCTCGGTTTACTTTCCATCCAGATCCCTCTCGAGTCGATAAAGCATCGATCTGACATTAAAGCAAACTCAAATTTAATCTCGATGCCTCAAGGCTGTGTTTTGATTTGATTCTCTCTCTCGCTCGCGCACACACACACACACACACACACACACAAAAAATATAAAAACACTGAAAAGAACAATCTGTCCCATCTAGCTGTAATATTTAATTAGTAAAGAAAACACAATATTTAACATGAAGTGATAGTGTGAGTGTGTGTGTGTGTGTTAAAGTACTAAGTGACGGAGTGGTGTGATGAAGCAGAGTCAGTGTTCTCACCCTGAAGGTGATTATTATCCATTTATGTCTACATTCAGTATTGGTTCCTGTTGTCACTGACGTTATAGCAGCGATAAACAGTCGTTCCCTCACCAGCGCCTCTTTATTCTCTCTCAAAGGTGATTAAAGGAAAAAACCCGCAGTTTGTTCCATCGTGTTCCTGAGAAACTGTAAGTTAGTGTAAACTCCTCCGTCCTGGAGACGTTCCAGCTTCCCCTCTGACTGTTACACAGCGCTCACACTGGAGACTCCTTCCAGAAACATCTCACACACACACACAGTTCTCACTTTAATATGGTGACATTTTCTGAAATTATCACACAATTTAAATTTTTTTTTCCAGTTTATCATCAGTCCGTGTCGTAATGTCCGCTGGACACACCCCTGTGAATGAGCTGTTGCTATAGAAACACAGGAGGAGTGGCTCAGAGACTGGCTGATGTTTCTATCTGATCCTGTAAATGCTGAAGTGTGAGCAGTGACTGAGTGAGGAGGGTTAATGTTCTCCCTCGTGCCCACAGTGCAGCAGGACTCAGGAGTTTTACGTCTGTAATAAAGGTAAATAACGGAGATCAGATCTGATGACGCCATGTCGTCCTCTTCCTCCTCCTCCTCCTCCTCCGTTCTCTCCAGGCGGACACTATTTTTAACCCAGAAACAGGAGGTCAGCTGACAGGAAGTCAGTCCCAATCCTGCTGAAATCGTATCAGTTCATCTCTCCTCATTCACACACGCATCAGGAAACAGCAGATCCTATTTTCATTAGGACAGGAAACGGGAAAGTGCTGCGAGTGGAGGAGGGCCCCGGGCTCCGGAAACGACCTCCTGAGCACGCGAGCCCAAAATACACGCCAACGGAGGATTAGCTAATTAAATAAATATATGAATGAATAAGCAAGATAAATAAAATTAAAAAAAGGTTAAACAAAGAAAGAAAAAAATTGAAATAAATGAAAAATAATCTGAAATAAATTAAAATATTTAACAAATGGCAAACAATCAAAGGAAAAACAAGCCAGAAAATAAATAAATAATTTACTACAGATGGAGAAAGAAATAATAAAAAAAGGTTACAGTAATAGTGCGCGCGCGCGCGTGTGTGTGTGTGTGTGTTAGATCAGAGGAGAATGATCAGACTGGTCTGAGCCGAGAGGAAGTCTACAGTAACTCTAATAATCACTCTGTACAGCAGTGGTGAGCAGAAAAGCATCTCAGCATGAACACCACATCAGACCAGAGGAGCTCCAACAGCAGACCACCACCTCAGGTTCCTCTCCGGTCAGACAGGAGCAGGTCTGGGTCTGAACAGGGTGGGTCCATGCTCATGATACCCTCAGATTCCTGTCGGTTCAGACCAGTCGGGCCTGAGTTTCCCAAAAACATCGCAGCGCAAACATCATCATTAAACGGTAGAGCGAGCAGCACAATGAACTCTCTCTCTCCTAGTTAAGATGCTCTGAGTGTTAAGAGGCTTTTGGGAAACCCACCACTGATCTTCCTCCTCTGATCTCTCTCAGTCCACAGATGCTCCGCTCACTCACTCAGTGTTTTTTTGTTTTCTGCACCATTCTGTGTAAACTCTAGAGACTGCTGTGTGTGAAAACCCCAGGAGACCAGCAGCTTCTGAAATACTCAAACCAGCAGTCCATCTGGGCCATTTTGTATAGATTTATGATATATAATACCAATTAAGTCTGTTTTAGCTCTGGAAAAGGCTCTGCATGAACCTGAAACCATGACTCTACAACCCATCACGTCTAAAAATCAATTCTTAGGTGTCTACTATGATTTGGTTTTCTTTACAAACACTCTTCAGCTTGTTGTGTACAATCTGCCCATAATAACCTGCAATTTATAAACTTATTAGCTCATGGATGATTACTATCACAGCTTCAGTCAAAGAGACAAAAACAGCGCACACACCACAAAAATAAAGCTCACACACTCACCCTCAAAGATGTACTGGAACTTGTGCTGCTGCAGCGCGGCGCCCATCACCTCCTCAATAGCGCTGATGTCTTTATTCAGCTTGACCACCAGGGGGTCGTAGTCCATGCTGGCGGCGTTGGCTACGATGGCGTAGTTGCCCTGTTTGGCCAGGGGGATGAGATAGTGGAAACAGTGCACCCTACAGACAGATGTCCAAGTAGATAAGGTAGAACATCAATATCTTGATACGCTGGAAATATTTTACATATTTCTCAAAACTTGATATCTCTTGACACACTGCATTTTAAGAAACTGACCAAACATTCCTGCAAGATCACTACCTAGGCTCTGGTTAACCTGTTTAACAAGTATTTAATTGGGACACAAACCAATGGGATACACAGGGCAGAGGAGGGAAGGATGTACCTTTGATTATCGACTCCATCACTTCCTGCTAAAATGTGTGTTTGTTTCATTCCGGTCACCTCCATTTGTAATCTCTAAAACAAAACAGCCTATAAGATGAGAGTGAGAGCGCGTGTGCTTTTCCTGCTCAACTGGTTTTGTGCAGACTGAGATGAGGATGTGTCTGTAATGACCACCTCCGGGTACACCTTCATCAGCCTCACAAAAAAAAACAACAAAAAAAAACACCTCGAGTCTCCGGCACCATTAAAAAGCTATGAGTGCCGCCACCCAAACCATGACGCCTCCATCTTCTCCTCCCCTGGCTTAATTTACTCCCGAGCACTGTCAAGGGAAATTTGCTTGATAGGAAAAGTCAATAAGGTGTGACACAAGAGCAGGGAGTTATTGTTTCTGAACCATCGAAAAGAAGCACATAAGTGAATCATTATCAGGAAAACTGGGGGGAGCGCAGCGGAGCCGGGGGTTAATGCGCACTGAAAGGAACATTTCAGGAGGTTTTTTTGTTGGTTTGTTTGTTTGTTTTTTTAAATCCAGAAGTCAGCAGCGGTCGAGCATTATTCAATTCAATGTTATATCTAAAGCGATTTTAACACCACAATACACATCACAAAACAGCGGAGTCTGACATCAAACCGCTGACGTTATTTCTCATCAGTCTATTTTTGCTTTGGTTAAACGGTTTCCTCGATCACCCACGATGCTGTGCTGATAGCAGAGCCTGTCCTTCATCTACATAAAGAACACGATGCAGCAGCGCTTTAGTCTTTTAGTCAATCTAGCTCCTTCGCCTAACGCTTCAACTTTCACTCTCATCCTGTCGCTCGTCGTCTTGAAGATTGATCAGTAGCTGAAATACAAGAAGGTCTGCCGTAACGCTGTATTCATCGTATGGCCTGTCCGGACCCGCATGCGTACTCTCAATTAAACCGTTGGGAAAAGTCACATGACTGGGCAGATACGGATTTTTGAATCCGGTCCGGAAAAAGCCGTATGCAGCCCCGGAACTGCTTCCCTTGCTTCCTTCCACCGTCTTCATTTTGCTCTGAATTGCTACTTTGAAAAACGAGCGACCCAACTGAGCACAGTGAAAGTGAATTTTATTTGTACAAATTTTTTTAAACACTTTTATTAAAATAGTTTTCTTCAAAAATATGATCAATATCTCCACCAGTCAAGGTTTCCGTGGCGTTTGGTTTGCTGCCTTTTCCAGTTTTTCTGAGGTCTCTGCGCTCGGGCTTCAGGACTTTTTAAAGCCTTCGTCGTTCAGGATGTTTATCTTGCTGTTGCTGTCGTCAAGGTAGCGTTGAATACTTCATGAAAAGAAAAAGTGTCAGGTCTGTAATAGAAATTTCCTTTTTTCTTCACTTGGATATAAAAATTCCATCGCAGGTTGTCGAGCTCCTTAGAGGGGACGACTGTTATGTCTCTTTCAACAAATCTTTTGAAAACGTTCACGTCGTATTAATTTTTTACGGTGTTTTCTTGTTGTTGTCCTTGTATGAGCAAGTGAACTTCTTCACTTGAAAGTACTTTCTTCCGCCCATTTCCTTTGACAATTTCAGCTTGTTCAATTCAGTCTGTGTCTGATGAATCATCTGGATAATAAAATTCACTTCCACTGTGCTCAGTTGAGTCATTTTTCATGCACGGTTGTTCATCATTTTCCACTGCGTATGCTAGTTTAAAAAGGTCATATGATAAAATGCTTATTGACCGAGTTCGGTTGGGCCGGACGGCAAAATATTTGGCTCTTGGTCATTTGTACGGCATGACTACGAGCCAAATGTTTTCCCGTCTGTCCCTCCCACTCAGTATGTAATCTGCAACACCTTTTAAAACTCTGAGTTCGAGACTTGCACCAACGTGTCCACGATTTCTCCACTGGATCGCTCCTTAATATAATGCTAAACGTTGCTGTTAGAGATCTTGAAAATGTTCCCCTTTTTAAAAGCCACCGTCAGTGCGACACATAAACCGCTGCCTTCCACAGTAACGATGAAATTATTACTGAATACAGTATTATTATTAGAATCCCTGAACACGTCACAAATATTTCACGATATATGAATGCGTTTCAGTGTGGAGTTTTTCTTGAAGCAATATCAACAGACATGATGAGAACCTTCAGGAGTAAAACACTAGACGCATCTCTGATGTTCTTTCACCTGTGAAATGTGTTCTTTATTGTTTTGGGTGAGTCTTATGCCTCAGTGCGGCACACTGTGCTGGAGTTTTCGGGGAAAAAAAGATGCTTAATTCACAGCTTAAACTGAATTCAAGTCGAAGTGGAACCTGGCTCCAAGGTGGTGGTGCTGTTGACGTGAAGTGAACAGCTGATCCTGTAGGTTGAACCTACCTGACCTCCAGGTGCAGGACGAGCAGGCAGCGGTCAGCGATATCCTGGAAAGATCTAGCAAGGTCTGAAAGAGTCTGCAGGATGTGCTCCCGATTACGTGCGCTCTCATTGCTCGCCTGAGCGTCTGAGCCTGGGGATGCACCTACACACACACACACACACACACACACACACACACACACGGCATCACATTCTGCATACATTTCAGAAATTGATTCCTTTTCTTTAAAAAAAACAAAAAACAAAACACAAAGTGCCAGATAGCCTTGGTGACAGGGATGGATAACAAGACATTCTGCACCACTGTGTGTGTGTGTGTGTGTGTGTGTGTGTGTGTGTGTGTGTGTATATA
>JAODVO010000003.1:784736-800190 GCA_025400055.1 Notarius lentiginosus
TGGGATCACGTCACTGGGGTGGATGAAGAAGCCGGGCGCGCCGGAGGAGTTTGACACCACAGAGCCATGAGGCTGCACCACCACTGTTGACGTCTGGTGGAGCTTCGCCTCCAGTTTGGCTTTCTGTTCCACACACACACACACACACACACACACACATACATACATATATATATTAATTAGCACACCTACAGTCTAAAGTTCAGGGTTTAGGACTGAAAGATCATGCTGATCACTCAACACGTCTCTGTTAATCAGCACTTGCTCTAGGGGGCGTGGCCAAACTCTATCAGCAGGTCACATAACCATAACATGTCTGTAGCATGCACGAGGAACTGAATAGCTTCCCTCTAAACTCCCTAATACGCCCTTTTAAACCCCGTCTAAATTTTATAGCTCTGCATTTTAAACTTGTGGCTTTGGAGCAAAAAGAAACACAAGAAAAAAAATTTCTCAGCACACATTCTAGCTTGCGGTTGGGTTCTCGTCTATATGAAAGCTGTTCTCCTGCTAAAGTTCTAGCTCAAAGGTCAAAGCACCATGCATTTCTCTCTGCACGCGTGTGTGCGCGCGCGCGACACCGACCTGTTGCTGTAGTTTGAGCAGTTGCTGTTGCTTCTCCTGCAGGACCTGCAGCTGCTGTTCTGCAGACACCATGGCGTGGGAGAGCGACTGCAGAGCCACCTGCGCAGCCGAGCTCAGAGCCGTAGACGCTTCTCCCACCGTGTTCCCTGATAACCCCGCCACGCTGGGGGTCACTCCAAACGTACTCACTGCAACAGGTCAGAGGTCAAACGGCTCATTCCTGGGACACACACACTTCTCTGCAGGTTATTACGCATCTATAAAAGTCTCAGAGACTCTGAAACATGATGATCTCTATAAATGGGAGTTAGACCCGACACTGTACAGGACCATCACATTGTTCTAAGGTTTCATATTTACACTACCAGCTTTCAATCAGGAAAACTGAATCGAGATGAGAGCACCAGCTGAAATATTACTAATATGAGATGGAGGAAGGGGGCGGGGCTTCGTGAGGGTCAGTTCACAGGTCACAGGTGCATTTCTGAGTGCGAACAGAAATTTTCTCTACAGTAGTGTACTGTGAGGGTCGGGGCACAGTTAAAGGGTTCTAGATTATTTCGTGGGATTATTATTGTTGGAGATCTTAAACGGTTCTACATGCAAACATTTCTGTTCCTGAAAGGATCCAAGTAAGAGTGTACACAGTCTGATGTAAAACATACATTCATCACACACGGACACACACACACACCTGGGTGTAACGTGCCACAGTTGCAGGATAGTCCACGTGTGAGAATGTGTGCGTGTGAGTGAGGAATAAAGAGAGAGAGAGCGAGAGTTCTGTACCGGTGAACATACTTGCATCGTCCCTCTCCACTCGGGTTCCGTCACTGGTGGACACACAGGTAAAGTGCAAAGGTTCTACCTCCAGCAGGCCAGTGAGAGACGTGAAGCTGCCTTCAGCAGCACCACAACCACTCACTTTACCGTTCCCTACACACACACACACACACACACACACACACACACACACACACACACACAGAAAGTAACCCTACCACTCACCAGTTCTAGTGGGATGCGTGTGTGTGTGTGTGTGTGTGTACACACGTGTGTGTACCTGAGAGAATGTCAGACAGGTCGATCTCATCTGACTGAACTCCAATGCTGCTGTACGAGTTCTTACAGGAAGATCCACTCACCTCCAGATCGAAGAGAACCGGGTCAAATGGGGAACCATACAGACCGTACCTGTACACACACACACACAAAAAAAACCTGTTCATTTTCTCAACACCACACCCTCAAGCAAAAACAGTGGCAGTCACTATGTCCACAGTGCACACACAGTCGGAAAAAGTGACATGAGACTCGTCACCTGCTGGTGTGTGTGTGTGTGTGTGTGTGTGTGAGAGGTGAGTTCTCGGACCTGGTCTGTAGCAGAGCCTCCAGTGGAGTGAGACGCTCCTGAAGCTGCCGTGACGCCGCCGTTAGCAGAGACGCGCAGGCTGTACTGCAGCTCGCCAAGTCTTCATCTTTCACATAGTTTAACAGCACAAAGTACCAGTACACAGAACCTACACACACACACACACACACACACAGGTAAATCTTCAGCACAGAGGATTTTTGACAAGCTGCGTTTTTATAACTGTGTTAGTTTATCTGTCCAGACTGTGAGAATGAGATCCTACTGTAACAGTACACACTCAACAATCACGATACACTACGGAAATGAAACAGGAGCAGTGGCGTGGTTACCTCCGGTCGCTGCAGCAGGTAAATAAGGCATGTTATCCAGCAGGGCCTTTAACAGCGCCTGACCGAAGCCCTGCTGATTCACCTCCCCTTTACCGTTACTGCACAAACACAACAGCACAGAGTCGGTGAACTCAACAAGGAGCTCTAACAGAACCTGCTCAGGGTTTATTTACATCAACACTCTCACGGTCACAGTGAGCAGGAAATCCTGTGAGGGACAGGGGCTCGAGTTCTACAGCAGAGCAACAACACAAACATCACCACACTCAAAGGCAAGGATAATAAATTAAATCTGTACAAAATGTTGAACATTTTACAATGTTAATGATGTAATCAGAGTGGAAGCAGCTTAAACTATTTAAAAATAAAAAAAAAATAAAAAAAAAAGTTATCACAAGCTCTCTCGTTAGCTTATCATTTAATTTGTGTATTGAGCTGTAGATAAAGACTCGCCTTCGGATCGAGGCAAAATGTTATGCAACGTACTCAGGAATAAAATAAAATCATTTTAATCTTTGAAAAAAAAATTTGATCTTACAAATATATTTGCATTCAATTAAAAAAAAGAATTTATCCTGTTCATGAAATGGCATTTATTTTAACCACAAATCGAGTCTTTAGATGATGTTCAAACTAATTATTCCATGAAATAATCTTACACTTGTTTAGTGTTTAATCAAGAAAATACAGCATGGTGTTCAAAAAATGATTAATTAAATTCTGAAGTATATAACTGATCTATTTAGGGATATAAATGAATAAAATAAAAAGTAAAATACATTGATAAATATAAGCTAAAACTTTTATAATAATTATGAGAGCAGATTTCAGAGTCAGGAATGGCAAAATAAATAAATAAAAGCCTCTGCATCTGATTCATGAGGCCGTAGTACGACATTAAAGCGGGGAGTAAGCCGGGATGCTGTGTGAGAACCTTATACCTTATACAAAGTGCAAGAAAGCGGGCGCATTTGTGAGCGATGCTGCGTCCCGCTTGGAAAAAACACACACGGACGATATCACCCAGACGTTTCCTGGTTTTGGCCTGAAGGCCCTCCTTCCCTTCTTTGAGGCTGCAATGACAAATTTATTACATCAGACAGACAAAATAAACTCCAAGAGAAACAGTGCAGCATCACTGGATTCAATAATTTACCCAGAATCAGACCGATTTCATGCTTTTTCTGTGTCCTGTTTAATAAGTACGGCTCTTATCGTAAATTATTCAATCTTGTATTAAATTAAACATGAACATAATCTTAGGAAAACTCCCACACTATAACTAACTAACTAACTAACTAACTAACCAACCTCACCCTGGTGGACTTCAGATCATATTATCTGCCTGGATTACTGCACTTTAATATCTGGAATATTTTGCGGAGTTCAAACTGTTCATGTTTATGGCATTTAGCCGACGCCCTTCTCCAGAGAGACTTCTAGAAGAGCTTTAGAGTCTTGACCATAAGCACATCCTCATGCGAGTTCACTAGATCAGGGACAAAGAGAACCTTCCAGAACATTTAGTGAAAACCAGCTGCTTTGTTTTATTGGTTGTAATTAAATATAAAAAAAATATAAAAATAAAGAAAGTGAGTCGATGCAAACCCATAAATTAAGACGAATAAAACAATTATTGTTATGATTGAAAAAAAACAGGAGGTGTACAAACAGAGGGCGGGGCAGTCTGTCTGCACAGAGACGTGAACAAGCACGAGGATTTAGTGCTCGTTTATTAATAATAATAAATTATTATATTATCCTTCATTGGTATAGAAGGGAGCCAAAATAACTTGCACTTCTGTTTCTCAGCCCTTACCCTGGGAGCTCATTTCATTCTCCAAGCTCTCTGGATACTTCACCTTTTATGGGCGTCGCTACATGCAAATGAGCTGCGTCAGGAACACACCCTGATCAACGTACGCACACGAGTACAAAGAAAATCAGCATTTCAGAACCCTTTATAATCCCACCAGAAATGTTTCCTTCCGTTTGGCTTCCACAAGACGTCTGAACAAAGAGCAGCTTTCATTTTTTAAAGTGTGTTTTCCGGTGGCTGATTAATTTGGTGAAACTGTGACATTTTTCGACAGGTTTATCACCCAGTGGGAATCTAAACAGGACCACCCCTGCGTGAACATGTTTAACGTGTAAAGCATGCGAGTACCTGCAGGGTCCGTTCGTGTAAACGCCGGCCAGCCAGCAGAGGACGTCGAGGATGAGGCTCTGAGCATGTTCTGAGGGCAAGTTCTCCTCGCTGCGCTCACACAGAGCTGACAGCAGCCTCTCCTGTAGCTCGGGGAACTGCAGCATCGCACACCGCTGGACTCTATACACACACACACACACACACACACACACACACACACACACACACCCTTCCTGAGCACGCTCTCAGCATGGAAGCAACACAGAGGAATTAGTTATGATGTGGTAA
Source organism: Notarius lentiginosus (assembly GCA_025400055.1). Taxonomy (NCBI): domain Eukaryota; kingdom Metazoa; phylum Chordata; class Actinopteri; order Siluriformes; family Ariidae; genus Notarius; species Notarius lentiginosus. Next base: position 789,463 of record JAODVO010000003.1, read on the forward strand.
AGTGAATGAAAGGTTATGGAACAGGCCACGCCTCCAGGTGGCTTAGAGAAGCAGGTGTTTTTTTGTTTTAAACTAAACCACAGACCTTTCTTTGGGTACGGACGTCTTCTTAAACCTCCTGATGGTGATGGAAACCTCCAGTAGCAGGTCACAGCCCCGCAGGTTATCCGGCTTTTTCGAGGCCACCTGAGGGTCTGATTTGGACGTGGAGGCCTTTTCCTGAAAAACAGGTTTACGTCACAAACAGAAATACAGCGTACTTGAATTAAATAGAACACTATGGCACGTCATCTCTGCGTGTACCTTAGACGCCTGGGCTTTCTGCAGTAGGGAGGAAAGCGAGTGCGTTTTGTTGCTGCATTGGGGTTTGGTGGGAGTCATGCGCACGATTCGGCGTGGACTCTCCTCCGGTCCCTTCTCACACACCGCCTTTATATGGACCAGGAACGATCGGTACTTTCCTCCTGCCATACCTACACACACACACACACACACACACACCAGAGACACCGTCAAAGCGAAGGAGAATCACAGTGAGACCGTACGTGGTTTAAAGTGGACCGCACCTTTAACAAGTTTGGGGCTGGTGAGGCTCAGCATCCCGGCGTGACCCGAAAGGTCGAGACCGCTGGCCAACCACACGGGGCCACACAGGATGTCCTCTTTATGGTCCTCCAGGAATGGGCACAGCCTGGATCCTACACACATGCAGAGTAATCAGTTTTCATTTCACAAACGAGGTTGAAGCATGACTGGTAGGTCGAGCATGATCTTTAATTACCTAGAAATATTTAGAAATTAGACACCATGTTTAAAATGCATTACTTGTGAGCTCGTGTTGGAGCTCAGGTGTAAAAATACATGAACAAACTTTCAGGTGAACACAAAGTGTTCCTTTAGTTAGAGCAGTGAAGAACGTGTGAGGAGCTGAACGTGTGCGTGCTGTACCCCCGGTCTCCTCGATGTCCATGAACTGGATGTCATCGGTGAAGTCGTGCAGTAGGGGCTGACCGTTCCTCTCCCCGTTGGTCTGCAGTGAGTGAGACAGAGGGAAGACGATCTGACGATCGACCGCGGACTCTGAGGGACGAGCACAGGCTTCATTAACAAACACAAAACATCGCAAAGGCCATATTATCTCAATACGTAAATGTTTAACAAATAAACCACCAATTAGCTGGAAAATATTCAGATTCAATCTGTGGTTAACGTAAAAGATAATCTGAGGATAATCTCCTGAGCTACATCACAGCCATAGCGCAGCGCAGCGCAGCGCAGCGCATCTCATCCTCACCGCTGCCCTTTCCGAGACCAGGCGCTTTATTCTTTAGCAGTGTGACCTGGATCTGAGGAATGTTGGTGATACTGGCATTGAGCACAAACTTGAAGTCCACGTGTCCCACCATGCAGGCTTTGGGCAGAACCAGCTCAAACACGTGCTCATCCCAGCTGGTGCTGAAATCGGAGCAGGACAGTCAGGGTGAATGACGGGGTGCAGTCAGGCTAATAATGCTCATCATTAATAAGTGTACACACACACACACACCTATCGCTCTGCAGTTTCCAGGTGCGTGTGTGCTGAGCGGCGTCTCCATGGTGTTGTTGGTGGAGGTGTTGAGGGTGGCGTCTCTGCTGCTGCTCCTGCTGCACCTCCACCCAGCAGGGTGGCACTGTGGCCGAGAAGCGCGGCGTTAACGTCTCAAAGCGTGTCAGCTCCACCAGCGAGGACAGCGTCTCCACACTCAGGGGCTGCTCCACCAGGAGGTCAACTCCTACACACACACACACACACAGAGAGTGAACATGTCTCTCCTGTGTCCTGATGGCCACTTACCGCTCCGCGGCGATGATGCAGTGCGACGGTGTCGTACCTGTGATGCCGGGGCTCGATGGATTAGACGAGGGTTTTGCTCCCTCCAGCAGCTGCTCGACCCCTTTAGAAACGGGGCCATCGACAAAAATGTCGGCGTCATCAATATCATCACACACACCTCCAATTTGAAGGAAATGAAGCTCTCCACCTTACAGAGGAGCAAATGATGTGATGAGCACACAGTAAACACTTATTCCTCTTCACAATATGTGAAATATTAACTCTGACTTCACGAGAAAGCATTCAGGTCAAAATACGAACATTCAGAGATACATCATGGTGACTGGAAGGAATTTCTCTTCGTGGACGCGACAACAGTACAATCAGCAGCAAGAACACGGAAATAAACAGAAGGGGGTGGGATCTAATAACACCTAGATAATGGTTAATAAAACTTTTATTACCCTCTTCAAAATAACCCTATTTATATAAACACTGCACGACCCCTCAAACCCACACCACACCCCCTTCCTGTATAAAGCCCGATTCTGCACAGCCTGCATTTGCATATTAAAATGTGACTGGCTCGTATATATTCTGATATAATGAGTGACGCTTTTTTTAACCTATAAATAATAATAAAATCATTGCACTGTCCCACATTTTTAAAAAAATAATTCATTAATTTAAAAAAAAAAACAACACCTCAAACAAGTATACGAAGAATTTTTTTTTTTATAAATTGTACGGTCCAAAATAATGGGCGTGTTCATCCTGCACTCTTTAAACTGCCCAAGCTACACGTTTTATTAAGCTTCTATAAAAATCTAACTCTACATCTTTTTAATAAATAAACGAATAAAGAAATAAAGGGGGGGGTTACATGTCTTCATGATGAAACCAACAAGCCTCCTGTTCCTGCTGATTTTGTTCGTCCTCCCGTGTGAAACCCTGAGACAGTAAATCAGTCGGAGATCCCCAAACGCAGTTACAGCACAGCTGATTTACATTTAGCCACGCCCAAAAACTCCAAAAAAGGCAAAGCTCACAGAACTGTAAATGAGAACTCAATGGTGAGGAAGCGACTCCTAAACGTGACATGCGCCAAACAAACTCTCAAGCTCTCGCACGACTGTTTTTCTACAACTAACCGGAACTGCATTAATGCACATTCTTCATGTAAACGTGTAAAATTAAGATTAGTTTGTATCTACGTCCATCAGCGCACTCGCTGTGCTTTATCTCTGCGAGCAATTAAACAAATGCAACGTGCATCTGAAGTCTGTTCGGTGAAGCTACATCCCAAACACGTGTTTAGATCACGTGAACAAGTCTACGCACCACGGATACTGCCGTAACGCTTTCTCAAAACACTGTCGCTGTCCCTTTAAGAGCGTTTACCTCTAGTGCAGGCACACAAGCGATCCGTGCCGGAGCAGTAAGTGACGGAGACAAAGGGATCCACCTCTTCCATTCCGTCTTTCTTTGACGGTTCCACTTTGGCCAGCACCTCCAGAGTGGACAGATCCAGGATCATCACGTACCCTGCTTGTGTCGTGACGACCAAATGGCCCAGTCCGACCACGTCTGACCTCTTTTCCTTCCCCGATCCCGCCGGAGCCGGAATTCCAGTCCCAGCACCGTTTTTCACCCCCAACGGAGTAGACTCCTCGGACGTCTCCTCTGCGTCGTCCTCCCTCGCGTCCAGCACGTCTGGCGGGAGCAGGAGCAGTGACGTGATGGCGTCTCTCGGATCTCGGATCTGCTGGACCTTCACAGGTTCCTCCTCGAGCGTGACGATGCGCGTGGAGTAGTTCAGTTTGTAGAGCGCCAAATAGCCACCTCCTCCGCTGCCCCCTAGTGGCCTGGAGGAGTGCGGCTGATCCAGCTGCTCTAAAGGAGGCAGGATGAGCGGCGTCTGGCTCTGCGAGGTGCTGGCGTGTCCCTGATGTCCGTTAGCCATCGTCTGGCCTTTCCGACTTCTACACAGAGCCGAATGCAGGCGGTTTAGCGTGTTCAGCGCCTCCACTTGGTTAATGGCGTTGAGCGATTCGACAGAGAAAGGCTGCAGGACGACGAGCAGGTGAGCGCCGTCACTGCAGGGAGTGATGGAGTCCACGTAAAGGTTCTCGTCCTCGAGAGATTTAGGGAGGCGAAGGCATTGCACTAACGTACCCGGTCTCAGCGAGTTCCACTTGTCGCTGTCTAGCGTGACCGCCGCGTCTGCGAACTGCTGGATGTACGTGACGGGCGGGTCCTGGAGCAGAAGCTGCTCGTGCGTATCAAACTCCATCTCAATGATCTGAGGGACGGTGAAGCCTTCATCATGCAGCCCTTTTCCCATCAGATTGTTCATTTGGGAGAAAACTTTCCCAGGAGACTTCTCATCCGCCTCTTTGATGCTGTAGAGGAGGAGAACCGGGAGCGTCCGGCGCACCAGTGTACCCGGAGAACCCAGTTCAGAGGGGAAGGTGCAAGTTTCAATCTCCATTGGCCCTTGATCAGGTGAAAGACCCTCAGGGGCCGGAGTGGGAGTCCTTAAGGGGTTTTCCAGGGGGCGATGGGACTGGGACGGGGCCAGGATTGGGGAGCTGGCAGCCGAACGGTAGCTCAGTAAACCTCCGGCCAGCAAGCATGGGAAGGGAATGTTGTGCTGCTCAGCGGGTTTGTCCTTGATGGGTTTGTCCACTTTGGAGGGACCAAGTGCATGAGGAGGGTTCGCGCCCAGTTCCTCCAGGTCTTTAACGGTGTCCTCCAGGACGCTGGCTACCACCTCCCACTGGAGCTTCTCGGGCTGCTGGAGCACGCTCAGAGCCGTCACACCCACACTCACCTCCATGCTCTCCTTCGGACCCAGCGGCCCTGAACACACACACACACACACACACACACACACACACACACACACACACACAGGAATAATTGTCCTCCTTATCTAATGTGTAGATCATATTTTATCTGAGAGAAACTTTATTTAATTTCTAGGGTTTAGGCTGATTTATAAACAAAAATTTGTACATTAATTTATATTTAAACCTTAAACTAAACAGAACTGTGGACGATTCCACATTTACACATCACTGGCTGATATAATTTAGCATTTTTAATAGGATGATGTAAATGTAAGGCTGCAGCAGTCGAGAAATTTCCTCACAGCAGTAATAAATCAGCCAGAATAACTCGGAATGAATATTCAGTTCAGTCTGGTGAGGCTTCTAATATTGAATTATTTTAATTGTTAAAAAAAAAAAAGAAAAAAAGAATTTTTTCAAAACTAAAAAGCCCTTCTGGGTTAAATGTTAAAATGTATTTATTCACTCATCATAAACAAGTGTGAAGAGAGATATAAATTAAAACGATTAGGTACACTGTAACCCCGCGATAACGAGCTGCTTGGAAATGTCCAGATAGTTTGTGATACCAAAAAGTTTGTAATACTGAAATGGAGCCACTCGTCACACCACTCACTCACTCTTACACAAAAGAGGACCAACTGTGTTTCATTTATATTTACGCTGAATTAATTTACATATTCACGAAGTGACGGAAAGAAGTCACAGCAGCATCTTTCTTTCCGGCTCGTCATGTTGAGTGCAGTTATGGACGAAATCTCAGAGCGCTCTCGCTTTAAAAGATGAAATTCAATTTTTCAGGATATCGTATTCTTTAGATCAATTTACTGTTTTCTAACTGCGCTTTAGACGCTCCAGGATATAAAGTTTGTCTTTGGCGGAGAGGATCTTATGTTTACTCGCGTCATATAATGGAGGTGAATGACGGATGTAATCGCAGGAAGAGTGTTTATTTACAAACAGGCAGGCAAACAGTTCAAACACGGAACACAAAGGCAGAGTCATGGAACAGCCAACGGTTGAGTAAGGCACAAACAGAATATCAGAGATAATCACAAAAGCAAAGTCCAAAATATAAAAGCGAATCAAAACCAGTAAAGCAATACACAGATACAAAGGCTTGGTAACGTGAGACACTCTGTACAGCATGTATACTTCACAACGTCTGTGTGTTTAAAGAGTTCTGATAAGCATACGCTGTCATTGTGCTCCAATCTGGAACAGGTGCATGGTAATTAGTCCTAACGGTGCTCAGAGCACATGGACATGACAACGAGTAGCCATGACAACAGTGCTTACAGAGTAAAGACTTGAGTACAACTGCTTTCAGCTCATAAAATAAAAGTCCTGTTAAGGTTTTTTTTTCTTTTTTTAAAGTCAGTGATCAGCGTTCTTGATAATTGTTAATGATGGACACCTAAGCGAGGCTCAATAAGCCTTTGTTTGATAGCGTTAACACGTATTGTTAACTTGACTGTGGACTTGATTACGGACTGCCTGCCTGCCTCTGGGGGAAGAGGAGCGCATGGATCAGTGATATATATACATTTTTTAAAGACCCCGACTCACTGTCATTAAAAGGTGGAAACACGACCCAAGTTCATTTTATGTGAAGGTTCATAGTAAAAGAAAAATTAATTATAGTGGGGTTGCAGGGTATTAACAATAATAATAATAATAATAGTAATAATAATAATTAAAACACACTGCATTACACAAACCTCATCTCATTAATATGCGTAATGAAGGAATTGTCGGTACCTGTGACGGACTCGGATCTGGATTGTTCTTCACTGTCCGAGTCCTCCAGCTGATCATCACTGTGGAAAGAAAAAGAAACAACGGTTTAAATGCGGCTTTAGTTCATTACACACGAGAGGAAAATAAGGCTCAGAGTAACATCCTGCCTTAAAATCAACCTTTACCTTACACAGAAAGGAAGGAAATTAATTTAATATTTCCAACACACCCAAGCTCGGGATGAGTTCAGCTGGAGTGAGTTATCCGAGATAACACGAGGAATGTTTCATCTTTAATACGGTCAGGATCAGTGTGGTTAGATCAGGGCCTGGGAGTCGTAACGCATGCACACGAGCGTTCCATCCGTTCGTGTTATTTCAAAGTAAACGTGTGCATGGGGAGTGTGTGAAAATAAAAGCTCTTTTACACGACTTTAGGAAAACGGTTCCTACGCTGGATTAGATGACCAAGTGTTAGTATGGCATTATTAATATAATAATACATTTCCCAACACAAGCCACGATTAGACACTGGTAAGATCAGAAATACAGGAAAGAAGTCAGTGTTTCTAGGACGTAGTGCATCTGGCAACCCTGTCATGTTTTAATGTAAAACGGAGATCAAACCACTACGCAGACGGTCCGACTTAAATCCTCATTATTATAATATTTATTTGTGGCTGGATTTTATGTAAAAGTGCGTAGAACACGGTGTAAGAGAGTAGACGTGTAGGTGTGTGTAGCAGAGTGTTACCTGTCCCCCTCCAGCTTAGGGATGTCTGAGCAGCTGGACGTGTCCTCTAACCAGGCCAGCGTGGGTCTGCGAGAATCAGAACCAGATACACTCTGCTGCTCACTTCCTGACAGGATCAGCTGCCTGAGGATGGCCGGGTCATACGGGTTCACCTCGAACTTTAAATGCACCTACACACACACACACACACACACACACACACACACACACACACACACACACACACACAGAGATGATGAATCCTGAGAGTGACCGTACATTTTAAACCTTCTGAAAGGGTGAGAGTACACTGTGTATTTTGTGCATAATGTTCTGCGAGGTTCTCTTTCTTCAAGCTCCGCCTCCAGCAGTCACTGGCTTGTTGTTCTGACTCGTAATGGTTCCTTTTTCTTATTTCTCTTAGCATTACTGTTTTTAATTACTCTTCCTATACTTACATTCTTATGATTAAACTTGATATACAAGTTCAGAAGAAAAAAAAAAAAAACCTCTGAAAGCGAGTATAAAGGTCACACATCCTCCAGTGTGAAAACCGTGGCAATAGTTCAGGTTTTAATTCAAGCAGATGTTCATGTACAGAACGTTCACAGGTTTTGATTAAGATCTGCAGCAGGTTTAATCTCGGTTAGGTTTATTTATGTCTTGTTTCTGTCTGACAGCTGTTAAGATAAATATTTTTAAAAGTGTTGTACGATGAATATAAAGCAGAATGCTCTTCATTTTTAAAGTTATATTACTATTTTTCAGAACTTTTAATTAATTGACTGATTAATTTTACCTTTTCACTTATAAAATTCTGACTGTAGCATCACAATAATACGTTAAACTCGAAATATTTCAAATATTCTCAAATTTTTAAACTATGAATATTTTTTAAAATTACAATTTTAAGAACTCTAAAAAAGAAAGCGCATTTTTTAAAATAAATAAAACCTGTATTTTTAAGATTTAAGCTCCTGGTTTGTTTTTTTTTTTAATCTCAAAATCTGTAACTTTGAATTATATCTGTTGAAATGCAAATCTTACACAAGGCCAAAACAAAGAAAAAAACATTTCATTAAATTAAATTGATTAAATTTCACCCCAGACAAAACACGATTGAATGAGACGTGTATATAACTTAAAATTAGATTATATTTTTATATAAAGGCGTTGAACGTGACTCAGGCTGGACTTTTCCTTGAATTGTCCTTTATTTTCAGCTTTAATACGAGGACGGTGCGTACGGAGTGATTTAAACGGCCGTCTCAGATCTCGGTGACATCTCCACTCTACCTTCATGAGCTTGGACACGTCCCAGACGCAGATCTTGCCCCTCTTGGTGGCGGTGGCGAGAAAGTGCGGGCAGCTGCCGAAGCCGTAGCAGGAGATCTTATCGGAGCAGTCGGAGCTGGGGAACTGGGCGGGGCTGGTGGCCAGAGTGACGGACAGAGGAACGTTCTGGGTGTGTTCTCCCTTGACGAACGGGCAGTTGGGTGAGTGGCGCTCGTGCTCAGACCTGAGAACACACGGGTGTTTAGAACGCTCGAGTGCTTTGGATTTACTGTCAGTGTGTCAGTGTGTCTGAAGCCCCACCATGGCTCATCGGTCGGCTCCCAGCAGACCAGACACACGCTGCAGGTGAAGCACATGGCCCGGTCGTCTCCTGTAGACGCAGGCTGTCCAGGAGGGCAAAGAAAGGGGGAAAAACATTTCATTAGAGCTTCTGAAAGTGCATTTCCTGTTTTTGGACAAACGTGAGCATGTACATAAACATCTATTCCCATCCATCACACCACAGCGGTGCTGAATTCTGATTGGTCAGATTATATTAACACACTCACTCAAATACTTTACTGTTTCTATAGTAACAGCTCCTTCACAGGGACTTGAAGAGACATGTGTGTGTGTGTGATGTTTCTGGAAGGAGTCTCCAGTGTCAGCGCTGTGCATGTGTCAGAGAGGAAGCTGGAGCTTTTCCCAAAGTTTTCCAACATCTTCAGGACAGAGGAGTTTACACTTCTTTACAGGTTCTCAGGAACATCATGGAACAAGCTGCGTTTTTTTGCTTATTAACTCCAAAAGAGAGCATGACTGTTTATCACTGCTATAACGTAAGTGACAAAAGGAACTTACTCATTTCACAAACATTAAATGCAACTGTAAATTGTTTTTTTTTTTTAAAAGGAGTACTGTACAAGGCGCCTTTTTTTAATAAATAAAAATTGCAATCGTAGTCACACTGCTACTGTTAAACTTGTTTTTTTGGTATAGGAGTCAAAATATCTTCTACATCTTTTTTTTTTCCCCCTCCAGCCTTTACCCTGATCACTCGTGTCGTGCTCCCAGCTGTCTGTGCACTTCACGTTTTATGGGGTTTTGTGGGCGTCACTAAATGATGAGCTGTGTCAGGAACGCATTTTGCACTTTAATGTGCTCAAAACTAAAACACACACACGTACAAAGAAAATCAGCATTTCAGAAACTTTTGTAAACCTGGCGTTACTAAGCCACTGATAAACGAGGCCTGACGTGAAGTGAAAATAAATGAGACCTTAACAAAGACGAACGCAGCGAGCGTGAACTCGAGATCAAACACGAACGCCAGTCGAGCGTCGCTCCTACAGCGAGGGATCACCCTTTATATCTTTAAAACAGAGCCGGCCATTCTCCTCGTCCTCACCAGGCTCCGTCGGCATGACGACAGGACACACGATCTAATGGAGTCCCGTCGTCTCCGTGGTAACCGTCTCGATTCGGCGGCTCACGGTGCAAGGGATTCCTGCTGATGAAATCTAAACCAGGAGCAGATCTCTGTGCTTTTCTGATGCTCCATCACACCTCCGTACAGGAGCGCGTGCAGGATTAGACAGGTTTAAAACATTCACACCCCCATGAGATGAGAGATGTTTGGAGTGCAGGAGGTACCTGGTGGTAGAAGCCGGCCTGGGCCATGGGATCAGGCTGAGCCCACCTGTAACCGGCGTGAGGCCACGACGTGAACGTCTCTCTCCTGTTCGCCTCGCTGTACATCAAAGACCTGAAACCAAACACAAAGCACACACGTCCCTGTGAGAACGCCAATGAAATGAATGAAAACCAATCTGGTTTTTGTGCGCCACACTCCTGTGACACAGCAATGGTCAAGCTGGTTGACGGTCTTCTCAATAACATGGATCAGGGATTAATGTGTGGACTTCATCTCGTCGATTACCGCAAGGCTTTCGATCTGGTTGATCACGATACGCCACTGAGGAAGCTTGAAATATATGGTGTAAAGGGCACTGCGCTGACTTGGTTTAAGTCATACCTTAAAGATCGGAAACAAAAGGTTATCAATGGCGAAGTGTCTGATTTTCTTCCTATTGCCACTGGTGTACCTCAAGGTTCGATACTTGGTCCATTGTTGTTCATCTTTATTAATGACCTTCCGCTTGATGTGTCTAACACCACACTTGAGATACATGCCGATGATACCACTCAAGTCGCCTGTGGAAAGACGATCGATGAAATCGAATCCTCACTTAGCGAAGAACTCAACCAAATTTGTAGTTGGGCGAAGGAAAGCAAAATGGTTTTGAACCAAGGTAA
>JAODVO010000003.1:1090017-1100294 GCA_025400055.1 Notarius lentiginosus
AGGCTCCAGCTTGCCTGCGACCCTGTAGAACAGGATAAAGCAACTACAGATAATGGATGGATGGAAGATGCATTCCTGAAGGTCTGGAGCTAAATTATACAGCCTTCCTCTAGTTTATGGTGAGCTGGTGAGTATTGTCCATCTCTGTTAGTTCCTGTAACATCTTCATGTTTCCTCTCTAGCATGAACATGTGCAAAAATGGCAGAATGTAAACATATAATAATCTTCATACACACAAACATATTCAGGCTTTGCTGTTTTTGCACAATGTCACATGAAGAAAATCTGATTTACACACACTCAGGATTTATGTTGGACAAATTCAAAATTCACATGTTTACAGTCACTTGTCTGTGTAAAAGTGTGATACGTTATATCAGCAAAATCAAGTAACATGTCAGGTGTTCAGCAGCATGTCATACTGCATCTCTCTCTCTCTCTCTTTTTCTCTTTCTCTCTCTCTCTCTCTGAATTCTTTGCTTATTTAAAATGTCATGCAAACTTTTTTTTCTGTGAGATGATTGACACTATATATTCTCCTTCTGCAGAAACATGACTGAACATTTACAGTCCGATTACTCACTCACCATCTGGAGTGCCGTTTTGCACCATGAAATACAGACAGATACACAAAGTACCACCGAGTTCTGATTCTGGGAAACAGCTTAAAAAATGTACATGTAATTAGAATCCTACTGGAGTAGTGCACAGATGTTAAAAAGTGTGCTTCACATCTCTACATGAGCCACAAATGTTTTGGAGAGAACACATTATAACACATAATAACATACATCTAATCCCACCCATTCTGTCTTGTTAAATTCGTTAGGGAGTGTCTTCAAGATGTACATACACTCATGGATGAAAAAAGGCAGGAAGTATTCATAAGAGCGTTCACATATGAAGAAATGAGTTCATGTGGAAAAATGATGGTATCCTATGACTCTGCATAGATTTCCATATAAGGAGACTCAGTAACATGAGCATGGACTGGCACCATGTAAAAGGAGGAGGAGCAGTGAGTCTATGGTGGCTGACATGCTGCAGTGGCTGAGCTGCGTTACTGGAAGATTTATCCCACAGTGAGCTTTGAAGGTGCTCTTTCACCATTTCGTCACCAGCTTCAGCTGCATTCAGCTTGGATAAATATAAACATACCGTGAATGTGCTTGATAATTTACTAATCATCACCAGGTTTCATCATCACAAATAAGAAAAAAATCTGAAAATCTCTTAACTCTGTCTGAGATTTTTAGTTCAGTTTATTCTATGAAGGGTTTGAGACATAATTCACTAAAATAGTGATAACTGACTCCAAACATAATGAATTTGAATTTGAGCAACAGAAAACCTTCAGTTGTGTGTTTGTGTGTGTGAAGGCAGTAAAGCATCAATATGGATGTGGAAGTAAAGTCCACATGCATCAGATCTGTTTCCGACGCTGAGCTAGGAGACACTGCTCCTGATTCTATCCCACTTCAGACTTCAGGACTCTCACACTCACCTGAATACTTGTTCATCTGTTTCCTGTTTAGTTTTAATTGACTCTACCCATTTAATCCTCTCACAAGCTCTTCTTCTGTCTGAGGTTTGACTTTCAAGTTTCATTCATGTTTCTTTCATGATTGTTTTCCTGATTTGTTACTCGCTTTGCACTGTAAAAATGCCATCTTGTTTGACTGGTAGATAATTTAGCTAATTTTAAGTACTTATTTATTGGATGATCTACCAATAGATTAACAAAGCTTAAACTTAAAATTTCTTTTAAAATTTTTGAAAAAAAAAAAACTTCACAAAAAGTACAATGTGTTTTCTTGCACCACATGTACTGGTCTTCATTTACAAAATGAAAGGAGACAGAAAACTGGATATACAGTCATTTACATGCAAAGCTAAGTTAATAGGGTTTTAGTGTCAGAATAATTTCTCTTTCATTCTGAGATAGCCTACTTGTTAGGCTCCTGGCAACATAATTACAAACAAAATTAAGTGATTAAAAGCAATAGGTAGGCTAACCAATTTGCAATGTGATGTTAGATGTTTATTCAGTCATTTATTTAATCAAGAGCTTTGCCAACCATCAAATTTCAACAATTGCACATCTGGTTCTATTAGAAGACCTCTACATATTTGGAAGATGTGAGAGGGTTTTTTTGGGAGCATGGGGATTTTTATTTACGAATGGATATTAAGTCACATTCATCTCCCAAGGCATCCAGGGTGGTGGTGTGGAAGCACAGGGGACGGAGGACACTCTCTACCTGTACAAACTACACTGTCTCTAGTATGCTGTCTCAACATTACACTGTTCTGTTTCTCTGATCACTTGACCTCAGCTGTTTTTTATTCTTCTGTGTAACAACTTTAATAATAGTTTTTAATACAACTGTTTTCACCAACTACCACCTGCCTTGATTTCATAACATGATAGTTTTCATCTACCTGCACTTTTTGACACACAAGTTTGAGAAAAGTGACACAAAGTATAATCAAAATATAAAAGGCCATCAGATTAGACAATTTTTGCCCTATAATGTGGTGTAAACTAAGAATATGAGCAGGCCTAGCACAGACCCTTGAGGTACACCTTTAATTTCATTTAGGAAATAAGGTACTAATAAGAATTTAAAGGTACAAACCCTTGTCACTGGTGTGAAACCTTCAAGCAACATACAATACTTACTATGTACCAAGTCCCTGTAGTTTGTACATATTACATTTTTTTTTTACTTTTGGTACTTGTGGAATACCTTTTTTTCTGATACACTTGTACTTCTATGAAACTGTAGGACCTCATACCATCTGAAAGCAGTTCCTGGAGTTCCGAGGCTCTCATGACAGTCAGTGAGACAGTCTCAGTGGAGTACATGAGTATGTGTTCATGTATATGTATGAAATCCTGTAAATAATTCATGTTTAAGAGTGTAAATGTATTGTAAGCACTGCTGTGTGTGTGTGTGTGTGTGTGTGTGTGTGTGTGTGTGTGTGTGTGTGTGTGAGCACTCTTTACATCCCTCTTGTTTCACTGTGAGGCAGAATTAATAGTTGTTTGAGGTGAAGAAATGTGCTGACAGCAGAGAAAAGAAGCCATAAAGTAGGACAAGAAAAAAAATAAAAAAAGGACGAAATGAAATGTGAGCATACAGGACTGAGGAAACATCAGAAAATCACATTGTCCTCACTGTGGCCATAATTTATCACCAACCTGCTACTGAGAACTGTTTATCCAAAAATATTCTATTCCTTATATTTCTGTACTGAATTCTGGATTGTGATTGGTCAGAAAGTGTTAATAATTTTTTTATAACTGCAGCATAGGATTATATTAATGCACTCATTCTAATACACTGTTGTTTCTATAGTAACAGCTTGTTAACAGGGACTCATACAACAGATGCTCCACTGATAATAAAGAGATTAAAAATGTGTTTGTAATCCTTGATATGGTGAAGTTTCTCCAGGGTAAGGAGATGTTTATGTAACATTTATGGAGTCTCCAGTGTCAGCGCTTTGTAACAGTCAGAGATAAAGCTATAATTTTAAGTCCTATTTAATTTATACTTATAGGTCAGGTCAAGTGATTGTATCAATAAAGTCACCTGTAACCTGGGTGACATGCCTTTTCCCCCAGTACTAAAGGCACATTCACCCAGAAAGTGATCTTGTCATCTCCTGGCCTTGGTAAGCTGGTTTCAGGAGTGTATAGGCATCACTGGTAGTCTTATAACTGAAAATGGGTTGGTCCTCCAAAGACTGTGACTAGCCTTTTTCAATTCAATTACTGTGAGTGCTTTTTTTTAGTAAGCTTTGGATGGTGTGTTGTCCGACAAAAAGATAAATTAAATTTCTCTGCTAGCTATGCCGCTGTATGAGTGGGTTCACTCTAATTCAGCAATTGGCAGTTTCAAAGAACTAACATTAGTTTGTGATCAGTTTGGGTGATACTCACCTTAACACTGATCTTGAATGTAACTAAAAATACAAGAAGGGTGATTTCCTTTGACTTTATTTATCGCATAACCGATGGCTTGATCTAGGAGAGTGATTGTTTCTCTTCCCCATGATTTAGTTACCTGTTTCATTTATCTGTTTACTTCCAATGACAGTGGTTCCCAACTGGGGGTATGCATACCCCTTGCGGGATGTGAGAAACTTGCTTGGGTACTTGGAAAGATTGGGGATTAAAAATTTTTTCCCCAAAAATGATAAAGTATTGCAAGTCATTTTATAAGCCCGTTTCTAAAATGGTATATGCATGCTGCAAGTGCTTTCCCCGGTAAGTGTCAGCACTACTCTGTGAAAAAGTCACAATCATCCATGCCAAAACTGTGCACAAACCAACTACCAAGCTAGCAAACATGGATGAATGTCCAGGACAGGGCTCAAATGTCCAGTTGTTGCCACTCTGAATTCCGGATTAGGGGAACCCAGTGACAAAAGGAAAAGAGAGCCTAAGCTCAAACACCAGCAGTTCAGTGAAAAATACATTTTGTATAGATTTACTTGTACATCCACAAATCCACCGCAGCCACAGTGTTTTCTTTGAAGTGAACTCCTAACAAATAATTCAATGAAGCCAGCCCATCTACAGTGTCACCCATCAGATGTTTGTTTTCCCTTCAGAGCAGTTGCACCCCCTTGCAACAATGTTTGGGCATGGAGAGTGGGTTGCTTGTCTGACATATGTTGCTGATGTTTTCACCAAACTGAATGATCTCAACTTATCACTGCAAGGCAAGGACTCACACCCCTTTCACATGTATGACAAAGTGAATGGATTCATAAAGAAGTTAAAATATGGGAGAGGAAATGTGAGCTAGAGGGCAGGATGAACTCTCCACTGCCTGCTTTGCAGAGGAACAGAGCCATGTCTCCTAGTTCACAAAAGTGCCACAGGACCAAGTCACAAGAAGCCCCTGGTAAGGGCAAATGCAAAAGGTATATCCCCTAGCCCAGAAGCTGGATACCTTGGCCTCTGAGTTTGCTGAGGTTAAGAAACTCCTTTTTAATCTTCAACCACCTGATGCATAGCCTGCTAGTGATCTCCTCCTGTGGCACTATCTCCAATACTGTCCCCAGCGTTTGAAACCCATGAGGAGGATATATGCTCCACTAGGGCCTCAGAGAGCCTAGTTATCAGGGGAGGGTGTGATAAGGAGGGAGCAGATAAGAGCTTCCACTCCTCCCACCCCAACTTCCAGAGGATGAGACACAGCTTAATGCAGGGCTCAGAAACTAGCCAGATGTCATTAGGCCTGCTGTAAAAATAGCTTTGGCACAGCTGGTGATGGATGCAACCTAGACCACATACGCAATAAAGAGCCAGCTGTTGCTACTCTGATGCTGTCAACTGATGAAGCACTTAGATCTGATGTATGCTGTCCCTAGCCACAGTGCTGTTTGACAGATGGCTTCATCATAAAGAGCTATGACACAGTAGTAGGTAGTGGATGTATTTGGAATTCTATGTCACACCTCAAGCTATCCCTGTCCCAGATATTACAGGCCCTGGATGTTGACCCTCTTTGTGATGCCTCTTTGTAGGCATTTGCCTATATGGTCAGGGAATTAGGCAGGCTAATATCCTTGCTGACCCTCACTTGATGCCAAATATGGTTGGTGCAGTCTCCACTTTCATAACACTGCGAGAAAGCCCTCTACTCTCTTTCTGTCATTTCAGGAGAACTGTTTGGTCCTACTGCACAGCAAGCCCTGGAACACAGCCTACTGATTACACAGGCCATACAGCAGTTTGCCAGTCTGTGCTGTGAACCCCTGAAACAGATGCCCCCTATAGCAGCAAATACAGCTCAAACACCATGGCCAATTACCCAGCCAAGAGTACAATGCCAAGAGAGGTTTCATCAGCCAACTCCCATGCAGACACCTCATTTGGCACAGTGAGATCAGACCACTGGCTGTCGCCCCTCCAACAATGAGAAATGGTGAGGGGGTAGACAATGACAGTATCATACCAGCATTCAGGTGCTTAACTCACTGGCAACTCAGGTGCTGGGAAGCATTTACATCAGACTCCTGGATTCTATCTACCCTATCACAGGGTGACAGCATTCCATTCAGACATCATCCACCAGGATTCTATGGGGTCAAGAGGACCATTGTCAAGGACCTGAGCAAGGCTCTGGCCCTACACCAGGAAGTATGGGCTCTCCTGAAGAAGGGCACTATTGATCCATTAAACAGTTGTTCAGGAAACAATGGATTCTACTCCACTTATTTCCTTATTCCAAAGAAAGATGGCAAATTTTCCCCCATACTGGATTTAAAACCTCTAAACACTTACCTCAAAGTACTCAAGCTCCACATGCTGTGTATAGTGGATCTGCTACAAGGCATCATGCAGAATGACTGGTTTACACCCATCTCAAAACCACATACTTTCACATTCCTATTACACCTCAGCACAGGTAGTTTCTCTGTTTCACTTTCAAGGTAAAGACTTGCCAGTTCTGTGTGCTCCTGTTTGGTAGCACCAAGAGCTATTCACCAAGGGTCTTCACCAAGGGTCTTCAGAGGAATGCACATTCTCCCCCTACCTGGATGACTGGCTGATCTGTACCTAGTCAAGTGTAGATGTCCTCAGAGAATCAGTATCTATGATCTCCCATGTTACCAAGCTAGGGCTCACATTCAAATACAAAAAAGCTCCTTATACCGAATCAGCAAATACTGATTGTTGGCATCCAATTGGACTCACAGCTGATGGAATCTACCCCCTCTCAACAGAGGGTCAACGACATTCTCCAGCTTATCAGTCGCTTCACTGGAGGCAAGGCCCTGGTCTTCAAATTATTTCTGAAATGGCTGGGTATGATTACAACAGTCTCACCTGTGGTCCCTTTGGGTCTTCTGTCACTGTGGCCTCTCCAAATCTGGCTGAATGACCTTGGTCTGCATCCCACAGTCACTGCCAGTTGCCTGAGATCCCTGTGCCCATGGAGGAGAGAGACATATCTTACCCAGGGGGTTCCCTTAGGGTCCATATCTTCTTGCAGAGAAGTCGTTTTTTTTCATGTTTTTTCCTCCAAGTGTTTTTTCATGTCTTTGCCTGCCTCATTTTTTTCAAGTCAAGATTCACTTTTTTTTAATACCTGGACTATTTCTGTTATTGTTTTCTTAATCAAGTTTGTTTACATTTTTGCCACACCTCTTTCTGGATTAAACCTACTACGCTTCTTGGATTATTGTCTGTGTGCATGTTCTGCTTTTGGGTCCTAATTCATCACACCTCCAGAAACCCTAACTGTACGTTCTGGGCAACATGGATCCAGCAGAATTCGCCCATCTGAGAACGGACATCCAACAACAAGGGACACACTCCCTGGGACCCACCAACAAGACCTACGACAAGTCAATCAGACCTTCGCCACCCTGTCCAACTCATTCAACCTCCTCACCACGCAGATGCAGTGTTATCAAGCCATGCCTACCCCTGCCCAGCTGTCTCCAACTCCAGCTCCTGCCACCCCATTTCTCCATGAGCCGAGACTCCCAGCAACTCAACCCTATGATGGAGAACCAGGTACTTGCAGATCATTCTTGTCTCAATGCTCATTAATCCTAGAGCTGCAACCTCTGGCCTTCTCCACAGAATGCTCCTGGGTAGCATATAAAATCACAATCCTTACTGGCAAGGCCAGGGAGTGGGGAACAGCGGTCTGGGACGCCGATGCACATTTCTGCTCCAACTTCAAAGATTTCTCCTAGGAGATGAGGCGAACTTTCGACCACTCTCTGTCTGGCCGGGAGGTGGCTAGAGAACTCATGGAGCTGCGGCAGGGGTCCCGGTCTACCTCAAATTACCCCATCGAATTCTGGATGTTGGCGGCATTGTACAGTTGGAACAAGAGCGCCCAGGTCGATGTGTTCTTGCACGGCTTGTCCAACGCCATTAAGGATGAACTGGTATCGCGGGAACTGCCGTTGGACCTCTCCAGGCTCATGGACCTCACTAACCGTATCGACGCCCATATCCAGCAACAGAGGAGGGAGAAGACTCGACCCAGCTTCACCTCCTCTCCATCTCCCGCCTTGTCCGTCGAACCCATGCAGGTAGACCGGGTATGGGTGTCAGCTGAAAAATGACAGTGCCGGCAGAGCACAGGGGCCTGCTTCTACTGCGGTCAGCTGGGACATATCTGCAGAGCCTGCCTGTTAAAAGGACGAGCCCACCAGTGAATCGAGGGGCCCTGGTGGGCAACACTCGAAACCAGCCCCCTGCTGATTGACCATTACTCCCTGTCATTATCATCCTTGACAACCAGCATCAGCACCTCCAGGCCTTTGTCAACTCAGGGGCGGACAGGAACCTGATCTGCTCCGCCACTGCCAAGCGTCTGGGAATCACACTACTCGCTCTCTATGTTCCTCTCACTGTCCTGACACTCAATGACACTGGCTTGACCACCATCACCCACCTCACTGCCATGCTCACCCTGAGGATTTCCAGTAATCATTCTGAAACCATCCAACTTCACGTCATGAATGACCCCCACGTACCCATCGTTCTAGGATTACCTTGGTTAATGCAGCACAACTCTCACCTAAACTGGGCTGACAACACCATCTTAGGCTGGAGCCAGTCCTGCCTAGCTTCCTGCCTGCACTCTGTTCTGCCTCCCACCAAGCCACCACAGCCTTCAGCCAGCGAGTTTCCCGACTTCTCTCGTGTGCCTCCGGAATACCTGGATCTAAAGCTTGTCTTCAGTAAGACCCAAGCAGTATCCCTCCCTCCTCACAGACCCAATGACTGTGGAATCGACCTCCTGCCTGGGATGGTGCCACCCAAAGGACGACTCTACTTTATCTCCCATCAAAAGGCAAGCCATGGAGGAGTACATTTCCAAGTCCTTGGCAGCTGGGATCATCCGCCCTTCCTCCTCTCCAGCAGGGGCAGGATTCTTCTTCGTGGAGAAAAAAGACAAGTCACGCTGCTCCTGCATTGATTATCGAGGTCTCAACGCCATCATGGTCAAGAACCACTACCCACTACCGCTCATGACTACGGCCTTTGAACTACTCCAGGGAGCCAAGGTATTTACCAAGCTGGATCTACGTAATGCCTACCATCTTGTCAGGATCAGGGAGAGAGATGAGTGGAAGAGGGCCTTTAACACCACCACGGGTCACTACGAGTACCTCATAGTCCCCTTCGGCCTGACCAATGCTCCACAGTCTTCCAGGCACTCATGAACAACGTCTTAAGGGACTCTCTCAACATCTTCGTTTTCGTGTACCTGGATGACAGCCTGATCTTCTCCTGTTCCCTGGAGGAACATCGGGGTCACATCCGGCAGGTCCTCCAGCACCTGTTAGAGAATAAACTGTTTGTCAAGGTGGAAAAATGTGAGTTCCACCAGAGCTCCGTCTCATTTCTGGGGTTCATCATCTTCCCAGCGATGATCCAGATGGACCTACTCAAACTTGAGGCAGTCACTGACTGGTCCACCCCATCCTCACGGTGGGAGCTCCAGCATTTCCTGGGGTTCGCTAATTTATACAGGCGCTTCATCTGCAATTTCAGCACAGTGGCTGGACCTCTCACGGCTTTGACCTCAATCAAGAGCCCATTCAAGTGGGGGGGAGGAAGCAGAGAAAGCCTTCTCCATGCTGAAACGCAAATTCACCACAGCACCCATCCTCACCATACCCGACCTGGCCAAGGAGTTCATTGTAGAGGTCGATGCTTCCGAGTCCAGGGTCAGAGCCGTTCTCTCCCAGAGGGCCAATGATAACAAGGTCCACCCCTGCTCCTTCTCTCGCCGTCTGTCCCCTGCTGAGTGGAACTACAACATTGGCAACAGAGAGCTATTGGCCATCAAGCTGGCCTTGAAGGAGTGGAGACACTGGCTCAAGGGGTCGGATCTCCCCTTCACTGTCTGGACCGACCACAAAAATCTAGAATACCACAAGTCCGCCAAACATCTCAACTCACGTCAAGCCCAATGACTCTTCTTCTCCTGATTCCGGTTCACGCTCCCCTACCGCCCAGGTTCCAAGAACAGCAAACCTGACGCCCTGTCCAGGATAGTCTCTTCCCACCAGGAGAAGTCTAGAATGCCCTAAACCATCCTCCACCCACGCTGTCTGGTGGGGGCTGCCCTACTTGTGGTAGAGACGTTAGTGCAGAAGGCCCTAGAGCAGGACCCCGGGGCTGGTAACTCTAGCAATATACCACATAACCATCTGTTTGTTCCCTGTTCTGTGCAAACCCAGGTGCTGCAGTGGGGTCATGGCTCCAAGTTAGCTTGTCACC
>JAODVO010000003.1:1159234-1170107 GCA_025400055.1 Notarius lentiginosus
CACAACTTAATAAGGCGTGTAGTCTACCGGGCGGAGGCGTCCCCATCGACACCGTTGGCGTCGAGTTCTATCTAGTTCCAGATGTCCCAAACAGTCTGAAGGGGGCTTCAGACTGCAGAGGACTGGGGTAAAGTTATTTTCTCTGATGGTTGGGGCCAGGGGCATGACACAGCCTCTGGGAAAATTTTTGAGGAAAAAAATGGTGCAAAATGGTGCATCCTTCTGCATTCTGAATGCCATATTTGAAGAAAATTGATGGAGAAATCAGACCGACATACTTCACAGAACGTTGCTTCTCATCTTGCCTCGATGCTCTGATGCTGGATGATCCGACGACCAATACTGGCACGATTTGTTGGAACATGTGATCTCATTGCTGATTGGCTAATGAGAACCATGGAATGGCACGATAGAGTGATACAATTTAGATTCAACATTATCGCACCATTTCATTGGCTCTCAGCTTCACTTCACATAACTATCTGACGCTATAGACTTGTAAACAACTGAAGCGAGATCAGAAAAGCGAATCCAAAAGAAAGTGAGATCAGAAAGCGAGATCAGAAAAGCGAATCCACTGATTATTTCATAATGCGATATTTTTTAGAACTAAAAGCAGTAAGTGGTATTCATCTGCCAAAATCAGTCTACTGCATGAATCGGTAGAGTTAGGAAGCATGATAGAGAGCCATAACTGCGCTTTCAATGTCCACTAGGACATAAAAACTGCATTTATAGAATCACCAGTCCAATCTCATAATAACTGTTTAACAAAGCTTTAAATGTTTTAAAAGGTTTATAAAGTGTTTTTCCTTCTTCAACTACAGGTTATACTTCTACTACACACACACACACACACACACACACAACTGCACACTTGCATCAACGCGATTTCCTGGTTCTGTAGATGATTGGCTTTTTAGGAAGGGGGCGGGACATGTGCATACAACCGCCATCTTTAGCATTACGGACTTTTCCTTGAATAGATTTCTACTCAGAGTTCGTAAAGTGGGATGTCTCCTCCTCCTTTATAATGTCTCTGCTGTGATTCTGTATTTACTGATCTTTAGGATTCTTTGACTTATTAAAAAGAGCTTTAAGAGCATACAGCTCCAGCTCAACATACTACTTACTTATACTGCAGAAATTAATACAGTCCAGTGCCGCCAGTCGGCTCGCTACAACTTGGACATCAGATTCTGTCTAATATTCTGAGGACAATTCATGGAAGCTTCATTTCTTTTCACTGAGGGACGAAACAAGACCCTGGGTGCAGCTGTAACCGGACATACCTCTAACCATCACTTCTGACTGTGAGAGCTGCACCCGCCTCAGCCTTAAAGAGAAGGAGCTGGAGGGAAGAATATCCAATCTATATCAGATGCGGGAGGCTGAGAGTCTCATGGACACCCCAATATCCATTGCACCTGCAGCAACAACAGCCACGGCATAGCCATGGTGAGGTGCCAAGTCCCTGAACATGGCTCTAGCTAGGAGCAAAGCCAAAGGCAACCTTCAAAAGTATCGGAGGTCCATCTCCCGGTCCTGGTACCAAGTTATTCGGCTGAGCAAAAGATTTGATATCTTGAATAAGCAGGATTTTCCACCACTTTCTGGTCAGCTGCAGCCTTTGGAAAGTGTCCAGAGCTCACCGTTTAAAAATGATAGCATTGGTTTGAGCCAAACTACACACAGTCAAGGGTCATCCTGCCTGTGGAAGTGCAAAAGTATCCCCTTACCCCACTGTTTCCCCACAGGACCGGTAAAACTCTCTTTTCCTGGGGCTATAGTCTCAGACATAACAGCAAAGATCCCACATATCATGAATAACCACTCCTGCACAAAACAGAATCATTCTCATCGGAGTAAATGATATCTGAGACCATTTGACTGACTTGCTAAAACAGGACTTTAATTACCCTTTTAACATACTGCAGGAATGCAGGAAAAATTTCCCTGTCTGGCCCGATCCCTGCTCTGAGAAAAGGCACTGAACAGTTTCGGGGGGGTAAGTCTCCAATCCTGGCTGCAGTCAGTTTGTACAGTGCACCATTTTAGATTTATTTTTCATCTCTGTGGTCTGGGTGCATGTATTCTGGCAGATAACATTTCCCACTCTGTAATAAAACACACTCACAAATAATTTAGAGTGCAGCCTCACTCCTGTAGCTCTACCTTAAATGACCCAAATCCAACCAAGAGTCCACCGAACCATCTCACTTCCCCTATCTCACAGAGCATTATTATTCCAAACCAGCCATTTTGTTCACTCATCAAGTTTTGAGTCATCCTCCTTCGACTTAATGTCACAGCTTCACCTCTTCCTACACTCTTGTACTGGCCTTTCCACACTCAAAATAAGTGACTCCAGGGTGATGCATGTGTCGGTCCGCTCCAGCCAGGTGTCTGTCGAGTGTTTCCTGGGAACCCACCTGGCTGAGATTGACAACAGTGATATCTGTTGGATCACCTTGAAAAGTGGGTTGGCGTCAAGGACACTGGTCCAGACTGGTTCCAACCATATTACTCAAACAGAGCTTTCTCAGTCGTCATGGATGATGCCACTTCTACTAGTCTGTGGCCCCTCTGTCCCATGGTGTTCCTCAAGGCTCCATCCTCGGCCCTTTGTTGTTTTGTGTAAATGTGCTACCACGAGGACTTACTGCATCAAACATAAATACAAAATCCACCATCATTTTTATGTAGATGACACACAAATCTGTATCCCACTAAAGACCAGTGAAGAAGGCAATCTTCATCATCATCATCATGTATCTGTCTACAATACCAGACCTGCTGCCAGAAACCTGGGTGCAATATGTGACAGTGATGTTTCATCTGAAACACATATCGCTACAGTTACTACAGTGCAATCATGTTTTTAGCAGTTATGTTACATCTCAAAAATCAGGTCTTTTCTCGCTTGGCTTGATCTTGAGAAGCTCATCCATGCTTTTAGTTCATCCAGGTTGGATTACTGTAGCTATTTATACTCAGGGTACAGCCAAAAAACTATCTGACACCTTCAGTTTCTGCTCGACTTTTAACAAATCCTAGAAGGCGGGCTCACTTCTGGGTGCCAGTACATTTTAGAATAGCTTTCAACATCCCTTCATCGTTTTGCTCCCAGCTACACTACTGAATTACTGCTTGATGAGTCAGTGTGCAGCCTGGCTGTTCCTTATTTTTTGTCGCTCTATCCATCTATTTTTTCCTGCAGACATTGAATGAGAAATTTTTCAAACTTCTCCCACATAGTCAATGTTTGAAATAATGCCTCCAAACTTACTAGACGTGTTCTGGGTAATACGACTCAGCACTCCACTTCTTTTCATCCCTCTATCCCTCCTGCTTTCTGTTTTTTTTCATCTCTCAATTTTCCTCCCATCGACTTCAAGTCATTGTTCAAGGCCTAACTGCTCCTGGAGGTGAAAAGCTAGAACCACTGAAGTTGGTAAATGTCGTTAGGTTGTCATAGCTTACAGAAATATGGCTGTGGTAGTGAGGGCGTGAACTTCAAATAAAAAACTCAAACGCCCCGTGAGTTGTCAAGCCAGTCTCCCGTGTCTTTGTCCCCTGAACTGCGAGAGTCTTACAGAGGCATTACTTTTCCTGTTCCTCTTTCTTTCATTTTCATCCCTCCATCCCTCCTATTAAATATATAGATCTGTTTTTTCTAAATAAATATCTAACTTCCCCATCAATGTCATTTCTTTATCTTTCTCTCTTACACTATCTATCTATCTATCTATCTATCTCCCCATCTATTTCTTAACTTCTTTGTGTCTAAACTTTGTATAATCTGTCTCTCTCTCTATTTCTCTCTCTCTCTCTCTCTGTTTCACAGAGGTTTTTTCACTCTTGTTGCTCTGCGTCACATCAGGATCAATGCAGCTCAACTGCACATCACTGAAATAGAAATTTTTGTACTTTTTAATTTAATTTCATTTTATTGTGTGTATTTTATTTTAAGCGCCACATCATCTAAAAACCCACTGCAGGAATATAATGATGAGCTCTGAGGAGAGTGACAGCCGTGTACCATCAAACATAATGGAGCTTTAAATGAGTGACTGGCAGGTGTAAATTAGTGTGTGTGTGTGTGTGTGTGTGTGTGTGTGTGTGTGTGTAGATACAATACATTAAAGTGAACATTCATATAAAAAAACTCAGCCTTTACTGAAATGTGCAACTGAATGGATGAATAGTGTCAAAAACGATGAACACACACACACTATTCTTTATGTTATATGCATAATTACTGTACATAATTTCAACCTCCTGTTCATTAATTGTGTGTGTGTGTGTGTGTGTGTGTGAGAGAGAGAGAGGCAGATACACAGTGTCCTGCTAAACGCAGCCCTCCTTCATTTCTCCTGACAGAATGTTCAGTGTGTTAGTGAGCTGAGGTTCAGGTCCAGTGTGAGGAGACTCTTCTCTCAGCTCAGCTCTCGGCACTGCAGGGTTCTCAGTGTGTTTTCGGGTTTCGATGGAGCCGGTATCTCATTGATCTTCTCTGAATTCTGATCAGTCATGTGAATCAGTTGTTTGTTGTATTTTGGTGAATTTGTTGAATGGATTTCAGAATCGTGTGTGTGTGTGCATCATTTCAGCTGGAGGTTTATCCCCATTGCGGAGGAGTTTGGTTTGTGGCCCCCAGACCTCATTACCAGACCACAGAACCAGTCCAGTTCCAGATCTGTATAATTTGAGCCGGACTTGAATGTGGATCTGTTGTGTAATTGTGTAGAATTCTCTCTCTCTCTCGCTCTTCTCTCTCTGTCTGTCTGTCTGTCTGTCTGTCCTCTTGACTTTATAATTGAAGTTTTAAACGATATTTATCATCTTTAGTATTAAAACAAATCCTGATGTCACATCTCCCACTGATTATCATGAAATTCCAATCAGAACAAGCTGAAGGGAAAAAAAAAAACAGTTTTCTTTTTAACTCTCTGAGTGATGATTCGACCTGACAGTGGTGTTGGCTATAGCTGCAGGGCACGTGGATAAAAATGAAGGACTGAGGATGAGGATGAAGATGAATATGAGGATCTATAATGTGGCATGGAGATGCATGCTATCACAGCGCAGTCTGTTATAAAGTTCACAGCACAGCTTCCTGAGATCTCAAACAGTGTGATGAGGAATCATTAACATCTCCACTGACAGCTTTCCACCATCGATGAGTCCCAGGACCTTCTTCTCCTCTTCTCCAGTCCTTGGGTCCTCCTGGTTGTTTTCACTG
This sequence comes from Notarius lentiginosus, assembly GCA_025400055.1. NCBI lineage: Eukaryota > Metazoa > Chordata > Actinopteri > Siluriformes > Ariidae > Notarius > Notarius lentiginosus. The sequence continues at coordinate 1,164,480 of JAODVO010000003.1, forward strand.
ACATGCAATCTGATTGGTGAATAAAAAAGTTATCTCCCAAGTTTTTTCTGTGAAGTTGGTCTTTATCTTGCACCAGTGGTGGGTGTGTTTTTTTGTTTTTTTAAATCACCCCTCTCCGGGGCCGCTGGAGCTAGAAGTCAATCCCAGATAACGTGGATTCTGTAATTCCAGGATTTGTATTCCACACTGGGAAATGGATCTGACTGTAATTCACATGGAGAAGAGAGAATGAGAGAGAAAATGGAGAACATCCTCAAACTGCAAACATCAGCAGCCTGCACAGATTTACTGACAAATAACACACACACACACACACACAACAGGATCAGATTACTTCATTCCTCCCTCCCTTTTTCCTTCTTCCTTCCTTCATTCATTCATTCATTCGTTTCATCCCTCCTTCCCTCCTTGTTTCCTTCCTTCTTTCTTTTTCTCTTTCTCCCGCCTTTCTCTTTACTGCACAGCTGAGTGTAAACACTATTCTTTGTTCGTGTGTGTGTGTGTGTGTGTGTGTGTGTGAGAAATGCTGACTCTCCTCAAGGTGAATAAATGATGTTTGTTTTTATTTGCACCCTGATGACACACTGTGTGTTTTGGTGATGATGGAGAGATCTTTCCTTCTCTTTTCTTTCATAGTCAAGATGATGAAGGAAGCAGATTCAACCCTTCTTTCTTTCTCTCGTTGTATTTCATTCTGCCATATTTTCATCCTTTCTGTCTTTTAATCTTTCTCTTTTTCTTCGTTCTTTCCTTCATTCCTGTACACAGACTTGTTTTTACTTCACGTTACAAAGGCATTTAACATGCATACGTGTGTGTGTGTGTTCCCCATATATAGGTGTCTTGATGATGGTGTTCAGTGGCCACCTGCTGCCCCGAGCCGAGCTGTGGTGATTATAATAGCGGCGTTTTTGGAAGTCACTCAGCATCGGGTTCTATCCCCCCCACACACACACAGGATGATTATGGATCTAATTGTTATAAACCACTTGGGTAACAGTTACAGATACAGCGAGACCACGCCTTCTTCACTGAGACTGACACACAGAGGCCACGCCTCCTTTTACTGAAAGTGTTAAACCAAAAAAGTGTGATTTATTCACCTTCCCCTCTGGTTTGTGAAACTCTGTGTGTGTGTGTTAATGATTCTCATGTGTGTACCTGTGTGTGAATGATGTGTGCACTGAGGGTAAACACACTGATTTTACTCTGCACTCATTCATTAATGTCTGAATTATTATAATGGAGCCACACAGTAAACGCTCACATCAGCTTTCCGGAACGTTCTCCTCTCATTACCTCAATAAATAACCTCTCGAGATATTTCATAAAATAAAGAGTTTTGAGAATTTAACTAACCCTACAGCTGGAACAGAGGTGCTTTCAGTCGAGTGCGCTATTTAACGCTGATTACACAGCACTGTCGAATTCTGGATTCTGATTGGTCCGAAGGTGTTGGTTTTAAATGAAATTATAGTTTCTATAGTAACGGCGCATTCACATGACCTTCTACAGCGGACGCTGAAGTTTTCTACAGCGTGAGGAGAAATGTGTGTGTGCATGTGTCATTTCTGGAAGGAGTCTCCAGTGTCAGCGCTGTGTAACACTCAGAGGGGAAGCTGGAACTTTTGCGAAAGTTTTCCGATGTCTTCAGGACAGAGGAGTTTACACATCCTTGGTAACATGATGCAACAAGCTGTGTTTTTTTTTTTTCTTCAGTTATGGTCACTGATGTCCCACTTGTGGTTTCTCAGGGACTTTTGCATAATTTCCTTATGTTCCAGATCATAATGAAAATAATGAGTGTGATATAACATTAAAGCTAACGGTGGCCATTTTGATTTTACTAACATGTCCAAAATGTCTGAGAAAAGAGATTTTTTTTCCATCCTCCTAAATATTTCCCTGCATGTTAAACAGTTAGCATATTAAGTCACAGTAATGAGGATACAGTACAAATGTACTATAACTTGTGAAACAAAACATGCGCTAAATCCTATGCTAACTTCAGGCAGATGGAAAATGGCCGCCCACATGAGTTTGCCAACGTGTCCAGAGAGTCAAGCCAGAATAATAAGAGTTCCCATCCATACAAATGCTGATCAACAGTTACCATAGTAACCTGTAACACCAATGCATACTCGCAAACAGTCTTATTAAATCCAATGCTAATTAGATGCTAATTGTTAGCTATTTCATTCATATGAGTAGCTGTATTAGTGCGTTAAGCAGTTGATAATCATGAGGAAAACTACAATAATGCACTATAGGTGACTATTTTTTCCTCGATGCATGCAGCAGTACAGAATTTGGTATTGAACCATCTTACAAACATGCGCTAAATCCAATGCTAAAACCTCAAAGCAAACGCACGCCACCGCACTCTACTCCATTTGGTCTATATATTGAATCATTTTATGTGAAACATATCTCCAGACTCTAATTATCCACTAAACTGCCTCATTAAATCCAAACCTTCACCTCAACCTCCAGAATTTAACCCATGACCTTAAACATGAATATGAATTATGGGAAGAATTCAATAACTATGTGACCTTCACCATCATTTAATCTGAGGTCAGGCTGCGAGGTCGGAATTGAAATTTCATTAATTTACATCACACTTTCTTCGTTTTTTCCTGAGTCATCGCTCGTCTGCTTGCAGGCACCGTCTCGCACAAAGAGCGATTGGGGACGGTGTGCAGTTTGGGGCTTCTTTACTGTTTATTCTCAATGTGGATTAAACTGTAATTAATGATAATTAACTGCAGTTTTAACAATGAGAAAAAACTGTGATAAATTTAAATACGTGCTAAATAATAACATACTACATGATTACATAATGCACAAGAACACAATTAGTAATTAAGTTGCTAATTTAATTAATACTTGCATTGTAAAATATAGAAATATAAGAATTAGATTTCATTTCATTGCTGTGTTTCTGTCTGCAGCCAATAAAACATGTCTGTTAAGTATTCAGAACACTTCGCTATTCCAGACACTTCAGCATTTCAGAAACCTGAGTAATCCATATATATATATATAGCATTCACCACTCAAAGATAAACTTCATATGTTCATGCTACTGTGTAATATCCCCTCTGTATTTCACTGACATTAGTATTCCATACACATCAATGTGGCAGTGGGGGCGTGGTCAAGCATCTGCTGCGGACAGAGAGAAGGCAGGTACGAACCCCATTTCCAGAAAAGTTGGGATATTTTCCAAAATGCAATAAAAACAAAAATCTGTGATTTGTTAAATCATGTGAACCTTTATTTAACTGACAAAAGTACAAATACAAAATTTCAATTATTTTACTGGCCAAATTAATGGTATTTTGTAAATATAAATGAAGTTAGAACTTGATGCCTGCAACACACTCAAAAAAAAGCTGGGACAGAGACGTTATTACTGTTGTGTTCCATCACCTTTCCTTTAATAACACATTTTAATCGTATGGGATCTGAGGATACGAATTGTTGCAGTTTTGCGACTGGAATTTTTGTCCATTTTTGCTCGATACAAGACTTCAGCTGCTCAACAGTCCGTGGTCTCCGTTGTCTGATTCTCCTCTTCATGATGTTCCATACATTTTCAATAGGAGACAGATCTGGACTGGCAGCAGGCCAGTCAAGCACACGCACTCTGTGTCTACGAAGCCATGCTGTTGTAGCCCGTGCAGAATGAGGCGTGGCATTGCCCTGCTCAAATAAGCATGGATTTATTTCAGCAGGTACCAACAAGAACCAGCCAGTATTATGTGATGTATCTCACCTGGGTTAGATGACTGGCAATTTATTTAATGTGTGTTTTTCTGTGTGCTTGCAGAGAATCAGGTATCCAAAGAGAGAGAGAGAGAGAGAGAGAGAGAGAGAGAGCGCTGAGCAATCTAGCACCTTGTGTATGGGTGTGTGTATCGCCCCTTCGGACATAATGTGTATAATTGTACACATGAAGTTCCATAGCATGAAGTTCCATCGCATTTTTCCTTGTGTCTGAAGGAGATAGTTTAAAATAAAGACACTGAAGTCTCAGAGACGCGAAAATAAAATGCACATTGTGTTGTCATAAGTCTGTCTCCTGGTTCCTCATTTCCCAAGAGCCATAAAAGTGCAACAATCAGTATTCCATAAACTTTAGAATTCTGTACACAACAGTATTCCATAAACTTTAGTATTCCATACACATCAGTATTCCATAAACATTTGAATTCCGTACACACCAGTATTCCATAAACTTTAGTATTCCAGTGCACTTCTGTATTCCATAAAAAATTATTTTTATGTATTAAATATAAACTGGTTGTATTGTCATTTATTCCTTTTTCCATTAAAACTGTTTGTGAGAGCACACACACACACACACACTCTGTGGTTTACTCTAAACTCTCAGTCGATGTTGACCGAACCACTACAGGACATGAAAATTCCGCATGAGGAAGCATTAGAGATGCTAATGTCACGGAATGGGAAAACTTTTTGGCTTGGCAAATTAAACCTTCATCAGTGTGCAAGTTCCCTGTTCTTAAACTTCAGATGTGAAGAATATTTTAAAATGAACAGTTTTTCCCCCATCGAGAACACAGCATTGTGTTATTCAATTAGATATCAAAGAAACATTAAAATGTCATTTAACTTCACACTGTCCCAGTTGCACTGTTCGGAATACTGATGCTTCCTTGCAAGCATGTGTTCGGAATACTGATGAACTGGATTTACATTTTTTTATGAAAACTCCTGACACAGCTTCTACCAGTTAAAACACACTTTGCATTGTTGGAAAACATGATCATCCAATTTGTTTTCAACCAGATTAGCATTTGTGCTCATTTGCTGCCTGGTCTCATGTTAGTCAATGAGCTACAGATGATTCTATAATTCATTGGGATAATTCAGCTCATTCATGCAGGATAAACAGTGTGTGTTTGGGAATACGCAGTGAGAATAAAGCTGATGCTCGGTCATGGCATTTCTGTGAAATGTTTTGAGCTTTAATCAGTACTCCAGGCCTTGGTAATTATTAGCCACCTGAGCTTGCCCCAGCCAATCGTGTCTCCTCCTCACTGTGTGATTTATGGCTGTTTCTTCTCTCTCCTGCAGATCTGATGATTAATAATCGGCAGTCCAGCTCTGACAGAGCCCTTCAACACTCTGCTGCGTTTGTCTCCTCTGGTGTTGTTGCACAGGAAATTGGAAAAGCTGATATTCGTTTGAGCCAAAGGAGTGGATTTATATTGCGCTTACAGGCCTGGCAGCTACACGGCTCACTGAGATCGTCAGCAGTGTGTGTCTGCAGGTTACTGACTACAGGGGGCGTGTCTATCACTCTCTCTATATATATGGACACGTGGATGTGTCTGGTAATCAATATATGTGAATGTGGCCGTGTCTGTCAGTTCATATTATGGGGGAAAGTGGGCGTATGAGGATGTGGTCATGTCTTTGATTCCATATATGGGCATCTGGGCATGTCTTTAAGTCTATATATGGGAATGTGGTCGTGTATTTGATGTCACATATGGTAATAATGTAAAATATGCACATTTTTAAAGCAGATACGCAGAGCCTTTATTTTTAAATACATTTCTGAGTGGATAGTATCTCCATCCTTGACTCTTGTAT
>JAODVO010000003.1:1855937-1866445 GCA_025400055.1 Notarius lentiginosus
CCATGCTTAGACTGCTGCCTCCGCGACCCGGCCCCGGATAAAGCGGGAGAAGATGAGATGAGATGAGATGAGATTTTTAAAAAATGAAATTAGGTTAGTTTTTTTTTAGTTTTTTTTAAAATATTAGAATTATTTTTTGTGAGAAATGACTGTCAGATGTCTTCTAATGTTAATTTTTTTTTAATGTTCTTTAGAATATAATTTCTCCGTTAGAATGTTTTTTTTTTTAATGTTACAATCCAGTTTCCTGTTGAAAACACTGTTAACCTCGCTGTCGGCTCCCGCTGTGGAGTCGTGGCTGCAGGTTTGAGTCTGTCTCTGGGTGGTGAAGGTTGTGTTCAGGCAGAAGTTTGTCAGGTTTCTAATGTGAGATCGTTGGCTCGCGTTCAGGACTTCAATCCTGATTCAACCTCGACACGCCACAAACTGCCTTTATTTTGCAACCTGAGTTCCTCAGTAGAGGAAGCGGTGAGGCAGCGGGCGGCATGCTTTAACTCCACAAGTGTGCGTGTGTGTGTGCGCGCGTGTGTGGCACAGCTTCTAAAGCTTTTAAATCTGAGTGAGATTCTTTAGATTTGGATAAAAGCTGAAGGGATTTGTACTTTACTTGAACAGGTTGCTTTCAGAAACCTCTCTGTGTTATTTACAGCAGATTAAAGCAACGTATTTTATTCTTCAGCTTCTGAACGGAGATGTTCCGCATAAATTAGAATAATTTATTCACTAAACCAGGCTCAGGCAGCGTATCCGTAGGAGCAGAAGTGTGTGCTGGTTAGTTCTGGCTTCTCTCAACAGCCTCTTTGCTCCTTTTTTTTTTTTAATATTTCAAGGCTAAAAGTGATTCTTCAGATCTCCACTACTAACCAAAGAAAACAAAACCGGCTTTAATAATAATAAAATAAAGCTAACTGAAAAGCTCTAAAGGGTCTCTGGAGACGAACACGGAGCTCAGAGTGTTTGGTCTTAAAGCTAACGCTGTGTTCGACTCGCCTCGCCTCGGGAAGTCGGAACATCGTTCTCCACTTTTGTGCGTTCGACCTATAAAGTATGGAAAAACCCCAAACCCACAAGTACCTTCATGTTTGTATTTAATGCGCTCCAGGTTCGCACGCTCGCTGTGTTTACCCGAGTGGTGTTTATTTCTGCACGCTGGCTGGTGGAAAGGGACGCCCTGCTGCTGCTGCTGCTGCTGCGTTTGCTGGCGGCCCGTTTCGTTCACTCTGAGCTCAGGGTTTGAGGGGACTGTCCTGAGATCCTGAGTAGGAATTCCGAGCTCAGAGCGTTTTCCGTGTGTTTTTCCGAGTCAGGAGTCTCAGTTCCAGTATAATGAGCTGAAAGAGAGATGACTGAGTAATTTACGACCTGTGTGCGGGTGTGTATCTGTGTCTTATCCTGTTTCAGCCAGAGTTCGGTTCATCACCTCACTGCATGAGCTCATCAATAAGGATTTGTTTTGTGTCCGTGGCTCGAGTTTGTAGAAAAATGTCCTTTTGGTATGACGGATGTTTCAAAAATAAAATGTTTTCAAGTTAGTTTGAAGTTTATAAATGAAGCATAATAAACTATAATAATTACTTTTATAGCGATTTCTATTAAATTAATATTAGTAAAATAATCATTATTAATAACTGATTAACAAGTATTTAATATTTACAAAGAATTATTAATAATTAACTAAAATGTTAATTCCATAATTCAGAAATATATTTTTTTTAATGTATGCTTTAATTTTTATTTATTAGTTATTAGCCATTATTTATTTATTCTGAAATTATTTGGTAAGGTTTTATTTATAAACTAAGAGAATTTCTGCTAATGAGTCAATAAGGTATGAAATATTAAATCTTTTTATTATTTTAGTCCAGCATTCCTGTAATGTTTTTTTTTTTTATTCTCTTATACCATTTCTTTCTGAATGACTCTTGAATGAATCATTCTAATGGATTCTCTCTCTCTCACACACACACACACACACACACCAGCAAATCACTCAAAAATATTTTAAATAAATTCCAAATATTAAACCAATAACAATCGTATAAAAACCCGTTAGCGTGCGGTCGACAGCGTAACCTCAGACTTTTCTAGATTGACGAATCAAATAAAAAGCTTCAGAAGAGTCGTCTCCCTGCAGTGACTCCTGCTGCTGATCAGTGTGAATGAGACGAAGCTGCTGGTGGAACTCCGTGGGTTTTGTGGAGAACGTGTCCCGGACTCGAGGTGCCGCTGCAACCCCGACGCTGCTGTGGGGAGGAATTTTAGGAGAGGACGCGTTCCCAGAATTCCTAGTACTCGGGGCACGCATGGGCCGGATGAGACGAGTGTTTATTATTCACCACGTTCCATTCTTTAGTGTCCACATCATCCAAATGTTCCTGTCTCACTGAGCGCCACGCCCCGTCCCGTCTCACCTCACGTGGCACAGCATATTAGCAACCACTCTTAGCTTATCTAGATCTGCGCGTGTGTGTGTGTGTTCATTTCACATCAATTTATTTTCAGTTCCGCATTTGAATAGAAGAATTTCACAGTTTTCGTGTTTTATAGTTTTGTTTTCTTATTTCATTATGTAAAATATTCTAATTATTTAATTCTGATTTTTTGTTTTGGTGATGGCGTGTGTCCTCCTCTCAGGCCGTGTTGTATGCGGAGCCTCTGTTCCAGGGCGCCCGTGTGGAGATCGACGCGGGAGTTTACGACGTCTCTGAGGAAGATGAGCAGGAGGAGGAGAACGGTGATGACGGAGAGAACGCGCTCCAGAAGAAGAAACCGATAGCGATCGGCTCTCTGAAGATCCTCAGCGGCCTGTGAGTGGAGGCTTACATACCTGCTGCAAAGCATGATGGGATTAATTGTTCTCCTCCTTCTGCTCCTCACATGAATCATCAGTGTGTGTGTGTGTGAGAGAGAGAGAGAGAAACCTGGATTACTGAAATTCTTCATTTATTTGTATCTTTAAAATTAATATTAATAAATGTAAATAATTGTGTGATCAGTGTAAATGCTTTCAGAATAATAATCTGCGCTAATTTATGTAATTATATTTCCACATTTGTTAATAATCATATTATAAATGTTTTTTATTCTGTTATACGTGTGTGTGTGTAGATGGGTGGGCTACACAGAGCCAGGGTTCGAGGGTCGTCAGTACGTGTTGGAGGAGGGTGAATATGTCGACTGCTCTGACTGGGAAGGTTTTGGGGACATGCTGCGCTCGCTCCGCCCCGTACACTCGGTAAGCCCCACCCCCTCATAGGACTGCTCTCGTTGCACACCATCAGGTGAGGCTTTTACACGTCTGTATGAGAGTGGGTAATCCGGAGTGTGTGTGTGCGTGCGTGCCCTGCAGGACTTTGTGTCTCCTCACCTGAAGCTGTTCAGTGACCGTGATTTCAGTGAGAGGAGTGTGAACGCTGACCTGCTCGTCCCCATCATGGCCATGGAGGAGACGGCGTACGGCAACAAGTCACAGTCCGCGGAGGTCCTGTCCGGAGTGTGAGTGTCTGTTCAACACACACACACACACACACACGCGCGCACTCCTGTCACCATGTTCCAGCTCAGTGGTGTGTGATACCACGACTCAACTCAGTGGTTTGGCCCACGCTCAGGTGAACGTGTGCGCGTTGAGTTAATAACTGAGCGGTGTTTGATCTCTAAGTGGACAGTGTTTTCGTGTTGTACAGCACTCGCACTAATCCAGCTGTTACACTGGTGTTCTGTGAATGCCGTCTGAGCCCTGAGTCAGTAGTTGTGATTGCTGTGTGTGTCAGGGTTTGATAAATCACCTCCGAGGTGTGTGTGTGTGTGTGAGACTGTTGAAGTATGCGAGTGTAAAAACAATCAGCTCCATGGTTACAGCGTCCACATGCAGATAAACACACAGGCCTTGTTTTCATTTTCTGTCTGTCTGTCTGTCTGTGGCTCTCTCTCTCTGTCTGTCTCGTGCTCGCTCATGCGCTCTCTCTCGCTCTCTCTGTGAGGTTCAGGGAAGTGATGAATCTCTCGTGTTGATGATTATGCCTGAGATGTTTCTTTTATCGGGGAGTGGAGAGCAGAAACAGGAAGAGCTTCATGAAAGTTCGGGAAATCATTATATAATTTCCTTTTTTCCTCCGTAGTGACACGATGTGATGGATGTCCAGAACGAGAACGATAAAAACAGGAAAGTAATCAACACTGTGATGGTGTGATGAAGGGAGTCACTGTTCCCATCGTGATGTTGATTATTTTCCTTCAGCGGCGTGTCCTGGAGTGTTTTATTCCTCCTTCCTGTTACTATAGAAACGATAATGTATCAGAATGAGCGCAGTCATATAAACCTGCAGTAAAAGGAAACTAATCAGCACCTTCTGACCACTCAGACCTGCGTCCTGCCCGAGAGTTAGTTCACATCGGCTCGCTGCGAGTAGAAAAGCGGGTCACATGACAACAGCAATCCTTCTCACAGAGCCGACATCAGCCGCTTCGCTGTTTACCTCCGAACCCGTCCCGTGTATTTCAGAGAAATATTTCAGTTTAAAATGAAGGAATTATAAAGTTTAGTAAGTTTTGAAGAAATAAATAATGGATGTGTTTTTGATATCAGTTGATGATCACGGTATCGCTGTCAGGGAAAGAAAAAAAATGGTATCACACCATCTCTCTCTCTCTAGTTCTATTTTTTATTATTATTAAAATATTCACGCTTCCATTAGTTGTTTGCTACATTTGGCCTTTATGTGAATAAAATAATTCCTTTAAAATATCCATATTTATTAATAATTATTTGGGATTGATATGAATATCAATGAGGTAGGAGTGGAGACGTTTCCGTTTCTTCTTGGTGTGTACTGATGATCAGTTATGTGAATAGATGTGACTGTAACACACACACACACACACACACACACACACACTACAGTGTTTACATACACTGAGTGAATTTGACTTGGCAGCCGTTACACACTTTGTTTAAAAAGTGGGCGGGTTTTACAAGAACGGCGTCCACTCACAAACTGAAAGTCCACACCTGATTGGTTCTCAGTGCTGGAGCTGATGGATTGGAGACGAGCGACTCCTGATGATGTAAATGTTTATAAAGCAGGACTGAATGCTTGCCCGAGTTTTATAGACACCGCACACACACACACACACGAGTAGTCGCAGGTTTAATATTTGTGCAGTGAAACACTTCTTTATGACTTTATAACTTTTATAAAAGCTTTATGATGTGGTTCTGAGTTCACTGTGATTTTTCATATCAGATGATATTCAAAGCTAATGCAGGTCTTTTGATTGTGTGTGTGTGTGTGTGTGTGTGTGTGTGTGTGTGTGAGAACAGATGGCTGCTGTTTGAGAACCCCGTGTTCTCCGGTGAGGTGTACGTGCTGGAGAAAGGGCTCTACTCGAGTCCAGAGGATTGGGGAGCTCACAATCATAAGATCTCCTCCATCCAACCCGTGTTTCTGGTAACAATCACACACACATGATGATGATGATGATGATAATAGGTTGCTCGGTGGTTGCTATGATAATTCAGTAGGTTACTAGGGTGTGGCCAGGTGAATTCTGTGGTATCCCAGCTAGCTGCTATGGTGTAGCTGTGTGGTTACTGTGTTAACTCAGGTGGTTGGTAGGAGGTGACTGTTGTATTCCAGGTGGTTGTGAGGGTGTTTGCCATTTCCTGAACTGGTACAAAAGGTATTTGAACTGGTTGCTAGGTGGTTGTTAGGGTGTTCCTGGGAGGTTGCTAGGAGGTTGTTAGGGTGTTCCTAAGAGATTGCTCAGTGGTTGATAGGGTGTTCCTTAGTGGTTGCTAGGTGGTTGTTGGGGTGTTCTCAAGAGGTTGCTAAGTGTTTTTGTTAGGGTGTTCTGTAGTGGTGGTTGGGATGTTGCTAGGAGGTTGTTAGGGTGTTCTTTAGTGGTTGCTAAGAGGTTGTTGGGGTGTTCCTAAAAGGTTGCCAAGTGGTTGTTAGGGTGTTCCTTAGTGGTTGCTAGGTGGTTGTTGGGGTGTTCCTAAAAGGTTGCCAAGTGGTTGTTAGGGTGTTCCTTAGTGGTTGCTAGGTGGTTGTTAGGGTGTTCTTTCGTGGTTGCTAAGTGGTTGTTGGGGTGTTCCTAAAAGGTTGCTAAGTGGTTGTTGGGGTGTTCCTTAGTGGTTGCTAGGTGGTTGTTGGGGTGTTCCTAGGTGGTGGTTAGGCTGTTCTTTTGTGGTTGCTAAGTGGTTGTTGGGGTGTTCCTAAGAGGTTGCTATGGTTGTTAGGGTGTTCCTTAGTGGTTGCTAGGAGGTTGTTAGGGTGTTCCTAGGTGGTGGTTGGGGTTTTCCTAAGAGATTGCTCAGTGGTTGTTGGGGTGTTCCTAGGAGGTTGCTATGGTTGTTAGGGTGTTCCTTAGTGGTTGCTAAGTGGTTGTTGGGATGTTCCTTAGTGGTTGCTAGGTGGTTGTTAAGGTGTTCCTTAGTGGTTGTTGCTAGGAGGTTGTTAGGGTGTTCTTTAGTGGTTGCTAAGTGGTTGTTGGGGTGTTCCTAAGAGGTTTCTATGGTTGTTAGGGTGTTCCTTATTTGTTGCTAGGTGGTTGTTAGGGTGTTCCTTATTGGTTGCTAGGTTAGGGTTAGGTGTTGGGGTGCTCCTCAGTGGTTGCTAATTTATCCCGGGCTCCCTGAGCGTTACCGTCGAGGGCCAACAGGACGAACGTCTCTCTCAGCTGTTCCACAATGTTGCGTTTTTCACTATGAGCGCATAACCGCTCTGAAACGGAGTCGTCGTTGTCTTGTTGCTGCGATGTCGCAGAAACTCTTACAGTTCAGGGCGGGAACAGGAACTCCGCCTCATCACGCCACCCCAACACTGATTATTTACCTGTAACGGAACGGCACGCGGTGTTCTACTCCGTGTCTAGAATCCGTTTGTAAAGAGCGTGAGGTGATGTGATGTGGTTTTTCGGTGACCTGTGTATCAGGGTTTGATGTTTAGATTTTGTCGTTAAGATGAATGTAACTCTTGTTGTCGTTTGCACGCAGGATCAGACGGCTGGACTGCCGCGGTTTAAGGTGAGAGTTGAATATTTTAATTGGATCAGAATTAATCTCCGCTGTAATGGAGTGTAATTAAAGCGACTCGTGGTGATCATTAAACCGATAGAATCTGGATTTGCAGATATTTGATGCAAAGCCGACAGAATTGTGCAGCTAAATAATAACATTTTTGTGACCAGAAGTGGACTCAGTAATGTTGTTTCTCTGCTGGTGTTGTGCGTTTCAGGTGCAGTTGTTCTCGGAGCCCGAGTTTCTCGGTGATGATCTGGTTCTGGAGGAGAGTTCTCCGTTCCTGCCGGCCGCATTCTGCCCTCGGTCGTGTAAAGTCCTTGCTGGGAGGTGTGCACATCTTACACAAACAACCAAAAACCCATGTGTGTGTGTGTGTGTGTGTGTGTGTGTCCCCGAGTGGAGGGTTATGTGTGTGTGTTTCAGGTTGAGGTTTTGATCCGTTCCATGCTGCTGCTTTAGTGAAATGTTTATTCCAGGCATTGTTTGTGTTGCTGGCGGTGTGTGTGTGTGTGTGTGTGTGTGTGTGTTACACTAAAGCTGTATGTTTGTGTGTGTTATCAGGTTGTGTGTTTGTCTAATTTGTGTGTGTGTGTGTGTGTGTGTTGCAGCTGGGTGGCATTTGAAGGGCCTCAGTTTACAGAGAAGATGTACGTGCTGGAGGAAGGAGATTACTGTAACACTGCCGCGATGGGCGGAGTCACCACTGACTGCACCATCCAATCACTGCACACCATCGGCCATGTAAGTGGGGGAGGAATGGAGGGAGGGTAAAGTAGAGAGAATGGAGGACAAATGCCTACAAAATGGGGCATTTATTTAAACATGAAAGGATGAAAGAGAGAGAGAGAGAGAGGGCTACAAGAGGGAAGAAAAGGGATGAAAAGTACTCAGTAATAAAAGCCATGGAAAAAATGAGACGGAGAGAAAGTAAAAAAAAGTGAGATGGATAGAGAGTAAAAGAGGGAGTGATGGTGAGTGAAAGAAAAGGTTTGGAAGAGGGAAAGCTAAAAAAAAAGAAAGGAGAGAATGTGGACAACATAAGGTCATGTAATTAGGACGAGTGTGTGTGTGGGGGGGGCAGCTGTAATTTGAGAGGCATGAAGAGAGCATTTGAGGGAGAGAGAGAAAGCGATGGAGGGGGAGCGAGAGAGGGGGAGAAAGGGATGGAAAGTTGAGTTAGTAATAAGAGGCATGGAAAAAGTGAGAGAGCGAGGGAGAGAAATAAGAGAAGGACAAGAAAATGGAGTGCAAGAGGAAAGATAAACACCTTCTTTGTGTCATAAAGGTTGTACTGTTCCTCCTCGGTCATGTGACCATTATTCATTCTCTCTCTCTCTCTCTGCGCAGGAGTTTTCTCTTCCCTCCATCACTCTGTTCTGTAAGCCGTGCTTCAGGGGGCGGAAGGTTGTCTTGACGCACAGCTCCAACAGCCTATCACTGAGCGGGATTGATGGGCGGAGCCAGTCTGTGGTGGTGAACGGAGGAATGTGAGTCGCTCGGATTCCCACACCGGCTCTTTATATAACGACACAAGGTTCTGCTGCTGTTAGAAAAGTAATCAACACCTTCTGACCAATCAGAGCGCAGGATTCAGTGCCGTGCGTTTCAGCGAGTGTGTGCTGACGTTTGCCTCGAGGCTTTTCAGACACCTGAACCTATTGTGAACTGAAATATTTCACTGAACGGTCGATTAAATTTAAACCCACGCACTTCGTTAGAACACTTACTCAACATCTAATTAAAGTGTGTGTACACATCATTAAGCTGCTTCCTCGTTTGATGAGTCTGTTGGTTTGGGGAAATGAACTCCACACCCTGAGTCAGGAACCGAGGCGTGGCCATGAGCTGTACAGGTTCGCACATGATGTCGTGTTTCTGCGTGTAAAAGCAATCTCTCATTTATTTATTTTCCTTTTCAATCCCTTGTTCAGTCACAGCGTTCGTTTGTAACGGCTCGTTCCAATTTTGATGAAAGTAGTCCTGTTTCAGCCATGTGGTGGTTGTTAGTTTTAATATTAGATTCAGGATCTAACCAAATTGTTTACTTATAAATTTTACATTTATTTATTTAAACATAGAATTTTAAGGAGAGGCCGCTGCCTGAAATACATTTTGTTCAGCTGGAAACTGAATGGCACGCCTGCCTGTACTGTGAAGAAACACATCAGTGCTGGTGTTAATATTATAATAAAATTACCATTTTTATAAAAATCCGGATTGTATGGGTTGAAAATGACTCAAAACACCACCTACTGGATAAAATCATCCTGAAACTTTCAACGCCGATGATGATGTCATCCGTTTGGTACTACTTCTTCTCTACATCACAATTTAAAAAAAAAAGGCCCTCTAATCAGATATGGGTGGCCCGCCTCCTCCAGCCTCGCCCTTGCGTGGGAGTCTGTGAAACCGTGCTCGTTTTTACGAATACGAATTTTTAGAGGACTAAACAGATGAAGATGCAGATACAGCAAGTGTCGTTGCGCTCGAACCCTAATTCACATTGATGAAAGATGATTGACTCATCTAGCTGTAGGCCAGACCGAGCTTACGCGATCATGCGCCATCCATCCGTCCGTCATCATTCATCTACAGTTTACAAAAATCATTCCTCCTCCTCCTCCTCCTCCAGGATTGATCGGCTTTCGATCAAACTCGGGTACAGTGTTCCCCAGGTGGGTGGGCGTAAAAGTTGTTAAGAAAGACGGTGGCATCGCCTGCCATATTTACAATTTTCTGGGCGACTGAAATTTTTAAGTGACTCGTCACATTAAACGCTACTCTTCGTAAACCGCTGGGACGTTTTCGCTGAATCTCAGCCAGAAGAATCTAAAGACGTATTCCAACAAGAGCTGTTCACCAGGTGGCGCCACCTGCCATGGATGAGACGACACGGGGTCTGTTCAATTTCACGAAAATCGGTGATCCTCCTACAGGTTGCAAACTTGGACACGGCACCAGTGGGCGGTATGAGCTCCAGACCCATTGAGGCTTTTTTTTTTTTTGTCGGTAAAACTGATGTCCCTTTTTCCTTCACAGTTTCCCTTAAATACATCTTTCTAAGACGTTTCCTCAAACACAAATTTCCTGCATTTTAATTCCGTCTCAAATTGAAGCCCTGATCGCGTTACGAATGCACGTTGATGCACATTTAGAGTTTGCTGAAGCCTTTCCTCGTTCTCTCTTCTTTGGCTAAATGAAGTTCTACAGCGGCTCCTTCACATTAAAAATGTGTCCATTTAAAAAAAAAAGGTGTTACTTATTACGCTGCACACACTTAATAAAAGTAAATTAATTTCTGTAAACTTTGGTCATCAGGTATACTAGTTCTAGCTAGCTGGTGTTATATTAGCCTAGCAAGACAAACAATACAGTAAGCAGCTTTTCAAACCACCAAATAGCGTCACTGTAGCTGAAATGCGTGTCGAGTTAATAGTCAAGTCAAGTTTATTTGTATAGCGCTTTTAACAAAAGACATTGTCGC
>JAODVO010000003.1:2005454-2017249 GCA_025400055.1 Notarius lentiginosus
AACAATCGGTGCTTTGGATTATATATTGGATTTTTTTCTCTTGTATAAGTGCTCATTGGTGTATGTAAGGGAAAAGTACAGATTTTGTAAGGGCATGGGTAACTAAAGGTTGACATGTATGAGTTTCTGAGATATGCAAACCAGCCAATCTGGCACCAACCACCACACTGCACCATTTTTTTTCTTCAATTCTGATGTCTAATGTGAACATTAACTGAAGCTCTTGACCCTGAACCTGTGTGATTTTATGCCCTGAGCTGCTGCAACATAACTGGCTGAATGGATGATTGCATGAGTGTGCAGGTGTACACTTGCTCTTAATAAATTGGTCACTGTGTATATATGTATATAAATTCAGTAGGATAGAAAATAGGAAGAGAAGCAAAAGTTTAATTTCATGAAATGTTCATATTAGGTGAGAAATAAAATAAGCAAATAAAAAAATTATCCGAACAGGACTGCAGAGTGAACACTACAGGTGCCATCTCTCCTGTTCTTCCTCCTCCTCCTCCTCCTCATCATCATCATCATCATCATCATCATCATCATCATATCAAACATGAGATCACTCAGTAGTCCCACAGGACATCAAGGGTGAATCAAAAGCCAACAGGATTTTAATGGAATTTTAATGGCCTAAATGTAAATTAATTAGCCTGCTGAACTCAAGTTTAGAAACTGATATTCAGACTGGAATTATCTCTAAAATCAAGCTGTTTAATATAGATTAATAATAAAGTGGTTACCTTGTGGCAGCTGTAGGGCACAGCATTTATTTACATTAAAACACACATATTCAGGTCAGATCAGGTCAAAAGTGATAAAATTCACTCAGAGGTTACTTAACAGTTATTCCATGAAATTGAGTCGTACATGAGCTAATAGCTGATGAGGTGTGTAGCTGGATTAGTTTCTCACTGGATTTGAGAAACAACATTTTTATTTTTATTTTTTGCAAATTCGATAAATAAAAACTTTATACAAAACATCCGACAAAATAATTTCCGCTTAGAATGTAAACAAGCCGGCGAAATTACGGGAGCAATTTGTGAAAAATTAGATAATAAAAATAATTCTTTAATTTAAAAAAAAGATACGTTCTCACCATCAAATACTTTCACTCCATATTTTGTTGCTTTTTTTGTGGTTTTGTTTTCGAGTAGTTTTTATTTCATCCTCGGTTGGTTCAGCAACACGTTCCGCCATTTTGTTTTTCTCTACTCACGGTATATGAGCTGATGTCCTTGTAGTAGACTAGCCAATCAGAGTGCACGATTGCTCATATCCAGTGAATGTGGATAGAATAATTTTATTTATAGAAAAAGGACGCAGTGTGGGCAGGGCAGCATCTCTGCTTTTTGTCGTTCTTAGTTTTTATTAAAAGAAACGTTTTTGGACGGAGTCTCCAGTCTCAGCGCTTTGTAACAGCCCGACGTAAAGCTGTAACCTTTCTGATGCTTTGTAGCTTGTTTGTAATAAGAAACGCTTTATGTTAATAAATTTAAGTGAAAGTGGGGAAGAAACTAGCTGGTGAGAGAAAGACTCTTTGTAGTTGCTATAACACAAACGCTTGGACATTTCCACAACACTAATGTAACTATAAAGGGATAAAAAGTATGATGAATCATTCTTTAATAAATACGACATTGTAATCTCTGGCAAATTACTGTGACGTAAAAGGGAAAAAAAAACATTTCATCATCCGATTTATTACAGCTAGCGATAGGTCATGTGACCCAGACAATATTCTGTCAAGCTGTTTTGCAGCAATGTCTATTGTTAAAAGTGCTATACAAATAAAATCGACTTGACTTCAGAATATGCCGTCATCACACCCTGCTGATTATTTGCCCCGTTGTGTTTTATTCCTTACAGAAAGTATACAGAGTCTGTGTAATAGTCTGGAACGAAGCAAGTAAAACTTCACAACAGCACTTCACTAAAAACATCATTTGAAACCTTGCAGAAATCTGGCACATCTCATAACCCGTTCCCTATAGAGGCGATATTCCAGCGCACGCCACGTTATCTGACTCACTCTCTGGGTTGCGCAGAGGGGAAAACTTGGAACATGCGGAATATTAAGGGTTTAAGAGCTTTGCTAGTTAAATTCATTGCTGCTGTAATTTATATAGTCTTTTTATCTTAAGTGATTGTTGTTTTAAGGCTCACACTCGAGCAGATGTGAAAATTAGCCCACACGTAGTGCCTGATTTTTGGATGCAGTTCGACTTGGCTTTAGGATTGAGGCGGGGTGAAAAGAAAGAAGAAAAAAGTACTCTCCTGTTCACTGCTGAAAAGAAAATGGGAGGGAAAGGACAGATAAAAATAAGCAGAACAATTAGACTAGCCAAAGCTTCAGCGGATGTGTCAAGAACAATTTAAGGAGCGCTGCAGAAGTGCAGAACCTGCTGCAGGACAGGAGAGGTTAAGTTCTCAGGTCGGGGATCCAATAGGAGGAAAAAAGAGTGGTATGTTTCAAGATTAACAAAGACAAGGATAAAGACTGACATGGAGTTTAACCACGAGCGTGAGATAACGTGTGTTATTCATGTCAGATTATAGTATGAAGGGTCTTGAATGGTTAAAGGAAAATTATACGTTCTGTTTACGTCCATCGATGTAATGGGGAAGCCATGGCAGCTTTCAGACCAAAAGGTTGCTGGTTTGATTCCCGAGACCAGCAGCAATGGCTGAAATTTCAATGACAAACTCTCCTCCTTGACAAACCTGGACGTGTAGATTCCTCCTTTACAACATCCAAAGGATCTGCCCTTTTCTTACCACTTACTCTACTCAGCTCCTGGTCCAAGTGCTGATCTTCTCCCGCTTGGACTACTGCAACTCTCTCCTTGCTGGCCTTCCAGCTTCTGCCATCAGATACCTGCAGCTTGCCTGGTCTACAACCTCTCTCGTTCTTCCCATGTCACCCCTCTGCTTGCCGACCTACACTGGCTACCAATCACAGCTCGCATCAAATTTAAGACATTGGTGCGAGCTTACCAGGTTCTCAAGGGGTTAGAGCCAGCATACCTCCAGATTATGATCCGCCCTTAGACGTCAGTCAGATCCCTACACTCCGCTACTCCTGGTTGCCTGGCCCCTCCTCCTCTCCGCTCAAGACTGCTGTCTGTCCTGGTTCCCCATTGGTGAAATGACCTTCCCGTTGAGATCAGAACTGCCGACTCCCTGACCACCTTCAAGCACAGACTGAAGACTCACCTCTTCAGGCTGCACCTCTCCCCTGCCTCCTTGCCCACTGTGTAACGGTTTATCAGTCTAGACCAACCCAGGCTGTGTACTGTCTAGCCTGGGGTGAGCCGTTGGAGTTGTATTTCTTCTGTATTTAGTTGTACTATGTCAGTTCATTTCTTTGGTTGTTTTGCTTCCTTGGCTGGTTGCTGATTGGTGGTACTTCAACAAAATATTACATGAAGTATTATTCTGTCACTTGTTCAATTGGCACTAGAACTTTCTTGTCCAGAACTTCAGCACTACATGTACCTGACTTTTGCACTTGTTGTACATTGCTCTGGATAAGAGTGTCTGCTAAATGCCATGTAATGTAATGTAATATAATGTAATGTAATAAATAATGGAGCAGATAGGATTAGCCAGACTTTCTGACAGATTGATCGAACTTTCTGCTGGAGTGGCCGACATTGATTAAACTTTCTGTGGAACTGAGAGGGATTGGTTAAAATTTCTGATGGAGTCGGATGGATTGGTCAAACTTTCCACAGAAGTCGGTGGGATTGGTCAAAACTTTTGCACCAGTGGTCGGGACTGAGAACTTCAAACTTTGTGAGGGAGTGATTGGGATTACTCAACCTTTTGGAGGGAATGGGATGGATTGGTGCAACTTTCTGCCAGAGTGAGTGGGATTAGTTAGACTTTCTGAGGGTGTGGATGGTATTGATCAATTTTTTTGTGAAAAAGTGCAGGATTGGTCAAACTTTCTGAGGAAGTGGGATGAATTGGTGCAACTTTCTGAGGGGATGAGTAGGATTGGTCAAACTTTCTGCAGGAGTGAGTGGTATTAATTAAACTTTCTGAGGGTGTGGATGGTATTGGTCAAACCTTTTGGAAGAAAGTGCAGGATTGGTCAAATGTTCTGGCAGATTGAGTGGGATTAGTTAGACTTTCTGAGGGTATGGATGGTATTGGTCAAACTTTTTGGGAAAAAGAGTGGGATTGGTCAAACTTTCTGTTGGATTAAACAGGATGGACCAAATTCCTGTGGTAGTGGGTGGGACTGGTCAAACTTTCTTCAGGAGTGGGCAGGATTAGTCAAACTTTCTTCAGGAGTGGGTGGTATTAGTAAACTTTCTGTGGAAGTAAGTGAGATTGGTCAAACCTTTTGGGGGAGAGTGCAGGATTGGTCAAACTTTCTGCCAGAGTGAGTGGGATTAGTTTGAGTTTCTGATGGTGTGGATGGTATTGGTCAAACTTTTGTGAAAAGTAATGGATTGGTGAAACTTTCTGCTGGATTGAGCAGGATGGACCAATTTCCTGTGGTAATGGGTAGGACTGGTCAAACTTTGTGCCGGAGTGTGCAGAATTAGCCAAACTTTTTGAGGGAGTGGGATGGATTAGTGAAATTTCTGAGGGGATGAGTAGAGTTGGTCAAACTTTCTGCCAGAGTGAGTGGGATTAGTTAGACTTTCTGAGGGTGTGGATGGTATTGGTCAAACATTTTGGGGAAAAAGTGCAGGATTGGTCAGACTTTCTGAGGGAGTGGGATGGACTGGTGCAACTTTCTGAGGGGATGAGAAGGATTGGTCAAACTTTCTGCCAGAGTGTGTGGGATTAGTTAGACTTTCTGAGTGTGTGGATGGTATTGGTCAAACTTTTTGGGAAACTGTTGGATTGGTCAAGTTTTCTGTTGGATTAAACAGGATGGACCAAATTCCTGTGGTAGTGGGTAGGACTGATCAAATTTTCTTCAGGAGTGGGCAAGATTAGTCAAACTTTCTGTGGCAGTATGTGAGATTGGTCAAACCTTTTGGGGGAGAGGGCAGGATTGGTGAAACTTTATGCCAGAGTGAGCAGGATGAGTTAGACTTTCTGAGGGTGTGGATGGTATTGGTCAAACCTTTTGGGGAAAAAGTGCAGGATTGATCAAACTTTCTGCTGCATTCAGCAGGATGGACCAATTTCCTATGGTAGTGGGTGGGACTGGCCAAACTTTCTGCAGGAGTGGGCAGGATTAGTTGAATTTTCTGAGAGAGTAGGTGTTATTAGTCAAACTTTATGCGGTAGTAGGCTAGACTGGTCAAACCTTTAAGGGGAGAGGGCAGGATTGGTCAAACTTTCTGCAGGAGTGGGTGGGACAGGTCAGAATTTCTTCAGGAGCAGGTAGGAGTTTAATAATAATAATAATAATAATAATAATAATAATAATAATACTTCTGTACACACCTCTAATAGAAACACCCAGACCCATACTTCCTAGTGGGCAACATGCTCATGATCAAATCTAATAAAAGTAAATCAACGCTAATGTGAACAATTCCCACCATGGACCACTGTGTGGGCTGGAAGAGATAGAGAAAGTCAAGGAGCAAGGAAAAGTTAAAGCAGAAGATCCAGGATGAGACTGACTTGCTACATCAAAGAAGACACCCATTCTGAATGACCTATATGCATCTCATTCTCTAAAATACAAAACAAAGGTATTCGATTCATCTTGAGAAAAGAAATCTTGCATTATGGCCAACACGGTTGTATGTTTGCTTACAAGCGGTACCTGTTGCTTTTCATGCTAACACACTTACTTGCCTACAGGAATGTCCAAGTGCTGTTTTGGCTGCCTCTCAGAGACACTGCTGAGTCTCAGACCCCTTAAGAGCTCTTCTGTGCTTATGGGACTTATTCACACAAGTGCTGCAAGCCAGTAGGTTTTACAGAGGAGCTTCACTTGAAGCATTGTTAGCATGGTGCACAGCAGATGAAGGCTTTCGTAAGCAGCAGGCCAAATCACATTTATTTTAGTGTTCATATGGTTTCAACAGTAGGAAGTGCATCAACTCTTTCACATACAGTTAGACAATGGGGGAAAATATGAAACCAACTCTGCTCTACTTGCATTGTGTAGTATATAATAGCATGTACAGTGTGGAGAGACAAGCCTGTTTTACAGAAAAAGAATAAACATATCACTTTACATAAGGTTCTCTTAACCAACAATACTGAACTGTTAGTTAACATGAACAAACCTTGAACTTCAGCATTACTACACCATGACAAACATTAACAACGTACCTAAAACGAGCATTAATTCATTTTTAATATGAAAACAAATGAGTCACATAACCAGCACCTGTACAGGGATGAGAATAGCATTTCTCAAAAAACTCTGAAATGTCTTCCGAAGGAAGGCATGATGTACGTGAAGGCACATGAATGCATTTACAAAATGCACTGAGAAATGGTGAGCTCTGGTGACTTCTGACAATGAAAATGAAGAACAGTCATTACCTTTAGAAAACTTGAATATGAAACAATACAACCGTAATCATGTTGTGAAACATCAAATATATTTGCAAACAAAAACAAAATGGACATTTCATAAATGAAAACTTTAAACATGTTGAGAAAGTTTTACCTTTCACTCAGACCTGTGTTCACTCAGACACGTGGTGACAGTTAGCGTTCCTATTTCCACAGTTACGCTGTTTTCGAGCCAGGCCCATCTAAAGCAGTTCTTTATGCCGTTCGACTTATCGATTTCCCTGGCACGATCCTCATCTTTACGATCCAAAATTTTCGCCATATTGGGGAAATATCATTCAAGTTACCAGATTTACAGATGATCGAGATAGAAGCAGTTGTTACACAGTGAAAGGCGGTTGGAGAAAAAGTGAAACTATCGACTGAAAATACGCGCTCAAACATAGCCAGAAATCGTCAGGTCTTCACATCTAGACGAAGTAGATTTCTACTGAATTTAATGAGTCGGCAGCAGTGCCGATTTCCGTTTATCCAGCTGTAATTTAAGTTTCACGTCGCGCGTTGAGGATTGATGCTGGACAGTGGTCCCATCCCACACCCTCGCCTCACGCCAGTCACATCGACCCCCCTACCCCCCAAAAAAAATTCTCAACGGATTTACACGGTTCACAAAAATGACTTTCATTTGAAAAAACTCGGAAATCCGCGGAAAATTCTCATCCTGGTAAAGGAATACCTGACCCTCAGCCAGAAACACTGGTTCAACAACAAGAGCATGGAATTAACCCTGGCTTGAAGATCAGGTTGATAATGCTGATGCGGAATAGACCCTCACCCAGAGAACAGGTCGGGGTCAGTGCCATCCTGACCTTTGGACCAAGATTTAAGGGCAGCTACAGCCTGAAGGTTAGAGAAGCAGCCTTGGGCCAAAAAGGGTTGCTGGGTCGATTCTCAGAACTGACAGGAAAACAGTGAGGGGAGTTGAGTGAATGAACAGCACTTTCCCCTCCTTCTGCATCGTGGGAAGTGCCCCTCAGCAAGGCACCCAACCCCCAACTGCTCCCCAGTCACTACCCACTGCTGTGGTACGTGTGCACTCATTACTCACTTGCATCCCTGTGTTCACTGCTTCAGATGGGTTAAATGCAGAGAGGAAATTTCTCTATGCTCAAGTGTACATGTGACCAAATAAAGGCTCCTTCTCGTATGCTTGGGTCAACATCAATGAACGCCTGACCTTAGCCTCAAGATGGTATCAACCACAACAGGAACTTAACCCTTGCCCAGAGATGTGGTCAACAATGATCAATCAACAGGCCTGAAGCCTAGCACAGGATCAGGTCAGTTACCCATCAACTTTGCTGACCCAAGGATCACGAACATTGAACTAAACTCTCACCATAAGACTAGCTCACAAAAGTCAATCACCCTCACCCAGAGTTTGGGTAAAAATATTGTGGAACTGCCCCTTGGCCAGAACTAACAGCGCCAATGCTAATCTGACCCAATCAAAACAGACATGGAACTGCCAATAGTCTGAAAACTGGGTTAACAGAATGAATGCCAACATGACGACTCTTAACCCTTTTTTGAAGCAAGAACATTGACAAGGAAATGACCTTCAACCAGGGACTGGGTCACCAAGGTCAACATGGAATTGACACCTACCCTGATCAGAGGTCAACGTCATTGCAGACCTGGCCCAGACACAAATACTAGCTCAATATTGATGTGGAATTGCTGCTCACCTGGAGATAGGGTCAATAACTAGTTCTGAGATCAGGTCAACAATATTCTCATATTCAAGATCTGGCCCTTACTCAGAGATCAAGTCAACAATTCCCCATGAGGATCCAAACCAAACACCAAAGTCCATGAGGAACCTGAAGTTTCCCTAGAGATTGGCTCAACATGAACACTGCTGGTAGATTAGGTCTACCAAGTTGCCCAGTGATCATGTCAACAATGCCAGTGTGGAATTGAGGGGTACTCCAAGTACATGGTTTAGTGATAAACCTGGGCAAGTAGTAAGCCTTCGAATAGAAGAGCCCCATGACTGTTCTTGTTGCAAAACAAAGCCATAGAGGTCTTCTCCCAACAGGCTTGCCACTTACCCAGGTTTGTCACTAAACCACATACCTGGAATACCCCCTTGAGCCTGGCCTAAACCAAAAGTGTTGAAGTTGACATGAAAAGTTGCTTGGAGATCATGTCTCTAATGGTGACCTGATCAGCATCTGGAGCTTGGTTAAAACACTGACGTGGATATGAACATTGGCTCACAACCAAGACTTGGAAACGAACATCACTTAAAAGATATGGTCTGGCGCTTTTGTTGAAGTGGCCTTCGTTTGTCACATAACTTGCAGCACAAAGGAATTACTTTCTTCGCATAGCCCAGCTTGTTAGGGAGTTGGGGTCAGATGTAGGGTCAGCCATAAAACAGTGTCTGAAGCAGAGAGGGTTAAGTGCCTTGCTTAAGGGTCAAACAGTGGCATCTTGACCGTTTGATCAGTAACCCAGAGCCTTAACTGTAGAGCCACAACCACAGGGTTGTTGACTGAGTAAACGCTGAATGCAATCGGCAGGGTTCTCGTTAAACAAAATCAACGATGCAAAAATCAGTGGCTGCTGGCAGCATTTCATCAGTATTTTCTGCTCATTATAGTGCATATGGGATTCCAGGTCCTCAATTCCCATTGCACTGGTCTTCACACATTTGCCAACCAACTGTTGTTGAATTTGCACTTCCCTCAGTTTTCACACTCAAAGTGGGTCAAACTGAGAAGAACCCCCCCCCTCAAAACTGGTAAACTGAGGAGGAACAAATGCTTCCAGTTACATAAACAGTCAGCTCAAAAAACAAAACAAAACAACCAACTATTGCAGACATAGTTTGAGCAGGAAACACTGAGTAAATAGAAGACACCACCTTCCCAGTGTAACCAGTTACAAATAAACATCTGCTCCATGCTGATTCAGCAACATTGCAGAGTTACACATCGGATATCTTTGGGTGTTAGGAAGAATGATGACCATCATTATTCGTGTACAGTACAATGAACTCATCATTGCATATCCCAGGTTGTTAGGAAGCTGAGCTCAGAGCACAGGGTCAGCCAAGGTCCTGCACCCACTGGAGCAGAGAGGCTTCAGCATCGGCACTTGAACTCAACTTACGATCAGCAGCCAAAAGCCTCAGTCACTGAACTGCAACCAAATTAATCGTAAAGTTGTTTTCACACTTGCGTATTTATCTTGACTCGGGTCCCTGAATCCAGCATGTTTGTTGAATCTTGTTTTCAAGCCAAGATAGTGGTCCCAACCGGTCTGGTCCTCCTGAAAACAGTGGTGAGGTTTGCTTCAACTGAGCCACATCACTTGGGGCCTCGTTCTGAGTAACATGATTGGTTCTACAGGTCACACTGCTGCCGGTTACTACTTTTATGAAACCAGGGAAGAGTTATTCGATTACTAATACAGAAGACTCACAGTACTGGAGCTCTAATCAGCTCAGCTTCGCAGCACAAGGACTTGCACATGTACGAGATCTTCTCCACGTCTTCAACTATTCTATTCCTTCACAACATGCGTTTCTCCTTTTCCAATACTGCATTCACAGCAGCAACGTATGGAATTGCAGCATTGATTCGATTCAGAAGGAATTCTCGTATCTGAACGAGAACCTGTGACTGAGCCCCACCTACTGTACAAACAAAACCAGAAATTAGTCCTGACTGCAGATTTGAGTATTTGGACCATGTGTGCAAACACGAAAGATGTTTAGAGTCCTGTGAAGACCTCGATGTGAGGTGGATAATCAAGTGTTCACAGCAGAGCAGAATCCTGAGATGTTTTGTGAAGGATCTGCAAGACCAACGAGAACCAGCTGAAGGAAAAATCATTTGGAGTCCGACTCTGAACCATCAGTTTCATCATCCAGGATAATGAGATCACAGACACGGCTTCAGTTAGCCAAATACGGGTCATGAAAGCACATCAAACTTTCAGGTTTGTGACAAATAAAGGTCAAAGACGCACAATGTCACCAAGAGTGTGTGTGGTGTTCGTTGTGCCTGGAAGGATATTGACACAGGCAAGGCTTCTTCCAAAGCTCCTGTCCTCATTAGACTCGTATTTATAACTTGCTCTACTTACACACAACTCGTTTAAAAAAAAAAAGTCTTCACACACAGGAAGTGTTGTGGAGGAGATCATGGTATTGCTGTGTTTGAACACACACACACTAAATATGATGGGGCGAGTCTATAAATGTTAGCCATCAAACCATGATGATAATTGTAACTGCATGTTCCTTCTGAGAGAGCGAGAGAGAAACCGTGACGGTATTTGTGGTGAGAGAGGATCAGGAATTGGATACATCGTGCAGCCGAGCGCTTCACAGAATCCGATATGCAAGTAACGGAATCCTGAACAATATTTGGACTTGTGCACTTAGTGTGTGTAACAGTCTTTGTTGTGTAAGTGAATCTTGGCACACGCAGGACCTGACTGTGGGTTTGCAGCTGTGTGCGAGTGTGTGAGGGTGTGTGTGGGCTTCAGGCACTGAAGAAGCATTTATAAGTGGGAGGATAAACTATTTCTGTCTGCTGACTGGGAGGAGTGTGGGTCAGAGTGTGTCTCTCTCTCTCTCTCTCTCTGGTGAAAGTATCTGAGATGAGAAGTCCAGAGAGACTCAAAGGCAAAAGGAGGACAGAGAGTCAAAGACCAGCAAGGCATAAGGAAGGGGAGAGAGATATTACAGCTGGAATGGAAGAGATGACCTGAACACACTCGGTGCTACTTCACGCTTGTGTTTTTCAATGTTAAGAATCTTACCCCCCCCAATGTTCATCCCTGTTTCTCATCATTTTTTCCCCCTTTAATTCCTTCCTTTTTGGCTCTTTATACTTGACAAAGCAGTCAGATTAATCCTGAACTGATCACTGTGCAGGCTTTCGTCTAAACAGGGTCGCTGCGCCCTCTTACCGAAATGCCGATTGAACCTCAAGTCACACTCAGACCATGCACTTCTACGCTACTGCACAACATGCAATCTTTCTCAAAACGATCTTTTCTCCGTGAAAGCATCCGCGCAACACCACGTGACAATGTGCCTGATCATCAAATACGTTATAATTACTCCAAAAATATTCCAATCAGAGTAGATACACCGTCAGACGGTGCAAAAATGATCCGAATTGGCATTTTCCAGACCGAGGCGCCATGTTGTTTAGTTGTTTACTTGTCGCGGCTGCTCTCGCAAGATTTGACATAGGTTGCATACAAGGTCAGCTGACTTGTAGAGCGAGATTTCTCGAGACTGAATGACCTTTCACCCA
>JAODVO010000003.1:2318624-2329165 GCA_025400055.1 Notarius lentiginosus
GCTGCTGGTGCCCCTAAAGGCCTAGCTAATTTCACGTGCCGTATGATAGAGTCCCCTATAACCAGAGCTCTTTCAGGCTTCTCAGTGGGTGCATCACTAAGGAGAGCAAACCTCTCTCCTTCGTGCTCCTGTGGGCAAGCCTCAGTGGTAGCTTTGGCTCTATGCTTATGCCGCCGAGTCATCACCCATTCACCCCACTGTGAGGGCTCTAATGCCGGAGTTGGGGGATTACTAGCTCCACCTACGGCATCCAGACTTTCCCCTGCAGAAACTACACTGATTTATTCTCACTAGCCTTCTCTAAAGTTTGGATACGCACTTTTAGAGCTTCAATCTTCTCCATCAGAGAGCTAACTCATCTGCACTTATCACAAATAAAGCTATCACTAGCAACAGAGGAAGAATGACTAAATATCCTGCACTCAGCACACTGAACAAACTGAAGGTGTGCCATGAAGAAAGGATTCAGGTACCTTAATCGAGGATATGTTGATATTAAAACAGATCCGATGTGGATGGCCTCCACTTGTGGTCTTTACAGAGGAGGAGAAAAAAGAAAGCTTCTGGTCTTGGCATTCTTCTGAAAAAAAAATGTAATTAATTAAATGCGGAAAAGGGGGGGCATGGTGGTGTAGTGGTTAACGCTGTCACCTCACAGCAAGAAGGTCTGGGTTCGAGCCCTGTGGCTGGTGAGGGCCTTTCTGTGTGGAGTTTTCATGTTCTCCCCATGTCCATGTGGGTTTCCCTCCTTTCTACTTTCCTTCATCACTGCAAAACACACATACATACAACATTAATCGACAACAGGTGTACTGACTTTGCCACTCACCTTCCCTGGCCCCACCCTCCATTCACAAACTGATGCTTGGGCATGCCCCTGCTGCCACAAATCCCCACCACCTGACTCAGGCCAGGGAGCTGTCCGGCCTGCAGCAGACCCCCCCCCCTCCATTGGACAGAAAGTCTGCCACCATCATCTGTGCCCCCAGCCTGTGGACCACCTTGAATTTAAACAGCTGGAGGGTTAGATACCAACAGGTGATCCACACATTGGCATCCTTCATGCAGTGGAGCCACTGGAGGGGTGTGTGGTCTGAACAGAGGGTGAAAGGTTGCTTCAGTAGGTAGGAACAGAGAGTGAGAACCACCTACTTGATAGCCAGGCACTCCTTCTCAATGGTACTGTACTTGCGCATAGGGAACTTGCAACTGATGTACAACACTGGACATTCCTCGCCCTCCACCTCCTGGGACAGAATAACCCCCAGCCCTCTGTCCAATGCATTCATCTGTAAAATAAAAGGAAAAGAGAAGTCAGGGGAGTGTAAAAGTGGCCCCCCATACAGTGCAACTTTTATCTTGGTGAAGGCCTGTTGGCACTGCTCTGCCCACTGGACCAGATCTGGTGCTCCCTTTTTAATGACATCATGCAGTGGGCTGCTGACATCTGAATAATTAAGTATGAACCTGCGATAGTAGCCAGCCAGCCCCAGGAACTGTCTCACCCCCTTTTTGGTCTTGGGCCTTGGGTAGGCCACAATTGCTGAAGTCTTGTTAATTTGGGGACGCACCTGCCCATGACCCAAGTGGAAACCCAGATACCTTACTTCCACCCCAGTTGCACACTTTTTCAGGTTAGCTGTGAGAGCTGCACACCTCAGTGACTCCAGGATGGCCCTAAAGTGTTCAAGGTATTGTAGCCGATCATTGCTATATATAATAATGTCATCTAGGTAGGTCACAGCATAGGTGGCATGAACGTGGAGGATTTTGTCCATGAGTTACTGGAATGTAGTGGGAGCCCCAAATAACCCAAAAGGAAGCTGGTGTAATCTGAATAGTGTGGTCATTTTCTCTTGGGATGGAGGAGTCAAGGGCATCTGTCAATGTCCCTTTGTCAAATCCAGTGTTGAATAAAAGTAAGCAGCACCTAATTGATTAAGCAGCTCATCAATGCAAGGCATTGGGTTTGCGTCAAATTTAGACACCGCATTGACTTTTCTATAGTCCACACAGAACCAGACTAACCCATCGGTCTTGGGGACCAGGACCACTGGGCTGCTCCAGTCACTGTGGGACTCCTCGATTATGCCCATTTCGAGCATAGCTTCAAGTTCATCCTGGACCACCTGTTTTTGTGTTCGGGGAGACAGCAAGGGTGGCTGCGCACTACCACCCCCGGGGGCGTCTCAATGTGGTGTTCTATGAGGCGGGTGCGGCCGGGCAGGGGCGAAAACACGTTGGAAAATTCTTTCTGCAACTGGGCTACCTCCATGTACTGGGGTGGGGAGAGGTGGTCTCCACAGAAGACCGGAGCGGTGGGCGATGCCAATTTTCTTTTTGAACCTCTGGCCCCAGCTCCGCCTTCTCGGGAATTATGGACACCAATGCCACGGGGACCTCCTCATTCCAATGTTTTAATAGATTGAGGTGGTAAATTTACAATGCCCAATCCCTGTCCATTCGCCTCACCTCATAATCGACTTCCCCGACTCGCCGTGTGACCTCAAAGGACCCTTGCCACTTGGCGACCAATTTGGAGCTCGACGTGGGCAGTAACATGAGTACTTTGTCTCCCGGTGTGAACTCCCTAAGGTGCATGCCCTTGTCGTACAGTCGGACTTGACATTCTTGCGCCTGCCGCAAATTCTTCTGGGTTAAGTGCATGAGTGTGTGGAGTTTGGTGCGCAGATCAAGAACGTATTGAATTTGGTTTTTACTAGGTGAAGGTCCCTCCTCCCAATTTTCACATAGCACATCCAAAATGCCATGTGGCTTACACCCATATAACAATTAAAACAGTGAAAACCCTGTGGAGGCTTGCAGGACCTCTTGTACTGCAAATAACAAGGGCTTGAGCCACTTTTCCCAATTACGTGCATCTTTGCTTATGAACTTCCGAATTATATTTTTGAGAGTTTGATTGAACCGTTCTACTAAGCCATCCATTTGTGGGTGATAGATGCTAGTGAAGACTTAATCCCCAGTAACCCATACAGCTTGCACAGGGTGCGTGACAAGAATGTAGTGCCTTGGTCTGTCAGGATTTCTTTCGGAATCCCAACCCGGGAGATAAAGCGGAAGAGTGCTTCTGCTATACTGTGTGCTGAGATATTGCGGAGAAGCACTGCTTCTGGATATCGCATTGCATAGTCTACCAGGACTAAAATAAAAGTGATACCCCCATGCTGACCGATCTAATGGCCCAACGAGATCCATCCCAATTCTTTCAAATGGGGTCTCGATTGAAGGGAGAGGGTGCAAAAGCACTTTTGGAGTGGCTGCGGCATTTACTAATTGGCATTCGCAGCACGCTGCACACCACTGACTGACATTCCTCATCTGAGGGGGAGGAGACACAGACAAGGAAGGGGGAAATGGGAGGACACCACGGGTGCGCCGGGCCAGCTGGGGGGGAGCTGGCCCCGGCCTCCGAGGTGGGGGAATGGGGCAAGGACAGGAAACAGAGGAAGAAGAGAGAGGAGAAGAGGAGACACACTGTCCTGCCATCAGAACTGCCGCCATGTGGTCCTCTGCCAACTCGATTGCCTGATCCAGCAACCACACTGGACCCACTCCGCCATTCCTTCCAGAAATTGCACAACAAATTGCTCCAGTGTCACCAGGTTGATCACTCCCTCGGCGTCGCGGTCGTCTGCCCTCAGCCACCGCCGGCAGGCATCCCAGAGTTGCTGCCCAAATGCGAATGGCTGGCTGACCTCCTCCAAGTGCAGCGAGCAGAAGCACTGCTGTTGTTGCTCTGGGGAGTGGCCGACACACTGGAGGATGGCTCTTCGAAGGTCCACATACACGAGCCAGCTGTCGGGGGGGAGCTGCAGTGCGGCCGGTTGCGCCTCACCCATCAGCAGGGGTAGGAGGCATGCCGCGCGCTGGTCCACCGGCCAACCCCACATCTCCGCTGCCAGCTCGAAGAGCGCGAGGAAGGCTTCCGGGTCATCATGCGGACCCATCTTCGTTAGGGTGAGGTGTGGAGGGTCCGCTCCGGTGGCAGTCGTGGGCCCTGCCGACATGAGCAGGTGCCGGAACACCTGGTGGTCCTCCTGTTGGGCCAGCACCAAGGCTTCAAACCGTTGTTCCTGCTCCTTCTGGAAGGCAACCAGCGCTTGGTGCTGGTTCTGCCAGGCTGTGGCGAGGGCATGGATCAGCTCCTTAAATGGTGAGGACTCCATGGGGCTGTTCCCTTCTGCACTCTCCCGGGTTTCAGCACCACTGTAGCAAGACTCTGGTGTGAGTGGAGCACAGAAGCATGGCAGGTGGTTGTTTGTGATTTGATCTTTCTTTTATTGCTGCTTTACAGCACACAACTTAGACGCTCTCTCTCACAAACACACCCATACACACACAGGCTAGTAGCAAGCCCTCAGTGCCATCCTCCCCTTCTCACCCTCCTTTTATGGGTGCAGTCACTGAGGGAGACACGCAAGCACATTAATTGACAACAGGTGTAGTGACATGACTACTCACCTTCTCTGACTCCGCCTTCCATTCACAGACTGATGCTCGGCCACGCCCCCGCTGCCACAACCTGCTTATTGTGGAATCTTTCAAAATGGTGTTACTTGAATATTCTATAAGCTTTTCAGTCTTATTTTGCCTCTGTCCCAACATTTTTTGTGTTTCAGGCATCAAATTCTAACGTTGTTTATATTTACAAAATACAATTAAATTGGTCAGAAAAAAAACTTAAATATTTTATTTGCACTTTTTTCAGTTAAATAAAAGGTTCATGTGAATTAACATCCACAGATTTTTGTTTTTATTGCATTTTGGAAAACATCTCAACTTTTCTGGAAACAGGGTTTGCATGTTTTCCACTGTAGTTCTACCTGAATCATGTCAAGTCCCCCCCCCACACACACACATTCCATTAAATAATTCATTCAAATTAAGTCACCAATCTGTTCACTTGCACCGTTTATACAGCTACCCAAGTCAGACAACAAACAGCTTAGAATGTGTAACATTGACCCACTGAGCAAGAGAACAGCAAATCTTGGTCATGGCTGAAAGGATTCAGTGATTCACAGGCTGCAGGTTAGACTTGTGAGATTATGTGCAATATGCCATCTTTCTTATGTCCTTAAATATCACTTTTTGGAAGCTTCCGGTAACATGGTAGGATAAGCAGCTAGATTATACCACTACAGGAATAAAAACTTAAAACCCAGCCAAACTACAGTGCAAAACTTCCATATAGTTGATACAAGTTGTCAAAACAAGATCCACAATGTCTACCCAAAAAAGAGAAACAGAAAAGTGATGAAGAAAGATGATAGATGAGGCCAAACAGACATGTTCAAAACTTGCACTAAAGAAAGCATGGCGGCAGTGCTTGCAGAACTGCAGAACTTAAGGAATGCCCAGGTCAGATGGCAGAAGGACACATGCTGCAACCTGAAATTGGTTGGGTGGCAACTGACTGCAGGTGGACACAGGTGTTTTGCATCAAATCCTTCATTGTGGTCAGACATATTACAAGAAGCAGAGTTTTTAAGCCGAATCTCGTCACGAGCCAGCTGGGAACATCTAGGTCCTGATCCAATCTTTCACCCCGTTCCCTGGTTTTCCCCAAGCTTTCCCTGCGCTGCAGCCAGCACACCCGTCTCTCGTCAGTTCATCCACAACTCCATATTATATCACTTGGATATACATTCAGCACAGGACTGTCTTCGCCTCAGGATATGATGTGTTGCCCCTTTTTTCCCCCTGGTTTTTGTATTCTATTATTTTGTTTGCTGTGTACTGCAGAGTATTTCACTCTTCTGTGGATATCTTTTATTGGGACTGTGAGCGCATTGTTTTCCTGACACAGAAACGCTTTGAACTTTCAAACTTCTGAACTGTGCTCTTTGAACTGAGAGCTCTTTCCCATTGCGGGGCTGCATTTCTGGACTCGATCATGCTTTTTTCAACCCACAACTGATTGCTCAAGTGTTGCATAACTGCCTGCCTCTACATACATCAACCTGCTATTTGCACTGATTGGAAGCGAATCGCAGCTGAAATGCGAACAGATCATGATCCACTTGCACCAACCTGCCTCTACTAAAGACCCTCTGCAACATTCTGCCACTATCTGCATCATGCATTTACAAGACCAGTCTTGCGTGTACCTGCGAATTTGTTATTGCAGGTAGACACAAGTAGTTGAAAACTAGTTGCAGCCTGCCATCTGACCTGGGCAGAAGGAACACACAGCGGCCTCTCAAGACACGAAGCCCACCTTATCCAGGGTAGAAGCCACCCTCAATGATTTGCTGGAGCATACTAGAAAACTAAAACAACAAGTATCAAATATCGAACAGAGAGTGAGTGAAACTGAAAACAAAAACCACTCAGACATGAGCGAACAGTTAGTTATTTACTACAAAGAGAAGCAAAACTGTCGGCTAAGTGTGATGACCTGGAGTCCAGAGCAAGACAGAACAATTTGCGCATATATGGAGTGAAAGAGGGGGAGGAAAGTAGGAAAGGAATGACATGATTAACTTCACAACAAATATGATGTGCACTCCACTTGAATTACCAGAAGATTTGGATCGGTGTGTGGACAGAGCACACCGATCCCTGACCACAAAACTTGCTCTTTCGAGATCTATCATCAAATTTTCTGACAATAGAGTTTAAGAAAAGATACTTCAACAAGCTTGGAAAAAACACAGGGTGACACAACAAGGACAGAAAATCTGTCTCAACCAGGACATGTCTGAGATTCAACAAAAACACAAACAGGTATGGGAGGTCATAAAACAGCTTAAAGAGGAAAAAAAAAGTGAAAGCCTGTTTCCTGCCCAGCTGAGAATCCATCTGAACTCTGGCGTGAAGACTTTCTTGACCCTCGCAGATGTGGCTCCCATCATTAAGGAGATGGGGACTCGTATCAAGGTGGATGACTGGGAGAATGTCCAGAAATAATTTTGTCACAATACCTGGATTGCAGCAGAGCAGACCTAACGATGACGAATGCAGACTTAGAGACTTTTTATTCAAGGTTAAAGATTCACAAGTAAACATCTTTAAAATGCAAGTATGTATGTTGATAAGAAGCTGTTAAATAGCACCAATTATAAATACCACACATACAGGTTTGCTTATTCATTATGAAAAAACGATTTAGTTCATTTGGTTAAAACAGATTGAAACAATAATATACAGCATCTTGCAAAAGTATTCATCCCCCTTGGTGTTTGTCCTGTTTTGTCATGTTACAAGCTGGAATAAAAAATGGATTTTTTGGGGGGTTAGCACCATTTGATTTACACA
Organism: Notarius lentiginosus; assembly: GCA_025400055.1. Classification (NCBI taxonomy): domain Eukaryota; kingdom Metazoa; phylum Chordata; class Actinopteri; order Siluriformes; family Ariidae; genus Notarius; species Notarius lentiginosus. Next base: position 2,325,909 of record JAODVO010000003.1, read on the forward strand.
ACATGCCTAACACTTTAAAGGTGCAAATTGTTTCCTTATTGTGACAAAAAAGATAATTAAAATGAAATAACAAAAATCTAGAGTGTGCAAAGGTATTCACCCCCTTTCATATGAAACCCCTTGTGGCAGTGGGGGCATGGCCTAACATCAGTTTGTGAATGGAGGCTGGGGCCAGGGAAGGAGAATGGCAAAGTCAATGCACCTGTTATCAATTAATGTTGTGTGTTTGTTGCAGTGACTGTGGAGGTTAGAAAAGGAGCGAGAGAATGAAGAGAAGGGAGCTCTCCCAACCAGAACACGCGTCTGTGTGTAAGCAGCGAGTGAGTGAGTGACGCTGAAAAGCAATGGAAATAGTAAAACTAGAAGCATGTGTGAACATCAGCTACCACCTGCCGTGCTTCTGTACTCCACCCACATCAGGGACGTATTACAGTGGTGCCAAAACCCAGGAGTACGTAAGGGAACCACCACATGAAGTCCTCCCCATTTAATGCCGTGTGGCATTTTAAACGTGCTGCGGGAAAATTGGAAGGCGGGACCTTCAATGAATGAAAACCAAATTCAGTACATTCTCGACCTGCACACAAAACTCCCCACCTTCACGTGCTTAACCGAGGATAATTTACGGCAGGCACAAGAACGTCAAGCCCGGCTATACAACAGGGTCGCACACCTTGGAGAATTCACCCCAGGTGATAAAGTGCTCGTATTATTACCCACTTCAAGCTTCAAATTAGTCACCAAGTGGCAAGGGCCCTTTGAGGTCACACAGCAAATCAGGGACATCAACTATAAAGATGAGGCGAATGGATGGGGAGGGGCACTATAAATATACCACCTCAACCTGCTGAAACATTGGAATGAGGGGGTCCCTGTGGCATTGGCGTTGGTAGTTCTGAAGAAAGTGGAGCTGGGGCTGGAGGTAAAAAAACAACCAGACCATCAATCCAAACCATGCTGGTCCCTTGGGGAGACCACCTCTCACTGGCTCAAGTCACAGAGGTTGCCAAGTTGCAAAAAGAGTTTTCTGATGTGTTTTTGCCCCTTCTTGGCCGCACCCACCTCAAAGAACACCACATTGAGATGCCCCTGGGGGGGAGGGTGTAGCTGCCCTTACCGCTTACCCAGACACAAAAAAAAAAGGTGGTCCAGGATGAACTCAAGGCCATGCTTGACATGGGCATAATTGAGAAATCACACAGTGACTGTAGTAGCCCAGTGGTCCTGGTACCCAAGACTGATGGGTTGGTCCAGTTTTGTGTAGACCATAGAAAGGTCAACACGGTATCTAAATTTAATACATACCCAATGCCTTGCATTGATGAGCTGCTCAATTGGTTATATGCTGCTCAGTTTTATTCGACACTGGATCTAACAAAGGGATATTGGCAGATCCCCTTGACTCCTCTATCCCAAGAGAAAACAGCTTTTTCCACACTGTTTGGTTTACTCCAGTTTGTCATGTTTCCTTTTGGGTTATTTGGGGCTCCCACTACGTTCCAGCAGCTTATGAACAAGATCCTCCATCCCCACGCTGCGGATGTGGCAATGTGTCTTGATGACATTATTATGCACAGCAATGATTGGCCACGGCACCTGGAACACCTTAGGGCCATCCTAGAGTTGCTGAGGCATGTGGGGCTCATGGCTAATCTGAAAAAGTGTGTAACTGGGTGGCTGGAAGTACAGTATCTGGGTTTCCACTTGGGTCACAGGCAGGTGAGCTGCCAAATTGACAAGACTGCAGTGATTGTGGCCTGCCTGAGGCCCAAGACCAAGGGGGGGGGGGCATTTCCTGGGGTTGGCTGGCTACTATCATAGGCTCATACCTAATTATTCAGATATCACCAGCCCGCTGACTGAGCTAACTAAAAAGAGAGCACCAGATCCAGTCCAGTGGATGGAGCTGGGCCAACAGGCATTCACCAAGGTAAAAGCTGTAATGTGTGGGGGGGGGGTGCACTTTTACACTCCCCTGACTTCTCTCTCACTTTTACTTGGCAGACGGATGCATCACACTGAGGGCTGGGGGTCATTTTGTCCCAGGAGGTGGAGGGCAAGGAACATCCCATGCTGTACATCAGCCACAAGCTTTCAATGCGGGAAAGTAAATACAGCACCATAGAAAAGGAGTGCTTGGCCATCAAGTGGGCAGTCCTCACCTTCTGATACTACCTGCTGAGGCACCCTTTCACCCTCTGTTTGGACCACGCACCGCTCCAGTGGCTACAATGCATGAAGGATATCAATGTGCGGATCACCCATTGGTATCTCACCCTCCAGCCATTTAAATTCAAGGTGGTTCACAGGCCAGGGCCGCAGATGGTGATGGCAGACTTCCTATCCCATCGGGGGGAGTCCGCTGCAGGCCAGACGGCTCCCCAGCCCAAGTCAGGCGGTGGGGGTATGTGGCAGCAGGGGCGTGGCCTAGCATCAGTTTGCGAATGGAGGGCAGGGCCAGGGAAGCTGAGTAGCAAAGTCACTGCACCTGTTATCAATTAATGTTGTGTGCATGTGTTTGTTGCAGTGACGGTGGAGGTTAAAAAAGGAGGGAGAGTGTGAAGAGAAGGGAACTCTTCAGACCAGAACGTGTGTCTGTGTGTGAGCAGGGAGTGAGTGATGCTGAAAGGCAATGAAAATAGCAAAAATAAAGCGTGTGAACATTAGATTCTGCCTGCCGTGCTTCTGTACTCCACCCACATCAGGGACATATTACACCCCTAATTAAGAGCTGGTCCAACCAATTAACCTCATAAGTCACATAAGCTAGAGGAGTTAGTACAGGTATGAACTAAAGTCTTTAACATACTTTCTAGAGGTGATCTACCAATAACATGGTCAGAAGTCATTATATCTGTAATCCACAAGGAAGGTAAAGATCTGACACTTTGTGTGGGTTATAGACCCATCAGTCTGTTATGTACCAATCCAAAATTATTGACCAATATTCTTGTAAAAAGATCAAGGATATTGATCTTTTTACCAAAACCCCTTATGGAAATTAAAAAAAAAAAAAAATCAAGGACCGTGACGTCGCCCGGTATGGCACAGCCGGGGCCCCACCCTGGAGTGAGCGGCAGCGGGCTGGTGTGGGCTTGCTTATAGCTCCCCAGCTCAGCTGCCATGTGTTGGAGTTTACCCCAGTGAATGAGAGGGTTGCCTCTCTGCGCCTTAGGATCAGGGAGAGGGCTCTTGCTGTTGTTTGTGCCTACGGGCCGAATAGCAGTATAGAGTATCCGGCCTTCTTGGAGTCCCTG
>JAODVO010000003.1:2529166-2539659 GCA_025400055.1 Notarius lentiginosus
TCTCTACCACACCTGCCACTTTCATGTCCTCTCTCACCACATCCATGTATCTCCTCTTTGGCCTTCCTCATTTTCATCTGACTGGCAGCTCCATCCTCAACATTCTCCTCTGCATCTCTTCTCAGGATGTGCCCATACCGTCTCAGTCTCATCTCTCTTTGCTTAATTCCCAAGCTCTCTACATGTGCCCTCCCTCTGATGTGCTCGTTCCTTATCCTGTCCAACCTCCCATCACAAACCTTAACATCCTCAACTCCGCCTCTTGCCTCTTCGTTAAGGGTACTGTCTCCAATCCATACATCACAGCTGGTCTCACTACTGTCTTACACATCTTACCTTTCACTTTTGCTGAGAGTTTCCTATCACAAATGACTCCCAAAATCCTTCTCCAACTGCTCTAATGAATATAGATCAGAAGATCCTTCTGATCTGTATTCATTCCTAATTCAATACAAGCATTTTCATTGCAAATCACATCGATCACTGTGTACCTACATTGCATAGACCCTCCTTGTGCCACCAAAACAGCTCTGATCCATCAAGGCATGGACTCTACAAGACCTCTGAAGGCGTGCCATGGTATCCAGCACCAAGATGTTACCAGCAGGTCCTTTAAGTCCTGTAAATTGCGAGGTGGGCCCTCCATGGATCTGACTTTTTTTGTCCAGCGCATCTCACAGATGATCAATCAGAATTGAGAGCTGAAGAACTTGGAGGCCAAGTCAACACCTTGAACTCATCATGTTTCTCAAACCATTCCTGAACAATTTTTTTCAGCGTAGCAGGGAGCGTTATACTGCTGAATGAGGCCACTGTCATTAGGGAATACCGTTGCCATGAAGGTAAGTACTTGGTCTGTAACAGTGTTTAGGTAGGCTGTACGTGTCAAAGTAACATCCACATGAATGCCATCAAGGCCCAAGGTTTCGCAGCAGAACATTGCCCAGAGCATCACACTGCTTCTGCTGATTTGCTTTCTTCCTATAGTGCATCCTGGTTCCATCTCTTCCCCAGGTATTTGAGGCACGCGCATCCACATGGTGTATAAGAAAACCAGGACACCTTCTTCCATTGTTGCATGGTCCAGTCCTGATGCTCATGTGCTCATTACAGGCACGTCCGGAGGTGGACTGTGATCAGCATGGGCACTCTGATTCATCTGTGGCTACACAGCAAGCTGCGATGCACTGTGTGTTCTGACACCTGTCTATCATAGCCAAAATTAACAATTTCAGCAATCAGTGCTACAGTAGCTATTCTGTGGGATCAGACCAGATGGGCTAGCCTTCACTCCCCACATGCATCAAGTGAGCCATGGGTGCCCATGACGCTGTTGCTGGTTCCATGATTATCCTTCCTTGGACCACTTTTGGTAGGTACTAACCACTGCATACCGGGAACACCCCACGAGCTGTACTGATTTGGAGATGCTCAGACCCAGTCATCTAGCCATCACAATTTGGCCCTTCTTAAAGTCACTCAGATCCTTACGCTTGCCAATTGTTCCTGCTTCCAACACATCAATTTCAAGAACTGACTGTCCTCTTGCTGCCTAATATATCCCACGCCTTGACAAGTGCCACTGTAATGAGATAATCAATGTTATTCACTTCACCGGTCAGTGGTTTTAATGTTATGGCTGAATGGTGTATATTAGCAGTAATAACTAAATAAAATTTGAATCTTAGAAACATTGAGCAATTATTGGATGAGCTTGAACAATATATTGTGATCTGTTAGTGGCGAGCAAGCAATTAATAGTTGCTTGCAAGACACTAATAAGTCATGGTATTTTGTGAAAACCGAGTTCAATAATTATTATTCAAATAATTTCACAGCTTGTAGGCAAGCTGGAGCCTACATACACATACTGATTATAAAGTTCATGCGACAAGTCAAATGATAAAGAAATTGAGCCATGTTGACAAACGTGCATAGTAATCGCACGTGAACAGACCATTACTTGTAAACAGTTATTTACAGTTTGCTCAGCCAATCAAAATGGTGTAAAAATAATTTGAATGATAATTACATTTATTTTGCAAAATTTATTTTGGTATTTGTTCTGTCCCCTTAGGAGCTTATGCTATTGGGGAATGTTAGGAAATGTTGGGTGGCACAGTGGTGTAGTGGTTAGCACTGTTGCCTCACAGCGAGAAGGTTCTGGGTTCGAGCCCAGCAGCCGATAGGGGCTTTTCTGTGTGGAGTTTACATGTCCCCCCGTGCCTGCATGGGTTAACTCTGGGTGCTCTGGTTTCCCCCACAGTCCAAAGACATGCGGTTAGGTTAACATGGGGCAGCCATGGTCTGAAGGTTGGGATGAAGTGCCCTTGAGCAAGGGACCTAACCCCCAACTGCTCTCCGGGTGCTGTAGCATAGCTGCCCACTGCTCTGGGTATGTGTGTGTCACTCATTGCTCATGTATGTGTGTGCATGTGTGTGTTTACTGCTTCAGATGGGTTAAATGCAGAGGTGTGCTTAAGTCTGTGCTTGAGTGTACGTGTGACAATAAAGGCTTCTTGAAAACCCTCCTGGTTGAAGGTTCTTCATGAAGACAGTTGAGAAAATGCCAAGCCTGAATAGGAATACTGCTAAGAATTTCAAATATATGATCATTTTTAATGGTTTGACATGGTTTTAGTCATTGCATAATTCTTTGATGTCTTTAATGTTATTCTTTAAAAATAGAAACAGAAAATCCATCCATCCATCCATTATCCATAACCGTTTATCCTGTGAAGAGTCATGTGCAAGCTGGAGCCTATCTCAGCTGACTATGGGTGAGAGGCGGGGTACACCCTGGACAAGTCGCCAGGTCATCACAGGGCTGACACATAGAGACAAACAACCATTCACACTCACGGTCAATTTATAGCCATTAATTAGCCTAATCTGCATGTCTTTGGACTGTGGGGGAACCTGGAGCACCTGGAGGAAACCCACGAAGACACGGGGAGAACATGCAAACTCCACACAGAAAGGCCCTCATCAGTCGTTGGGCTCGAACCCAGAACCTTCTTGCTGTGAGGCAACAGTGCTAAACACTACACCACCATGCCACCCCGATGAAAACATCGTCAGCGAATTTTAATACACACATTGAAATTCTTTGTGATGTTTTTTGGCCACTCATGAGGCAGAGATACACCAAAAAACCAATTTGCGAAGCTAGGAGAACATTTGCCATGTATCACATGATTGATGGTGATGCTAACAATTTTTCATCACCAAGTATTCACAAACCCATCACGAGCTGGAGTGTAAGCAGGAACTTAAGGGCCTGGTTAGGACTGGGACAGAAGACTGCCTGGGAAAACCAAGTCCTGGTTTGGGAGGAACTTTGACTTCGTAGCATTTGCATAAAAACTAGCCTTCTATGAAGTCCGTAAACTAGCTTTAGTATTCTTGCTAGTTCCGCAAGATTCAGTGCTTTTTGGTCCGTTGCTGTTCTGAGGTAGTTTCCATCTCTTGGCTTTGCAGGACATCTGTTGGGGGTCAGCAAGGCCAGGTCATCTACATTACAGCAGGAATCTGACCTCTGAGGGGCGGACAGTGAACCGAGGTGCTGCACATTGCTCGAGAATTCATCATCAGGATATTAAATAGTGTCAGCCTTAAGCTACTCACTCTGCACACCTGAGCAAAGAAATGTATTCTTTTGTTAACGATTTTTATATCGCACTTGTTATCAGTGCACAGGGACGTGATTAGGAAGTTTTTTATACAATATGCAAATATGTAGTTCTCTGACTTTTGACTCAAAACATTGTGTTTGTTCACAAAGCCTCAGATTAATAATGCTACAAATCCTGCTCACACAGATGCCTCTGTAATTTCTGGACCCTACTTATGAAAACAGGTGCTACAAAACCACACACAACTGAAGCTCAAACATTACAGCAACATTCACACAGGGAAAGTTACACATATTCAGAGTCGGGTTACGCAGCTTGAGTGTTGTAGGACTCATGACCACTTTTTGAAGGTCTCGGTCTCGTCTCAGAATTGATTGCATTTTTACTCGGTCTTGTCTCGGTCTCAGATATAGAGGACTTTGGATTTTATTTCAAGATCAGTCAAGACCACAGCTGTGGGGATTTCACTAAATTGTCTGATTGATTTGTTAACATCGTTACTGTGATTGAATGTAAAACTTCCTGCTTGAAATGCGACCAATAATATGACTCATTGCATATTCAAGAATCTTGTCTCTGTTAATGGTCGTCACCCCTCCACACCCACTGGTTTGGTTCTGGTCTTGACTCGGTCTTGCCCTGCCTTGGTTTTGGTCTTGACTTGATCTCAACCCTTCAAAGTCTCGGTCATGACTTGATCTCGGTTTCGGTGGTCTTGACTACAACACTACACAGCTGCCCGTTCAGATTATTAAAATCACCTGCATGGAGTGCACATCCACAAAGTCTGCCACGTTATTCTTCAGTAATGGTGTGTGAGATGGGGTTTTCAATAGCATGTGGTCTATAAGACTGTTTTGCTAAAGTAGATGGACTCTTATGTAAAGTGTCAGAGTGTGCAGGCACTTACAGATGCATTTGCAGGGGAGAGCGGGTGTACTGTATCGCAAACTGGTGAGCTAATCCAAATCATGAAGCGAAAATCAGAGTCAGGAACAAGCCAAAGGTTGGTTGATGTGCGAACAGGATATCAGAGGAAAACCACAGTCTCAGAGTCCGATAAGTAACGTAGCGAGGGTCAATATAACTAGAGTCAGGCAAAACAACAAGCGGCTTGGTATAGTCAGAACAATACTTCACAAGTGTTAGCAGTCTTTATATAGGGAGAGCTGATGAGGAACAGGTGTGCGCTCAATCAATACTCGGGACAGGGAGGGCGCTGTGGCGCCTGGGAGTTTTAGTCCATGGTGGCCATGTTCGAAGGCTGCCACGAACTTGCGCAATCACTGACATAAAGAAAACAGTCTGGGTCTGAACGATAAGCTGACCAAGCTATGTTTGCAGCTCTCTTGAAGGTCATTCATAATTTTATCAATAAAGCTTTTAATTTCTCAAAATAAGCCATGGTTCTGATTAAGAAGTGACATCTTCTGTTTTGAATAAAATGCTTCCTCTGGACTTTATGACCGTGAGTTGGCCTAGTGGCTAGCATGTCCACATCTCGATCGGGAGATCGTGAGTTCTACTCGCGGTCAGGTCATACCAAAGACCATCATAAAAATGGTACCTACAGCTGTCTGGCAAGGCATGATGCAATACAGATGTGAGTAGGGAAGTCAAACTCTCACGGTTACCAGAGGGCCCGCCCCCTACTGTAACACTAATTGTATAGGCAAGAGGCCAAGGGCTATCAAAACGGAGATTGGGACCCATACACCTTAAAGAGTTGGCTCGTACTGGGGCATAAGACTGCCTGGGAAGACCAGATTCTGGCATGAGAAGGACTTTGACTTTGACTATGGACTTTATAGGGTACAGCTTGATACAATTAATTGATCGATATTGGCATTTATTTATTTATTTATTTATTTATTTATATAATACTGGCCTCAAATTGCATTCCATTGGGTTTCTGAGTGAATTCACAGCCCAAACATGACATATTGTGGTTACATAAAACTGCCAGACAGCAGTGCTGGACTTAACACTACTCCTGACTCGAGCCAATATCACCATATCAAGTAAATCCACTTCAGTTCCCACAGCTTCCTGGCTGTGATTTGACGCCGTTTGATGAAGTGTTTTGTTCTGAAATAGGAATTTTTCTGAGTTACACAGAGAACAGGAAATAGTGTTTGAGATACACCATACCGCACCGCTGCGAAATCTAAACAAATTTGACAAGAACTTAACAAACAATCTAAATACAGGTATGTGAAACAGTGACGAGATGGACCAGTTTAACCTTTTTACTTCTTTTTACTGATGGAGAAGCCTTGGTGATGTATAAAAACAGAATTGTCTGAGGAACTCCTGGCATTGAACAGCCCCAAGTTGGTGCAACACTCATCCAAGAACCATGACCTTGTACAAATTCCTCAGTCTTGAAAATAAACAAACTCCAACCATGTTTTCCCTCCACCAATCGATGGCAAGAAACGTGTCGAGAGTGCAGAATGATGTACAGACAAAAACACACGTTTGCTGATAATAAGTGAACAAGCTACAACTGTAAAGAAAGCCACGTACCATTTCAGAGAGCAGTGTGACTAGTTATGAATCCTAAAAATGTTTTGATCGCTTTCCTGGAAGTGATCAATTGTAAAATTATAATAATATCTACAAAACTGGTCATACTGGTGTCCATTACGCAAAGGTACAAAACCCTGAAACACTGATTTCGGTTTCAGGGGCGTGTAATGTTGCCCAAGTTAATGGCGCTGAAGTCTGTAGTTAGGTCTGACGTCTGAATACACGGTAATTTATGGTAATTTAGATTAACTCACTCTGAACACAACCCACAGGCCCCGACTTCAGGGAAATGACTGACAGTCAGAATCATGTTGAATAAATTAAGAGCAGTAAAGTGGATTTTTATTCAAACATTTGATTTAAAACAGAGTCGGACGTGCTGGTGTGTTGGATTTGAGCGTGTGGTGTAATTGGTTTCCTGTGTATTCCGACAGCTTGGTTCAGTTTTTTCGTTCGATTATGGAGTTCAGCTTCGGTGTTGTTCTTCTGTATGAAGTGATTAAAATGTTTTATCCATATGTCAGTATTGTGCTGTGCCAGTTCTGATTTAGATTTATTTACTGTGGAACGTTCAAGCGCTGCCAGAAAAGAGCTCCAAACTCCTCAATTACTCTCTGTCTGTCTGTCTGTCTGTCTGTCAGACCGTCTGTTTGTATGTCCGTCTCTTTTTCTTCCTTTCTCACTCTTTAATTCTCTCTCCATCTCTCTCGCTCCCTGTTTCTGTCTCTCACTCACCCTGTCTGTCTGCTTGTCTCTTTTCTTCCTCTCTCACTCTTTAATACTCTTGCCATCTCCCTCCCTGTTTCTGTCTCTTGCTCATCCTGTCTGTCTGTCTGCCTGCCTGTTTTCTTCCTCTCTCACTCTTTAATTCTCTTGCAGTCTCGCTCCTTGTTTCTGTCTCTCACTCACCCTGTCTGTCTTCCTGTCTGTGTTTTCTTCCTCTCTCACTCTTTAATTCTCTCGCCATCTCTCTCCCTGTTTCTGTCTCTCACTCATCCTGTCTGTCTGCCTGCCTCTTTTCATCCTCTCTTCATCCCTTTCTCCCTGTTTCTGTCTCTCGCTCACCCTGTCTGTCCATCTGTCTGTCTGCTTGTCTCTTTTCTTCCTCTCTCACTCTTTAATTCTCTCACCATCTCTCTCACTATTCCTGTCTCTCGCTCATCCTGTCTGTCTGTCTGTCTGTCCGTCTGTCTCTTTTCATCCTCTTTCTATCCCTCTCTCCCTGTTTCTGTCTCTTGCTCACCCTGTCTGTCTGTCTCTTTTTCTTCCTTTCTCACTCTTTAATTCTCTCTCCATCTCTCTCGCTCCCTGTTTCTGTCTCTCATTCATCCCGTCTGTCTGCCTGTCTCTTTCCTTCCTCTCTCACTCTTTAATTCTCTCGCCATCTCTCTCCCTGTTTCTGTCTCTCACTCATCCTGTCTGCCTGCCTCTTTTCATCCGCTCTTCATCCCTTTCTTCCTGTTTCTGTCTCTTGCTCACCCTGTCTGTCCGTCTGGCTCTTTTTCTTCCTCTCTCACTCTTTAATTCTCTTGTAGTCTTGCTCCTTGTTTCTGTCTCTCGCTCACCCTGTCTGTCTGTTTTCTTCCTCTCTCACTCTTTAATTCTCTCGCCATCTCTCTCCCTGTTTCTGTCTCTCACCGTCTGTCTCTTTTTCTTCCTCTCTCACTCTTTAATTCTCTCGCCATCTCGCTCCTTGTTTCTGTCTCTCGCTCACCCTGTCTGTCTCTTTTTCTTCCTCTCTCACTCTTTAATTCTCTCTCTCTCTCTCTCTCTCTCTCTCTCTCTCTCTCTCTCGGGTGTATGCTGAGAGATTAGCTTTCCTTCTAAGTGATGAGAATCAGCTGTTTACTTCCCAGTCCAGAAGAAACACTGCATGTTCAGCGTCACCCTTTTTCCCGTCACTCGCCAGGAGCGTCTCCAGTCTCCAGCGGTGGAAAGCAACGCCAGAGTGAAGTCTTGTTTTGCTTCGATCTGTTTGTTAAATCTGAAGCCAGCAGCCATTTCCAGGTCCAAACGTTCCTTCAGTGTCACCAACTTAGAGACTTTGTTTTTCATGAGTTTTGGCAACAGTTTAGACCCCTTTAGTGACTTTAATTTAAAAAGAGTCGAGTGGCAAATCAAACATCTTTTCCAGCACGCGTTAGTGACCGTCCTGGACTCGATACGGCTCTCCAGCTCACAGCACAGATGCTGTTACTGATGTTTGGAAAGCAGGTTCGCTCAGCTCACCATCGGTGTGTGACACTTACTGACAACTCCACGCCCTCATGTTGGACTGAGAGCAGACTGGACGCTACATTGACTCACTATCGCCTCTTAAGGTACAAAGTGGTATTACAAGACGGGACAGCCATCTTTGACATCACGTCAAAACTGTTCTTTCTCCATTCTGAATTTTTTTTAATATATTTTTTGGGGCTTTTTTCATTGGATAGGACAGTATAGAGACAGGAAATGAGCAGGAGAGGGACCGGGAAATGACCTTGGGTCGGCATCAAACCCGGGTCCCTGGATTTATGGTATGGCGCCTTATCCACCTGAGCCACGACAAGCTCTTTCTCGCATACTCACACACCCTGTCCGTTTCGTCTAAAGGGCTCTCGCACTCTCATTGTGTTTGTGTCTCGCTCTCCAAATCCTTCTCTGTGTCCGTCTCTCCGTCTCTCTCCATCCCTCCTTCTCATCATTCTCTTTACATTTACCTTTCTCTTTGTTTGTCTCTGTCTCTCACTATCTTTCTCTGTCTTTTCCCCATCTAGCTCTCTCTCCCCTTTTTTCTCTCCATCCGTCCCTCACATCATTCTCTATATTTTTCTTTCTCTTTGTTTCTCTCTCTCTCCTTTTTTTCGCTCCATCCCTCCCACTCATCACTCTCTTTACATTTCTGTTTCTCTCTCTCCCCATCTCTCTCTCTTCTTTTTTCTCTCATCCCTTCTGCTCATCACTCTCGTTACATTTCTGTTTCTCTCTCTCTCTCTCCCCCTTTTTTCTCTCCATCCCTCCATCTCATCACTCTTTCCATTTTTTCTACAAATCACCTGATTCTTGTTCTTTTAATTACTGTTTGTAAAAAATTATTCCGAGTGTTGATGATTTAGATTTTGTTAGAGGGAGAGAGAGAGAGATTTATTTATTTCATTATCTGGCTGCTTCTCAAGGAGATTTTCTTTTTCACTTTTTTTTTTAAAACACCACTGATCCATTTTTCCGTATTTTTTATTCTACCCACTTTAATATCTTCTGAACAGCAAACAGTTTAATCATTTAATCCAGCTGAAATTGTTCTTCATCTAAGAATTATAAAGTCAAACCCTCTTTTCTTTTCATTTTTTATGATAAACAATTTTAGGTGCTGTGTTTTTTTTTTAAGGATTAAATGCTGCTTTAATAATTATTTTGTTTGCAGGTCATATCGTGAAGAAATAATGAGTGAGCTGAATAAATAAAACACTTTAATCCTCCTGTTCTGTTTGTCAGGTCTCTCTGAAACCAATTACCGAGCGTTTACTTCATTTGTATTTTTTCAGTCCTGGATAAGAAATCCATTTCGTATCCAAGATTAATCATATGTTTTTTAAATGTGAATACTTTATAAGAATGCTTTCCGATAATCATCCTTGATTTTGTATAAAAATATATAAATATTTCACATTTGAGAATTTTCTACTGCAAGTCGAGACAAAATGTTTTATTTCTCACACATTCCATCCCGATACAGACTCGGGCCAAACTCTGTATTTATGTCTGCTTTTCTTTTTCCTCATCTTCTGCCATTTCTGAGTCTTTCTCCCTGAGACACTGCAAATAATTTGTACGTTCAGACCTCAGCTGTGCTTCTATCAGCTTCTCTCCTCATTTCTCCTCGACCTCATTTACATTTATTTATTTATGTGAGAAAACTTTTTCAGTGTACTTCAGATTGATCTCAGTTTGTTTACTCACTCCGAGCTCATCATAGTTTGCTTCAAAGGCGACACAAGCAATGATAAAAATGTCCAAGATAATTGGAAGTTTACTGGTGACACTTTTTTTTATTTGGATGATATATTTACAGAGAAGGTTAAACAACATACTGTTACATATGGCAAATAAACAAATACACGCTAAAATATTAATAAAACTTCAGGAATTTGCAAGACCGGAGGAAAACACTGAACTGAGGATGAAATGAAAGAGGACAGAGATAGAAATAAACTCCAGAAGAAGTGCTTCTGTCAAAAATGCTAAGTGTAGATAGATAGATAGATAGATAGATAGATAGATAGATAGATAGATAGATAGATAGATAGATAGATAGAAAGTGTCTTGCAAAAGTATTCATCCCCC
>JAODVO010000003.1:3096275-3108446 GCA_025400055.1 Notarius lentiginosus
GGCCCTCGCCGGCCACGGGGCTCGAACCCGGACCTTCTTGCTGTGAGGCGACAGTGCTAACCACTACACCACCGTGCTGCCCGCAATTTGTTATCACCAGTAGTTATTTTGTTTGTTAAAGACTGACACATTTTACTTTTTTATCCATTTAGAGTTGATTTTAAGATTTGTGAAATGTCTGCAAAACAAGAGAGTTCCTGCTATCACTCTGATTATAGCAGCTATAAACAGTCATTCCGTGGGCGGCGTCCTTTTCCTTCACCTTTATTGAAGTTCATAAGATAAAAAAAAAATACAGCTTGTCATGTGACAGAGAAAGTGCAAAGTTTTCATTCACATGTAAGAAAATGTCCAACATTATCAAAATGAATGTAAACACTGAACATGGCTAATGTTCGTACTCACAGCTGTCAACTAGCTTGCTAGCTTTAGCGATACGGCTACAAAATGTCTACCTAGCCTTATCCGATCATGTGCAATGAATGAGTGCACAGGTGAAATGAAATGACTAGACAGGCTTTTTACAGCCCTGTGGATTTTTTCTTTTTATTGTCAGATCATTTGATTTTATTTGTTCCTGTCAGGATGTAAAGATAATTTCAAGAAATATTACAAAAAATGCTTCTAAATTAAATTACCTTCCCTGCCTTTAAAGGAACGCCTTATATGTCTGACTGTTACAAATAACAAAGGACTTCCGAATATGCTAAATAAACATCTCACATAAACCTTCACCATATCAATAATTACATACATTCTTTAACCTGTTTATGTGGAGAGTCCGCCATATAAATCCCTTTAGTATAAATACACAGGTGATTATAGAAAACCGTACGCACTGATTGGTTGAGAAATTCGGACTATTTCTCAATAATCACCTCGAGCAACTCGGCAAAATAGCGGCCAATCGCTTCGTGAGGAAGAATTACAAATCATGAAAGAAAATGCTGCTCCTAAAAGCACTAAAGATGCTACGAAGTTTGGTCTAAAATTATTCAAAGGTCAGGTGGAATTGTGATTTATTTTATCCATTTCAGAATAAAGTATTTTATGTGACTTGGCGTAGATAAGTGACACATTACATTTGCATGCTGCTTTTGAAGCTTGAAATAATTTTTGTTTTTTTCAATAGGATTTTTTTTAAATAATCACCTGTGTATTTATACTAAAACAGTTATCTGCCTTAGGCTCAGTGAATATCGTGAATAATAACCTTGACTTTGTCTCAGTTATTGTTCTATCTACATTCAGTGGATATGAGCAGTCGTGCGCTCTGATTGGCTACTGTACTACTACTAGGATATCAGCTCATATACCGTGTGTAGAGAAAAACAAAATGGCAGAGCGTGTTGCTGAACCAACCGAAGACGAAATAAAAACTCTACTCGAAAACAAAACCCTAAAAATTATGAACAAGTATTTAAAAGAAACAGAAATCAATGTAGTTGAATGACAGAAATCAATGTAGTTCTCCCCCCAATATCTCCTGTTCCACACTCCAGCCCAGTTGGTAGCAGTAATGCACCTTTAAGTTGGTTTGCTAACCCCTAAAAAAACCCTAAAGAAGAAGAAAAAGAAGACCCCAAAAACTGCAAAAAAGCAACAAAACATGGAATGAAAGTATTTGATGGTAAGAACATACTTTTTTTTCATTTTTCAAGAATTATTATTATCGCATTTTCCATAAATTGCTCTTGTCATTTTGCCAGTTTGTTTACATTCTAAGCGGAAATTATTTGGTCGGACGTTTTGTATAAAGTTTTTATGTACTGAATTCGCAAAAAATAAAAATGCTCTGTTTCTCAAAATCCAGTGAATATGGATCGAATAAAACAGTTATTCCACTCAATCTCATTGTACATAGCTTATAGCTATGTGTCTCGTCAGCTATCAGCTCATTTACTACTCGATTTCATGGAATAACTGTTAAATATAAGCTACTTTTTAAAAAAAAATATTTAACTTCGCCTATTAAAATATAAGCTGGTGCCCACAACAGCTTCACCGATTACTGTGGGCCCTACTACTACAGAAAAAAAAAAAAAAAAAACGTATCAGAACAAGCAGGTTCCAGAGATGGACAGAGTACCCAACTTAAGTCAAAGTACAGATCCCACTGGTCAAATGTTACTCTGATACAAGTGAAACTTGTCCAGTCAAATATTTACTTAAGTTAAAGGACTGAAGTACTTGCTTTTAAAAATACTTCAGTATTAAAAGTACATTTTCTGTCAATTCATTGTTGTATTATTGCCACAACGCTTACAAAACCAAATGCCATTACCAAAGACAGAAATGTGAATTCAGAAAATGCTGTGCATCATGGTGGTTTAGCGTTAAGCTAGCGAGTCAGTGAAACTCCACTTGACATGCTTGCAAACTCTTTTCAAACTCAAAATCATTGGGTAGCTAACATTACTAGAAAAGAAAGATTTCCACATTGTTTATTTGGCAAGATTACGCTGAAACATATTTCTGAAAGGACTTCAGAGGAGTTAACGTTATTCATGTTAGCGTAACTCCATTTTTGCATGCTAACTAACAGTGGCCAAGTTAACTAGCTATGTGTTAACATCAGCCATGGACAAGGCTACGGCAACTTGGCAGGCAAATCCATAGAAAGTCATTTGACTAACCAGACTGCACAGCTATTGCAATGTTATCGCTAGCTCTAAAAGCACAGACAACTTCATTGGAGGCTTTCTCTTGGAATAAAGTGTTTATATCCATCAATATGCTTCTGCAGTACAGATACTCGGTGTACTTGAGTACAGTACTCAAGTAAATGTACTTCGTTACTGTCCACCTCTGATAGACGTGAATGTGATGGTAATTTTGGACTTTCAGTGATTTTTTTTTTTTCTGTGGTGGAATGATTTGTACAGCATCTATAATTGGGGTGGGGGAAAAAAAACAATAATTTGGTGAACAAGTTTTCATTTATTTTGGGTTTTTGATAAGAGGTTCAAAAATATACACCCACTTGGATGATTAATTCAGCGGTGCTGAAAGCTCTAAAACGTCTTAACGTGCCTAAGACCAAGGCCTCTGAACTTCCTCTTGAAAATTACTGACTACAGCTGGTACCTTCTGAAGTTATTCGGAGGTGTAGCCACTTTGCTGGAAGAAGATCCAAAATATCCCCTTCATCTGAGAGGAGAGGAAGTTGGCTCGGATGGTCACGAACCACCAAGGAACAGGCCTGCCATGGAAGCTTCTGGAACGCTGTCTTCTGACAAGAGTTTTACATCACCATGGACTCTGAGAGGCTGCCATCCAAGAAAGAAGACCTTGCTCCAAAATCTATATCTTCAAGCTCAAGTAGAGTTTGCAGCTGAACACATGGACAAAAAAAAAAAGAAGTCTTCTGGAGGAAAGCTTTATGGTCAGATGAGAGAAAGATGGAGCTGTTTGGCCATAACGGCCAGAAGAGCGGTGCAGCCTGTGAAGCATGGTGGTGGTAGCATCATGGAGAGCTGGTGAATGGAATCATGAAGGAGGACCATTAGCTCAATTCTTCAGGTTATCACCTATACCTTTTTACATGTTGAATGTGGGGCAGTGTGAGCAAAGCAGCATGTGACCCAAATCCTGTGCGCGCATACTTGACACAAGCAGGATACGTGTATTCCTGCCGAATGTGTCGCGCTGAAGAGAGACCGTATCAGGTGGTGTAAAAGCGTGTGCCTTTTATGCAAGACTGAAATTGGGTGAGCTTGTATGGGGAGAAAGAGGAGGGGCACCCCTTTGTCTTGGGACAAAAATTCACGGAATTCTAGCGTGAAGCTTGGAACGAGTCAAAAACGCGTGGACTGTGTGTGTAAAAGCCAGATCAGTTCCAGGAAATGCGCACACTTTTTTTAAAAAAATTGAACTCTGTTCATTCTGGTGAGGAGATCCAACCCAAGTCCCGATGGGAGCTGCTTGATGGTGAAGGTGAAAATCGCTAAAGGACATTTTAACCAAATATTAGACAGGTGTATGTATATATTTGACCCTGTGCTGATTTCAGAAAACCCAGATTAAATTAAAAACTTGTGCACCAAATTGTTTTTCCCCTATAAATGATGTGAGAAGAACACACACAGAGAGGGAGGGGGGGAGAGAGAGAGAGAGACACTGAGAGTCCAGTCTTGCCATCGCATCAGGTCCATGATGAGGATTTGTAAACTGTTAGGGTTAGAAGTGCACACACTATCTCTCTCCTCTCTCAATCTCTTCTATTGCTCTTTTCTCTCTCCTCACTTGTGCTCTTGCTCTCCTCTCAATCTCTCCTCTTTTCTTGCTTTATCTCCTTTTTTTTTCTACTCTCTCGCTCCTTTCTCCTCTTCTCTCTCACCCCCTACCTGTGCACATGCACATACCTTAACTTGTATACACATTCCTGTGTACACACACACACACACACACACACCAGCTGATCCCCAGCACAGAGTTTTATTCCTGTACTGTGTGTGTTTTCAGATGTGCAGAACGACACTATGATACGGCCAAATTCAACTGTCGGGGTGAGTCCAGGAAAAAACGTGCAGATACAGAAAACCATGTCAGATTTTTCTTAATTTTTTTTTTCAAAACCTTTTCTTTTTTTTAAAAAAAAAAAAGGGATTTTTGTATTTGCTAACTTCAAGTGTGCATTAAAACTGGATTGGAACACAGCCCTTCTGGTTTGTATCTCTCTAAATCAGGAGTAATGTGATTGTTTTTTAAAGCAGGACAAGTTAATTTTAAGGGGAAGTGGACGAGGGTGCATTAAACTTGGAAACAGAATTGAAGGGAACGCAGGACCATTCATTTCGAAACCGCAAGACGAGAAATGAATTAGGGGGGGGGAATCCGACAGCTATAGAATCAGGAGTAAGAGGAAACAGAGAGGAGAAGTGGACGAGGACGCGTTACACACAGGAATATATATATTTTTTTTTTTTAAAGAAAAACTTATGATCTAATGTCACTTTGAAACAAGTGGACCTGGAGTTAATTTATGTATAAAGGGATCTATCTTTGCGTGTCTGTAATTACAGAAACACACAGGTTTTAGTCCTGAATTTCATAACGCACAGATTCTGTTTGGAATTTTTTTTTTTTTGGCTAGTCTTAATTTAAAGGGAAATGAAGAGAGGAAGTTGCTGTGAACCACTTTGCCAAAGGCTTACCGCGACTACGTCGTGCGGTTCTGACTCATGTGAACGGTTAGGTTTTTTTTTCCATCAGGTTATGATGCTAAATCAGGACAAGGAAAGTTTTTTTTGTTTTGTTTTGTTTTGTTTTTTAAGCAGCAGCAGCAACAACAGGAAGTGGTATTCCGTCATAATAAATATGTGCATATTGTGGAGAATTGCGGTGTTTTCGTCATGAAACAGGAAGTACTTTTTTCTAATTTGAGAGGTGTGAGTTGGGTGTTGCTCGCACATACAGATGGTAGACGGTTCACAGGTTACTTTGATGTAGCTTTGGGACGTTGATTTTATTTTTTTACGAGTCGTTTTCAAGCTGTATGGATGAAACGATTGCCATGCTATCTGTAGTTTCAAGATGGCGGGACTTACTGCGGTGAAGTTCTCCGTATTATGTTTTTTTTTTTTTTTTTTTAATTTCATGTCTGCTTTGGGTCGTGTACAAGTGACCTTGGCATGCGGAAATTTATGTTCACGCTGTTTTAAACAAAATGGCAGACATGATGGAAAGCTCAGGAAATTTCGGTCAGGCATCAAGTTTTCTTTGTTGTTTTACACAATGAAACAGTGATGCGTCTCCCTGAGCCGCGTAGTGATGATAAAATAGTTACGAAGAATAAAATAAATATTAAAAAGATGGTGTACATATTGACACTGAAACATAAAAAGTGAAACCATGACACGGTAAACTTTTCAGAATTAGATATCACAAACATCCACGGAAGTGGGCGGATCATGGAAAGTGGGCGGATTGTGGACGTTTATTAATGAGAACTACAGAATTCTCAAAGTGGTGAAGTTGGGCTTAGAACATGAATTAGATCTTAAAGTGCACTATGGTGTCCCACAGGGTTCCGCTTTAGACCCTCTCGTGTTTACATCCAAAGGAATGGCTACAAGGTTGATGTAATTAATAATTCGGCCAACTTCAGTTGCACTGTGACGCATTTTTTTTGTGCCTTTTGTAAATTAAATTAGTAAGATGGTCGACTGTTTTGTCCGTGTTAACACTGTTGGAATAATTTGATCTCCGATTGCAGTCCATGCCTCAAGACAGTGAACAGGAAGTCTGATCTTGTGGGTATTTTTTTTTTTATTTTTATTTTTTGGGTCTCTGGCAGTGGCTCAGTACCCATTTGAAGACCACAACCCCCCTCAGCTAGAGCTCATCAAGCCGTTCTGTGAGGATCTCGATCAGTGGCTCTCCGAGGATGAGAACCACGTCGCAGCAATTCACTGCAAAGCAGGAAAAGGGCGCACAGGGGTGATGATCTGTGCTTACCTGTTGCATCGTGGGAAATTTAAGGAGTCGCAGGAAGCTCTGGATTTCTATGGAGAAGTGAGGACCAGGGACAAGAAGGTATGGAGAGACAAATTAGTGGTTCAAATGATTTGTCGAAAATAAGAACTGAGACTGCAGTCCTGATGATGATGTAATCTTATTTTTTTATATATATCAGTCATCACTACACATGAGACCAGAGGTTGACTTTTTAAGTCTGCCACTCTGACCGGACACACGGTGGTTTAATCACCATCTCAGAAAGGTTAAACTTTAAATCATAACTTTATATCGCAAAGAAAATTTGCAAACAAAAGTCTAGCTGAAGTTGATGTGAAAGTCATGTTCAGGTTTTAAACTTTGCCCTTCTGAGATGGTTGAGTGGGTGTGTACTCATCTCTGACGGGCTTGTGATGGTTTCTCAGGGTATCTCTTCGCGTTGCACGTCAACTCGTGGAAATTCTGTAATTGTAGGAGCAGATTGCAAGCAGCGATGTTACATCAGTCAGCTTTCGGTGTTGTATTTAAATGTGACAGCGATGCAAATTAAATTAGGATAACACACACAATGCCTTTGTAAACAGTTGATCTGATCTATAAGCCACCAGAACATGGGCCATGATGGTAAACTTGGGTGGAAAAAAAGTTGAGTTGCCAAAGGAAAAATAATTTGAGTTACTTGGGAATAAGAATTTGGGTTACTTGGGAATTTGGGTTACTCGGGAATAAGAATTTGGGTTGCTTGGGAATTTGGATTACTCGGGAATAAGAATTTGGGTTAATCAGAAATATGAATTTGGGTTACTTGGGAATTTTGGTTACTCGGGAATAAGAATTTGGGTTACTTGGGAATTTGGGTTACTCGGGAATTTGGGTTACTCGGGAATAAGAATTTGGGTTGCTTGGGAATTTGGGTTACTCGGGAATAAGAATTTGGGTTAATCGGAAATATGAATTTGGGTTACTTGGGAATTTTGGTTACTCAGGGAATAAGAATTTGGGTTACTTGGGAATTTGGGTTACTTGGGAATTTGGGTTACTCGGGAATAAGAATTTGGGTTGCTTGGGAATTTGGGTTACTCAGGAATAAGAATTTGGGTTAATCGGAAATATGAATTTGGGTTACTTGGGGAATTTTGGTTACTCGGGGAATAAGAATTTGGGTTACTTGGGAATTTGGGTTACTCGGGAATAAGAATTTGGGTTAATCGGAAATATGAATTTGGGTTACTTGGGAATATTGGTTACTCGGGGAATAAGAATTTGGGTTACTTGGGAATTTGGGTTACTCAGGGAATAAGAATTTGGGTTACTCGAGAATAGTAATTTGGGTTACTCGGGAATTTGGGTTACTCAGGAATAAGAATTTTGAGTTACCCAACAATGTGTGACCAAAGAATAAGAATATGGTTTCCTAAAAAATAAGTTGCCAAGAATCAAAATTTGCGTTAGTGAGTGGCAGAGAAATATGGGTTCCGTAAGCATTTATGGATTTGAGTTGCCCAAGAATTTAGGTGACTTGAGTTCATTAGTGAGTTTATTCAAGTAATACCATATTCACAAGCTGTGTGTGGGCTTTTTTGTTTGTTTTTGTTTTTACCCCTAGTTGGAATGAGCTTTTTAGGACAGTGTCCAAATTATTAAGCATTTACCAGATTTGTGCCTCAGTTCTCAAGTCTCCTCAGTGAAAAGCTTGATGTCGAACCCTGCTCTTGTTCGAGAGCCCAAGCTTTAGAACCTGACTGCTATGTTTTATTTTGTGTGTCAGGGTGTGACAATCCCGAGTCAGCGGCGGTACGTGCACTATTACAGCTTCCTGCTGAAAAACCATCTGGACTACAAACCCGTGGCTCTGCTCTTCCACAAGATGGTGTTCGAGACGCTGCCCATGTTCAGCAGTGGCACCTGCAGTAAGTCCCAACACACTCGAGTCCTCATTCAGAACATCAGCACAAGCTGATGTGCAGATTCAGTCTCACCGTGTGGTAAACTTTTAGCTGCAGGTTTTAGTTTTCTTGTCACCTTGGCTAATGTTAGTGATGAACAGATGGGGGTTGTCATGGTAACGCAAAAGTTTGACAGTTTCAGTTACTGTTGAAAAAGAACGAGTTACCAAAGAACTCGAGTTACACAGAGATGGGAAATTTGGGAAATGGGGAGGTTCCGAGTTGGGAAATTCTATCCAGGAAATGACATCACGTTTGAAGTTCTTTCTCTCCCCTCTTTCCCTTCTGTCTTACACACAGATCCTCAGTTTGTTGTCTACCAGCTGAAAGTGAAGATCCACACGTCGCATCCGGCTCACACAAGGCGAGAGGACAAACACATTATTTTCGAGTTTCCTCAGCCGCTTCCTGTGTGTGGAGACATCAAAGTCGAGTTCTTTCATAAGCAGAACAAGATGATGAAGAAGGTCGGTGACCTCTCAACCCTGTTTGATCTGGGCGTTCACCCTGCATCAGGTGTGTGTGTAGCGTGGTTATAAGATATAAACGTGTGCGTGTGTGCAGGATAAGATGTTCCACTTCTGGGTGAACACGTTCTTCATCCCCGGGCCGGATGAGAGCGGAGAGCGAGTGGAGAATGGGTCGGCTATGAACGACAGCGACAGCCACTCGTCCAATCAGAGCCAGAGCTCTCCCTCTGAGCGGGATAGAGGGATGGGTGGAGGGGAGAGAGAGAAAGACAGGGAGCGGGACACAGAGAGAGACTACCTGATTCTCGGGCTGACGAAGAACGACCTGGACAAGGCGAATAAAGACAAAGCGAACAGATACTTCTCTCCTAACTTTAAGGTGAGGACACGACTGGAACACTCATCAGGGCGTGATTATTCTCCTTGTAAACTCGTAGATCAGGGGCACAATAAAACTTCGTAAAAGATGCGGAGGGTTTAATACGCAGAGTAATCCTGAAGACGCGTTACAGGTGAACACAGTCGGATAGAACAACTACTGAGCAGTGATGTTTGACCAGTTACAGAACGTTCACTTCTCTGTCTGTCCCTCTTCTCTTTTCTCCTCTTGTGCTCTCTCTCTTCCTTTTTTTTTTTTCCTTCCCCCCGTTTTCTCTCTCTTGTCTGTCACACACACTCTTCTCTTTGTCTCTTTTCTCTCTCAGGTGAAGCTGTTTTTCACAAAGACGGTGGATGAGGCGTCGAACTCGGAGGCGAGCACTTCCACCTCTGTCACTCCGGACGTTAGCGACAACGAGCCAGATCATTACCATTATTCGGACACGACCGACTCGGACCCCGAGAACGAACCGTTTGACGAGGAACAGCACACACAGATCACGAAAGTCTGATCTCTCACACACACACGAATTCAGCTACCTATAATAGACACGGACATTAAAAAACAACCAACACCAGATGGGGGGGGGGAAAGGAGAAAACTTGAAAAATGTACTGAAGAGAAAAGGACCTGCCCACGTTGCCTTCGCTAACCAAACCATCACTTCTGCTCTCCTGACCAAGCTCTGCATTATTATTATTATTATTATTATTATTATTATTATTATTATTATTATTAAATGTATATCTACACCATTGGCTGAGGCGAGTGGGCGGGTCCTGTAGCTACTCTGTATATATATCTATATATAAATATAAATCTATATTAAAAAAAAAAATCCAGTTTTGTGTCAGATGATAAACTTGGCAATCAGGCGAGGAGAGAAGGAGCAGGACGGACGAAGACGAAACCACGCCCGTTTATGTCTCAATGGTTCTTCTTTTTTCTTTCCTTCTCTTCACCAGGCCAGTGCTGCAGTCGCCAGTTGCTCCCTCCGTCTCCTTCTCTCCTTCGCTCCCTTGTGAAACCCCGCCCAACCTCCACCTCTCCCTCCCTCCCTCCCTCCCTCCCTCCCTTGCTCGCTCACTCTCCTGTCCCCTCCCAGGGTGTGTGCTGATTAATCAGACGACATACTGCGATATTCAGTATGATGTTTTAGACATCAGTGACGTGTTCTCAATATCCAATGTCAGCAGTGCACGAGAATGACTGACTGACTTTAAATCAACTTGAATGAGACACAGCCGAGATGTTTTGAACACGCGTTGTGATGTCATCGGGGGTTTTTTTTGTTTTGTTTTTTCTTCCCCTCAGATAAATCAAAATGATTTCAATAATTAAATATATTGTGTAACTTTACAGTTAAATTAATTTTTTTGCAAGTGAATCACAGTCGATCATCGGGGCGGAGCTTCATCCTAACAAGCTCCATTTGTGACCTATCCAAAATGGCCGCCTTGCGAATAAAAGCATACGACGTTGTTCAGGAATCAAGAGTGAACAGGAAGAATGATACCAAACCCAGGGCTAATCATGCGTTCAGACGTAACTGAAACGTTGCGAGGACATTGTTGCTAGGCAACCAGAAAAGGTATCAGCTAGGTAATGATTAGCTAGCTTTTGATTTGGCTAGCTAAGGTTTTAAACTAGCGATGTAAAGGCAAAGTGACCTTATGAACCGGGTAGAACGGTCAGGAACGTCAACGTTTACCTCAGATGTGTCCATAAATTACTTCAAGACTGAAATTGTTATCTGTAACTACAATTAGCATCAGCTGCTGACACATCGTTACTGTTTGTATCTCTGAAGGTACAAGTCGTTTCTTTATTTTTATATTGAATCGTAAAAAATGTGACTGTTAGGGGCAGGGCTAAATAAAGAAAAGGCTAGTCGTTGGTCCTGTTGCATTTTGGGGAGTGAAAGTGACTGGTAGCTGGCTGTTTGTTTGTTTGTTTAGTTTGAAAATCTACTGCTGCCTGATGTCACAGTGGCATCCACAAACTCCGCCTCCTTTTTGCCAGTGAGATCATTTCAGTGAAAAAATAAAAAAGCACGGCTGTGGGGCTGTTCAGATGACTTTCTCCTGACTGACTGACTGTTATTTATTTATTTTATTTTTTAGATTAAATCCCAACTGCCACCTGATGAGATCACAGGGGCGTCCTAACAGTCGGTGTAACTCCGCCTCCTTTCCGTTACCGAGCTCGCAGTCGTGTCATTTTGAGTGCTCTATATTTTTACACAATATATTTAATTTTTAAAGAAAAAAAGAATATCGCTCTGTCAGCACACACCCGTTTCCCTTACTGTGAATGCTTCTTGTGCTGTCCGCAAGCCCCTCCTACTCAACCCATATGACCCTGCCCCTTTACGCTGTGAACCATGAATTCTGGGATGCGTAGTTCTTTCCCCCACCCCTCCCACCCCACCGTTTCCTCGCTGTGTATAATGTTAAACTTTGCAGAAAGAAGAAAACCATGTAATTGTCCTGTTTTTTTTTTGTTTTGTTTTTTTTTTAAATCCTAAGATAATAAATCTATATAAATATATCTATATATAATACACAGAAGCGCAGGGAACCAGTGTTTGCAATAATGTTAACACTCAACATTTAAAGGACAAACTGGTGTGCATGTTATATTGGAGTTAGTGTACATGTTTAATAAATGCTATACAATGTGTTTTTATTAAACATTGCCTGTCTTTTATATTCTGTCTACACAACAGACAGGAAGTCACTTCCAGTTTAATTTTTTCTAGCTAGAAAGGTTGACTCGGGTACCACGTTACGCATTTAGCTCGCTGCTCTAGGTTTTCAGTTCATTAGGAAAATCTGGAGGAAATGATTAACTCTAAGAGGTTTTGGTTTAATGGTTTCCAGTAGGGATTGTGTGCTTACTGTTAAACATCACATGT
>JAODVO010000003.1:3658168-3670703 GCA_025400055.1 Notarius lentiginosus
CCGGAATGTTGTGTTTGTAGAAAATCCTCCTGAGTTTCTCAGATAGACCAGAAATGTAGGGAATGACAATGTTCTTGCGTTTGTTCCTGTTATCCTCCTTCACAGTCTTCAGCATAAACCATCAGAAACTTGAACACGACTTGAGACTTACAACAGGACAGTGAACCCAAACACGCATCAGAGCTGGTTGTGGAGGCCAACATCAAGCTTAAAACAAGTCCTGACTTCAACCCAATTGAAAATATATGGACCGCGCTTATAAGTTGAATCCATACCAAGAAAAAAAATTTTTTTTTATTGAACTCCACCAATTCTACCATGAAGAGTCGTGAAATATCCAACCAGATTTCTGCCAGAAGCTTGTTCATGGTAAACACAAATGTTTGGTCAAGGTGAATCTTGCGAAGAGACATTTTACCCAAATATTAGGTGGATATTTTTAACCCTGTGTTGATTTCAGAAAATCCAAAGAAAATTTAAACTTGTGCACCAAATTCTAATTTTTTTTTTCAATTAAAAGATGTACATTCTGCCACAGAAAAAGAACAGTTAAAATAAATTACCGAAAGCCCAAATAATGCCATGACATTCATGTTACTGTATGTAAACTTCTGACCACAACTGTAGTTAAAGCGCACCGGCGGTGTTTTTATACCTCCCGTCTTGTCCAGCCCTGCAGTGCGACATAAAAGACATCATTGGTGAATGAACCGAATGGTGAAGATTTAGAAAATGTAGCAAGTCAATGGGTGGACATTGACAACGATCCACTGGTAACCACCGTCATTTCCATAACAGACGAAGAAATCATCGCCTCCGCTACCGTGATCTTTTAACTCAGTCAGTGAACTGCGATAGCGACTCGGAAGGAGAAATTCGTGATAAAGAATTTCAAACGTGACTAAAATTTCGCATACGACTTGAGTCTTTGGTGTAACAAGTGGGTCCGTTTCAGCATCACGAACTATTTGGACGCCCTCCAAGGAGTTTGTTATTGCGACGTTGCTATGTACTAGTACTTGGTTCCTCATTTCACTACCAGTATGGACAGCCTGAAAAAAATTTGCATCGACGCATCCTTAATTATTAAATCAAGAACCAGGAACTGTAGGAAAGTGGGAAAATTCCTCACAAGTGGAACCGAATACACAGCTTGGCTTTTCAGCTTTCAGATTGCAGATAAATATTTATAACGTCTCTGGCCCGTGCTCCATGCTGGTCCGTTTCTGAGTTGTGACATCCTCTGAAGGAAAAAATAGATTCAGCTTTCGCTTGTGTGTTCATTTTGGGAAGCCACAGAAATACACAGTCTGGTGCGTATTGCATGGAAAGACGGCGCATAAACGTCCAAGCGTAGACAAGTAGACAACATTCTTCCTTCATTTCATGCCTCAAAACGCAACATATAATTGTCGTAAAATAATTACAGTCAGTACTGAAACTCGAATCAGGTGCTTCTACACAGGGTTGCTGTTCATAACATATGTAGTGGACACACATGAAGAATTACGGTAGAGTTGTTTTGGGATTAAAAGTTCTCCAAGAACAGCTTAGCATGGGGAGTGTGTTCTGCATCTGTACAGTAGCATTTCCAAGCCTTGACACTTTCACACCTCATCAGTTAAAGTCCGATGATTAAACGTAATGTCGTGCGCAAAGGCAGCAGGTATTAAAGCTCCATTTTTTGGTCCCTGACTGGAGAAATATTTGGCTTCTCCTGAGTCAGCAAAAAATCTCCAGAACAACACAAAGAATCTCTGTATCCTGGTCCGTCTTTTTCTCCGCTCCATAATATTTGGATTTCCCGAAGTCTAAAGTAAACTCTGACCAATATCAACATGCCCGGAGCCCGTCTCCAACCCGGCACTCAAAGCTTTGATCTTGTTCATGCTTGGAGTTGGATCAGCGCTGGGTCACGCCATAGGGAGCGGCAGAGTAGAAACAGACCTACATTCTTTATAAAAAAAAAGAGCCAGAAAGGAATCAGAGATGGGGGAACATATTGGGCAAAGATCTAGTCCAGGGTATTCAACTCAAACTTGCAAAGGTGCAATGATCATCAAGTCCATAAACATTCTTCTCAGAGATAAGAAAGCAACATGACTGAAGGGTGATAAGACTTATCTTTTAAACACTTAAACATTAACTATTTGATTGAGATATATATGGTAGTCCATTGTGTCCGATGATGACTAGGATGTATTTAGCATTTAGGACCATCACATCACAGCTGCCCAAGTGCGAACCTCCAGCTAGGAACTTCCAGCTTCTCAGGCCCATCACCATCACTGTTGGTTCATCGCCTTGGGTCTTCCTGCACCTCCATGCCTTGCACTGTAAATCAGACCAATTATTGTTCTGCCCTCTCTGGACTTAAGAATTCGTATTCAGATGGCACAAAAAGACTGTAACTATCGGGAAACTCCAAATCTGCCCTGCAGCGTCCTCTAACTGGACGGTTCTGTTGCTCGTTAACTTTGTAAAACTCCGTTCATCCAAGCACCAAGATGCCTTACTCAACCACTGGACTGCAATGGTGTCTTTTGCTTGACTAAGACAGCGCCTCCCTGCTGCCAGAGGTGCTCTATTGTCCGTAGCCTGGACATGGACCCTAACCCACAGTCGCCACATTGCCCCAATACACAATCCTTCTCGGTCTTCTTTTCCTACAGGGTATGACATGGAACAATCCCCAAAGCTCAAAGCATGAATGTACGTGGAGTGGACCAATCTGTCAGTGTCCGTTTGATCACAAAACAATAACGATTTCCCGAATCAACACGTCAGCAACTTCAAATCAATATTAGTGCTGCCGATTTCCTGAATCGAGCCGAAAAGTTCGTCGACTCCACCGGTGTCGCTATGATTGAAAATCACGTGATTGCATTCCTGCGCGCTGACTGGCCAAAACTTGAAATGGTGTTTGTGAAGTGTATTGTTTTATCTATAGAATTTGTGTCCTAATTGTTTAATTTCCAACCCTTCCATACCGTGATACGGTCTCATTTGGACAATTCACATTCAAAACATTGGTGCGTGGTGGTTTCTAGCAGACGAATTCAGTATCGCTCACCTTTCAACCAATCAGCACGCAGCAACGCATCATGTGATTTCCAAAATGGCAGCGCCAGTGGAGTAGACTGGAAGTTTTCTTCTTAGTTGAAAAAAATGACCTTTTGGATCAATATTGTTGACTTGAATTGAATAACATGTTGGGCTGAGTAATCTTTACTGACTCATGAAAAGTTTGGGATTTTTCCATGTCAGAACTTGTAGGAAAAGAAAACCGAAGAGGATTATGCACCGGGACATGTGGTGACTGCGCCCTAACTGGGTGTTGTCAGCCAGAGCCGCTGAGCCCTTGAATCTTGCTCAAGGCACCTAACTTCAGTCATTCCTGCTGGTCCAGGGAATCAAACCGGCAGCTTTGGTCCCAAAGCTGCTTCTCTAACCATTAGGCCATGGCTTCCCCCACATGATCATTTCTGACTTAGTCTCTTACATAAATAGCTTATGATTACCTTTACATTCGCAATAATCGCACGGTACGCTTGTGATAAGTGATTATCTCAACATTAGCTTACGACAAAGGCAGCCAACTCTGGACTGGAATCAGGAGTAGGGGATGAAGTTACGCATCATCAGTAGGCCACTATTTGTTTGCTTCATGGCTGCACACATGGGCGAGCATTTAGGCCAACGGTGACAAAGACAGTCACTGACAAAAGCCTACACTCGCATTGATTATGGCTGAGTCAAAGCACGAGGACTGCTGAGTCAGTCATTCAGAGCATTGCGAATCCACTGCATGAGAGGGATTTTTGCAAAACCCAAATGTTAACAAAGCCAGAGGTCATTGATACATTTATTCTGGTTCTTTCCAGAATCCTTTTGGGAAATGTCACATCCAAGTAGCACGGCGTCGCATTCGACCCGAGATATCAACCTGCGTTGCTTTTGAAACCGGAACCCTGATTCTTTCTCAAAGCTCAGATGACCATAACGTCTTTTATTACCTGGGTCAGACCATGAGTTAAAGGTTGGCAACGAAAACGTCTAAAAGCCTTTTAGCCTTTTAAAGCCGAACATTCATAAAAGAAGCAATTAAAGGCTTAGAAAGGAACATCGTGTTGCATTCGAAGACATTTTAATGGATGTCAGATCCTTTCCGATGAATGGATGGCGTTTGAGGTCATTTTGGATAGCTTCAGGTGGAACAGAACATTGGCCACACAGAGTTGGCAAAAAGCAAGTCGTATTGGGTTTAACTCTGGATGTTAGTCAAATATTTTTCAATAATGTCTTCATTTCTCATCCCAAACCCTGCAGGTATACGTCTACATGGACTGGAATAGAAACCATTGCACGCACAAGGTGCTCAAATTAGGACCATAAACCTTCTGACGTGGTTTCTTCTCAGAAATCAGGCCAAGAAATGCAGTTTGGTTAAACTTGTGTCACATTTTCTCAAGATAACAACAGATCCAGAATATTCAGTGAAAAATGCCAGCTTTTTAATGATAACTTCGGAATTGTGTGGATATAAAAATGTTTAAGTATGCAAGTTTTTTTTTTTTTTAAAAAGATGCCTGGAAAACATTAACAAAAATTTCTTTTTTCAAAGCCGCATCGAAGATGAAAATTTCTCTCTTTTCTCATCATTTATTAGCATCAACATTCGAAAGGTCAAATTTATTCGCTAGGTCACTCAGCAAACAAAAACTCCGATGAGTGGCGCTGTCCCAAGTTTTGTTTGGCTGGAAAACTAATTAACAAGTCTAAAAAGTGGTGGCGAGCATCAGCGAACATATGACGATTTGGTTAGCGAGTTAAAGGGGCCGGCTCTCCCTTCCCAGAATCCTCGGCGACTTATTTGGCACAATTTTCGCATCCATGGATATCCCACTGTTTGAAAAACAATCCAGCAAGATCCTAAGCCACAGATCATAAATTTAAACACGAGATTGAAGATATTTGGTCATTATAGTTATATGATATATTATTTTAACCAATCTATTCTGGTTTCTTATGGATATTCCGTTGTAATGGACCGGAACTGGTCTCGGCTGTCTCGTGGGTGGATGCGAAGGAAAGAAAATCAGGTGTATTCTATTCCAAAAAGTGTATAAAATTTAAGGCCCATTCTATAATTGCGGGTACATTTGAAGTGCCGACTCTGTTAGTCATCGTCAACTCTGTTACGGTTAAACCGGCAATCCATTAACAGGATCGATGACAACAGAGTTGACATTTCCCACCATTTTGTGTCTTAACTCCACACGCTGACCTCAAACTAGCTGCGACGCGGCATGTATAAAAACAGAATTGTACGGATTATGGTTTTTAAACAATAAGTGAGAGAGTCACTCCAATACCACAATAACAGAGTTGACAATCAATCTCCTGTTCGTGTAAAATCCTCAACATTTTGCTCAAATTAATGAGCGAAGAAACAGAACACACCTCACTGTCTTTCTGAAGTTTCCTGCCAGAGGAAGTGGCATCACTCGGTGCAGGGGTCATGCGTATTATTCAAAGTCTTTGTGGATTTTATGCGGTTTAATAACAGAGTCAACAGGGTTGACAAGAGCATTGGGACGGAAAAATAATATGACGGAAATTTCACATAATATGTATGAATTAGGAGTCGAACGTAGCCAATTATGTTGGGGGAGTCATTTAGTGAAGGTTTTATGGATAAATTGGGTCTAAAATGGACATCAAGCATCGCAATTGGTGAAAGTTTGTCATAATTTGCATTATTGTTCAAAACTGATTCAGTGAAGATTTCGTTTGTGGAAAATAACAAAAGGTTTATCTCGGAGACACGAAATGGACCCTGAATTCTAGAATGACCCATAAAACACAACCACATATCCAGTGGAAAGATTTGTTCTGGTAAAGTCAGTAGTGGGTAGATGATTGATTTTTTTTAAAAAGAATGTATATATTTATTCAGCACTGAAAAGCGGAGCTCCTGATGAATTTATGAGCAAAATATTTGCAAGGGCACAGAATCACCCTGAATAGAACATTACAGCACCATGAATGAACCGTCGAGTTGTGTCGTGTCGTGTATTTCACGTCAATAAATCGCTGCATTGTCTTGACAGTGAGACCAATAATGAGATACGCGGCACAGTTACGATACAGATTTATTCCTTTCTTTGATGCCGCATGCCATGCGCCAGAAACACCACCGCCACATTTATTATGGTGCGACTCTGCTGGGTACCTGGTGGCTTGGCATCAGTACGATAGAGTTACCATCCAATATCACACTCGATACGTCAAACAGTTGTCTGGTTACATCGGACACGTCCATGTACACGCAGCACCATTAGGACTAATTACCATGCACCTGTTCCTGATTCGAGTGCCATCACAGCGCAGATATTTATATAAGGACTCTGAGTAACACAGACTTTGTGAAAACCTTGTATTCGGTCTTGCTTTTCTGGTTTTGACCCCGTTTGTGTTTTTGGACTGCGAGTATTGTATTCCCTCTGATATCCTGTCTGTGCCTCACTCCACCACTGCCTGGTTTTCAGCTCTGCCTTTGTCTCTGTTTTTTCAATAGAACTCTTCCTACACTTGCATCCATCTAACACCCTTACACGACACAAACTGTCACCTGTCCAACAAGCGAGTGGACTAATAAAGCTGTTTTAACTATTTTTCGATGAAACTGTTGTGAATATTTTCCGTAAAATTATAAATAAGCGCCGGATAAAAACCCATCTAAATCTTATGGAAATCAAAATACACATTTCATTGTCTGGTCCGGTGGGCAAGTGTTTATGAGATACGTTGCCTTTCACTTACGGTCGGGTTCCCTGTGGTGGTGTTGGATGTTGTTTGTATGTACGGTCGTTGTACGGTCGCAAAAGCCATCAAAAATCAGGTCGATGCATTACCATTACCATATTCTCTCGGTTTTGGAGCTCTGCTACAATGTCATTGTATTTCCATGCACAAGACAATAAAATAACCGTGGACTGAAAATTAAAAAAAAAAATCTGAATAACCTGAACATAAAATATTCTACCACTGAGCATGAATGAAAATATTTTCATCTGTGGAATTTCTATCACTCATAAACAAGGAACTGAGCTTAAAATTAAAAACAAAAAGATATTAATAGTCAGTGGGCTCACAGAAAATGAATCGCTAATTACAGAACTAAGGTTTTCGGATTAAATAAGAACTGAAACACAACACGACTCATTTAACATGAATGAATGAAGTCCATATTGTAGCTACTTTGCTTAAAAAGCCTGCACTAAATCTCAGTATCTCACTGGGTGGCGACAGCTTGCGAACGCCATTCGCGAGAGAGTTTCAAAAGTGTCTTGAAACATTCGCGGGGCTTCTCAATTTCCTCGCATGAGTCGCAAAGTGTCGCTTCTTCGTCGCTGAGATTTTGAACATGTTCAAAAAATCCGTGCGACAAAATTTCTCTCAAAATAGCCGCAAATGCGTCGCAAAGCCGTCGCGAACCCTTCTCGAGTCAGTTTCCGTGAGGCTTCCTCTACTTCCCTGCCTGCCGAGGGAAAACCGGGCTGCGACAGCTTGAAGACCCAACAATTGCGGTAAAATATGCGAATATCAATTCAGTGCGATTCCAAGTGAAAATTGTCGCTAATTCGCATATTTTATCGCAATTGTTTTGTCTCCAACTAGTCACAGGCTGTCTCAGCCCAGTGAGATACTGGCTTAAAGGAACAACTTTTTTTTAATAGACGTAAGTGAGAACAGGAACTAATTTGTTTCTTAGAACTACAGGCCAGGAACTAAAATTTGTCTCGTTTCCTTTGGTGGAAAAGTATAAAATTCCTGAATTCCGAAAAGGTTCCTGCGTTCCTCATTAACAATGGGGCTGAGCGATAAATTTGATTTGATTATACTGATCATGTGTGCATTTCTAATGCTGTGTAATACCACTCGCACAGCAGTTCTGTGTGGCAGAGTGACGTCAGAGTTGAAATGCTCCCAGACTGTAAAGATTAAAATATTGTAGAGATACAGAATCCGCACTCTACACTTCACTCGCTATCACACCTTGATTTTCAGAGACGCTCTGTTTTTTTATGTTCTGTGTATTTTCTTGCTGGACATGTTCATGATGAGAAGTGGCAGCCTCAGCTCACAGTAATCTAGGTAGTCGGGACTTCTGAGCACCAGATCCGAGAGAAAAAAAAAACACAACCGTGAGTGTTAACCTCAATGGGATACGCTTGAGCATTCGTCAGGATCGAGGCCTTGGGCATCGCTGGCCGTATTTCCAACATGGAGTACAAAGAAACCGTTGAGCCCATGTTGGTGCCATATGGCAGGAGAGGAAGAGTGAATTCTGCGTTCACTGCTCGAACGGTCTTCAAAGCCAGAGTTTGGAACGAATTGGGAATTTCAGAGCGATGCTGTGAAGAAGCTTTGATGACCATCAGTGGGAATGAAGGGCAGTGACCACACCTCGAGCATGGAGGACAGATGGAGAAGCAATAAAATAACAGAGTTTATGAGCCAATTTTTAGCCACATCCGCTTTTCCATCTGATCTTTCTGACTGTTGTTAAGTGAAAAAATCAATCATCATCATATTGTGCACTTTGTATGATATATCAACTCCTCTATCCATCTTTCTACACATCAGCCACCACTATCTTTTTGTTTCCTTACCATTGACTGTCCATGAATCTATCCATCCTTCCACCCATCTACTCTTGTATCCTTCTATTATTCTCCACCTGGTTCAACCATCTACCCTTCCATCCATTGTTTCAGCCCTCTTTTTGTCCTTCTTTCCCTTTATCCATCCATGTAGCCCTTTCCACCCTTATATATCCATCCATCCATCTCTTATCAATCCTTCCTCCCAATTGTCCATCCTTCTCCTCACTTATTGATCCTGTAATCCATTCTTCCTTCTGTCCTTCTCCATGGTCATCCATCCATCCTTGTCCCTGTCTCCTCCCTTATTTATGCATCCTTCCATCATCACCTCTCCTTCTGTCCTTCTATACCTTTACATAGCCTTCAATCTTCTTTACCTTAATCCATCCATCCAGACATTTTTCCACTCCTCCGTGCATCCATCCATCCTTCCACCCACCTATGCTTCCATCCATTGTTTCATCCCTCTTTCTGTCCTTCTCTCCCTTTATCCATCCTTGTAGCCCTTTCCACCCTTATCCATCCATGCGTCCTTCCTTCTCCACCCTTATCTATCAACCCTTCCATACTTCCTTCTCCACCCTCATCCACTTCTATTAATCAATTTCCAACCCACATCTCTGTCTCTCTGACCTTCTTTCATTTCTTCCACTACCACTTGACTCGAGCATGGTGGTCCAAATGAAGTTTATTTGGCCATCTACCCAGGATGCTGCCCCAGTTTGAGAGCCTCAGCAGCTTTTGGTTAGCTCATCTTTCTTCCTCAGCTGTCCGCCTGTTCTGTTCAAAGGTCTTAACGCCATTGTTCCCCTCCACACCAGTCTATCTCCTGGGGCTGTAGCCATCTCAGTGTGTCTGAATGTCCTTTTGACGGCATCTTTGAATCTCTTCAAGACGAGTAGTTTCCGGTGTCTGTAAATTTGTCATCGCTACTGGAAATGGTGGTGTGTCAGGTACCCTGGACATGGTAATCTTTCCTGGTCTTCGCATATTGTTCACTGCTGCCAAGGGGGTTGGCACGTCAGTTACCCCGAACGTGGAAGCATCATCCAAAGGCAAGTGTCCAAGCATCATTCATTCATTACATTACATTACAGGCATTTAGCAGACACTCTTGTCCAGAGCAATGTACAATACACCCAGAGCTGCCTGGGGAGCAGTTGGGAGTTAGGTGCCTTGCTCAAGGGCACATCAGCCATTCCTGCTGGTCCAGGGAATTGAACCAGCAACCTTTTGGTCCCAAAGCTGCTTCTCTAACCTTTAGGCCATGGCTTCCTTAAGTTATAGAGATGTCAAATTTTTCACAAGAAGCATTAATGATACTAAATGCAATATAGAAATTCAGACTTTCCAACCAAATGTATTTCAGGCCATGCCTGTAGCAATACTATATAACAGGTATTTTCCCCTTATACTAAATAAATTTTTACTGTGCCAAGAAAAACACTAGGGGGGTTTGGGGGCAGAAAAAAAAGCAAACCCTCTTACTATAGAGATGCTCATGCAGACATGTTCTATGATTTTTGAGCTGAAAATTGCAAATGATATGTAAGGGATTGTATACATGAAAGCAGTAACACTGTAGCTTTCATCATGTTCATAGCTCTAGGAAGTAATAGTGTGTTTATTATACTCTGTAGTCAGACCAGTCAGACCAGTCACTGCCAAACTCATGAGCAGGGTGCTGCCGGACAGCTTGTAACTATGTTTGTGCACTCCTTTTTATATGGAAAGACCACTATGTCTGGCCTTCATAGACCTCACCAAGGCTTTTGACAGCATATCATGCCCCCTCCTGTGGAAAATTCTGGCTAAAGTTGGCTGTCCTGAAAAATTCATCAAGGTCCTGAAACTTCCACATGACAACATGTCCGCAATGGTTCTGGTGAACAACACAAAGACTGAAGCCTACAAGATTAAATCTGGAGTGAAACAGGGTTGCGTCATTGCCCCAACACTGTTCATTATCTTTGTTGCCACCATCATGCACCTGGTCAATGCTTTCCATCAACACTGCCTGAGAAACATCCTATATATCAGTTGGGAAGAATACGGCACCAACATCGGCATCCTGACCAAAACAAAACAACAGAGCATTGAATTCATCATCATCAAGAACCAGCTGTGATGGGTGGGTCACGTCATCAGGATGGATCACAATCGACTCCCCAAACAGATTTTATACTCACAACTGATCAAAGGAAAGGACTGGGGAGGACAGAAAACACGCTGTACAGATCTTCTGAAATCAAGTTTTAAGAGCTGCAACATCGACTGGGAGACCTGAGAAGAGCAAACCAAAAATTCTACTAACTGGAGACTGCTGATCTATGAAGGAATGGAAAGATCTGAGAAGACATGGATGAGCAATATCAAGGAGAAGAGAAGAAAGTGGAAGGACCGACAAAGAGACCCCGATCGCCCAAAACTCCCAACCACGACCAATTGCAATGTCTGCCAGAAGCAGTGCGCAAATAGACTGGGGCTCTTCACCCACCTCAGAATCCACCAAGCCACTACCAATTAGGAAACCATCATCCTCAAATCTTGATGGATAGCCACTACTATAACCCACCACTAAATAAATGTAGTCAACCAAAACGATTTGGTAAAACTGTAAACTTCAGTCAACCTAATAGGTCATCTATGGCAAAGACAGGGGTGGAGAAGTCATAAATTCAGCCGACTGAACAAGTGAAAGCTCCAGTCTTATGTATCGGCTGGTATGAACCCAAATGACTAGGCTAAAATGTACTAGCTAACATAGTATACTACAGAAGGATGGTAAGCGAAGCAAGATATTGATATGAACAAAGAGAAACAAACTACTATATGAATTCCTGTGTAGCAATAGTACTTATTATCTTCAATCCAAAATTCAAACACATTTTATTTGCACCATAAAAAAAGACAATAAGCAATGTGATGTAATGTTTTCTTCTTGCATCTTTTTGTTCTCCTAAAATGTTATGGATTATGGAAGCCTTGAAGTGCAAGATTTGAAAAAGTTCTGAAGTTGTTTGTGAGGTTAAACATTAAGTCAAAACAAGATATGTAATGTAAAATGTTGAAATAATGAGATATTAAGTCAAAATAACAAAATAATATTTCAAAAATAACGTTACCAAGTCAAAATAATGAGATGTTCAAATAACAAGATGTGTCAAAATAATGGACTAAGTAAATATGACAATTTAGTATAAATACACAGTTGATTATTGGACATTGTGTGCGCTGATTGGTTGAGAGGTTTAGACTATTTTTCGATAATCACCTTGAGTGACTTGGCAAAATGGTGGCCAATCACTTCGTCACCATAAGTGAGGACGAATTACAAATTATGAAAGAAAATGCTGTTCCTAAAAGCACTAACGATGCTACGAAGTTTGGTCTAAAACTATTCAAAGGTAAGGTGGAATTGTGATTTATTTTATGTTTCAAAACAAAGTATTTTATGTGAGTCAGCATAGATAAGTGACACAAGTCAGCACCGTGCCTTGATTGCATTTGCATGCCACATTTAAAGTTTGAAATAAATGATTTTTAATAGTATTTTTTAATAATCACCTGTGTATTTATACTAAAACAATTATCTGCCTCAGGCTTAGTGAATATTGGTGAATAATTGTTAATTAATATGTTATAAATAACAAGACACAATATTGGAATAATTTATTCAGTCAAAAAGAATGTGATAGAGTGGCAGCTACAATTATCAGCAGTCCATAATTATTGACACCTTTTCAGATTTACCAATAAAAAGCAATTTTACAAAGGTGAGTTACAACAGTTATTATTGGTTAATTCGTCAACCGGAAAACCCTCCTCACCCTTTGATCTTGTCGTCTGATGACACAGCTCGT
>JAODVO010000003.1:3913379-3923410 GCA_025400055.1 Notarius lentiginosus
TGACATCAAATTCAAAATGAGCATATATTTTTCAAAAAACAATAAAATTTCTCAGTTTCAACATTTGATATGTTGTCGTTGTGCTATTTTCAAAGAAATATAGGGCTCCCATGATTTGCAAATTATCACAGTCTGTTTTCGTTTACAGTTCACACAGCGTCCCAACTTTTTTGGAATTGGGGTTGTAGAATATTGCTCTCGTTCTTACAGAGAATATCAGAGATTTATCCTTTAACTAATGTGCATTAGGTTTTCCTCTTTCTCTCCTCGTTTTTGGACACTTTAGAAAATAAATCGCTCCATTTTCTCAATATTTTTTCAGTCAATTAACCAAGGTGTGTTTGTTGCTTCCCTGGAGCTCCGAGGCTCCATCCATCTTCCTTAAGAGCTTTATGCTGGTCAGGGTTGCAGTGGATCTGGAGCTTATCCCGGGAACACTGGGTGTGAGGCAGGAGGAATACAGCCCACAACCAAGCATGGTGCATGCCAATTCACACACTGTCCTGGTTTTGGGAGGTGTAATGGGAGCGCTGAATAAAGTTGCACACTGTATTGTTTTGGAAGGACGGATGCATACTAATGACAAGGAAGATGCCGCTTAAGATATACTTATTTTCCCTTAATTCTCATCCCTGCTGAATTTCTGGACGAGATACAAATCTGTAAAGTCTACTCGTTTTCAGTAAAATTAATTATGACATTGGTCTTCCATTCATGACCGTTACCTGCTGAGCTAATCGGAAAACGCTCTCTGATGAGCATCTCCAAAGTCCTGAAAGATCTGCCTATCTCAAAGATCTCCAAGATCTCAGATTTCCATCGTGTTTGAGCATAGAATGTGTTGTCCTTTAACAACCTGCAGATGCGGCGAGTGCAGAATCGTAGACGGGGAGAAAAACCTTATCTTGAAGACGCATTGACCACAATCAATATGATCAATTTGGAAGGTGGGCTTTAGATTATAAAGAGAGATAAATCAGACAAACTCAAGAATGAGAACCAGTAGTGCAGCAGTGAGGTTCATCTTATATCAGACTTTTAGTGAGTCTTTTCCTTGCTCTTTAAAGTCTTGAAAACACTCCAGCTCACATCATCAGTGCTTCTTCACTATGATACCTGATTAAACCTGAGGATAAAACCAACAGGCAGCACTAATGGTGAGTTTTAAATACACAATCAACTATAACGGATTTTTATGTGAATGCTGGAGGGTGCTATGGCTGAATTTGTTTAAATATGTCCTGTAGTGAAGGAAGGTTTGTATCATTAATCATTGAAATAGACAAGAGAAGAATATTCTTCTCCAGGTATACTCCTTGGTCAGAATCATCTTGATCTCATAACCTTAGCCTCACTTCTCTATGAAAAAAAAAAACTCCATGTACTACATGTTAAAAATGCGTTAGGGTTGGTGAAATATGTTCAAATCCAATTTTTTTGTTTGTAATCACGTGACGTTTTGCCTCCTGGTTCACTTGCGGTTTCCAAGCGACGGGCAACAATCAAAGATGGCGTCCAAGCCATCGTCATCTTGTGGAAAACCTTCTACATCTGACTAGAACCAAAAGCAAAATTAAGATATCAAGAAAAAACTAGATAGAGACTGTGATTAAAGTCACAGTAATTTGTGCTAGCTGTTACAAAGTAGGACGTCTGCTCACTATACCTGTCGGGGATGTGTAGAGACGAATGTAGATGCAGAAGATATTTATTAAGAAAAGTGCTCGGAAATGGTAAACAATCAGGAGGCCGGACAAGGCACAAACAGAATATCGTGGGCACAGACAAAAGCGGAATCAAAGGACTAGGAATTCAGAAATCAGGAAATCAAAACAACGCACGGCTCGGTAACGTGTCTAAACAACTCAATACTTCGCAACCTGACTTAGTCTTTGGTGTCCTTATATGTGTGCGCTGATTGCACCTTAATCCAATGGCGGTGCAAATCATTAGCAGCTCGTGCACATGAATCGCGTGCTGTCCAGAGCGTGCACAAGAGTCAGCCAACGTGTGCAGGTATGACAGTACCTTATAGATCCGGAACGGTAAGAAATAGAGAATTACGCTTACTGATTTTTTTTTTTTTTAAATCAAGAAAATTGACAGTTATAAGCGATTGAAAAAAATCC
The DNA here is from genome assembly GCA_025400055.1 of Notarius lentiginosus. Taxonomy (NCBI): domain Eukaryota; kingdom Metazoa; phylum Chordata; class Actinopteri; order Siluriformes; family Ariidae; genus Notarius; species Notarius lentiginosus. The sequence goes on from JAODVO010000003.1 coordinate 3,915,509, forward strand.
CGTTTTTCACGGATCAGTGATCCAGATCAGCACCAAAAGTCATAGCAATGTAATTCAGCCCAGAGGTATTCTTCAAGACCTAGATAGAGACCGTGACTAAAGTCACTGTGATTTGCGCTAGCTCTTACTGTACAAACTGGGACGTCTGGTCACCATACCTTAGAGATCCGGAATGGGAAGAGATGGAGAATGATGCTTAGTGAGGAAAAAAAAATCATGAAAATTGACAGAGTTATAAGCGATTGAAAAAAATCCCGTTTTTCATGGATCATTCCGGATCAATGATCCAGATCAGCACCAAAAGTCATAGCAACGTAATTCAGCCCAGCGCTATTCTTCATGTGAAATTTAGTGATGACTGGTTGAAAACTGAGGGAGAAATAGCGTCCTAAAAAACATTAGGAGAATAATAAATCAGAATAATAAGAATAATAAAGTAGAGAGATCCTGAGTGAGAGTAACAATTTGGGCCAGTGCTGCTAGCGCAAATTAAATATATTGAGGTGATGGATTGGACCCCTACAGCCTGAAAACAACGGACTTTTCAAGTGATTTCAACAACCTTCCAAACATTTCCAGTTATCTGGTTGTCCAAATATTGTTTTACACCAAGAATCAAATGAAAAGTCTTGAAGCCAATAACTTTTTGTTTGTGGCTGGGTTCATGACGCTGGAATAAGGACAATAATCATGAGGGTGAGTAATGTAAGCCGACGTGTAGGATGCGATTCGAGTCGGAGCTGCTGTAGGCATTTCTACAATGATGACTTACATTTTATTTCATGACATTTCAAACGTAGCTCAGACTTATGAATTGACATCATTGGATAAACTGAAGAAAACCGTAAACATTCGAGGCCCACCTACAAACCAGTTTTGTCGTTTCATCGATGGTTTGTTTTACAACATCCAAAATGTAAGAAAACTCGTTTAACATTAAAAGTTTTGATTTTAGATCCATAATGTTGATGCCGTGCCTTTAACAAAATGACCGCTGCAAACACGAGCATGTGGACTCTCGATTCCTATCGAACACAGTGAAAGGTAAGTGAGCCGTTTTTCACAGCATCTTTTTGAGATATTTTTGTTCTTTCACCCTTGTGCACGACTTCTTTTGGTATCCTAAAATACCTTTCGTCTTTTTCTCGATTTGAACATCCAAATACAGAGCAACAATCTGGCATATTTTGAGGCGAAACACAAGAAACTACCATGAAGCGACTGTAAACAAATATGATGCTTGTTATTCAGCTAGAAGTCTGAATACATACTGAGGCAGATCACTACCAGAAGAGACATCTATTGCAAACAAGGAATAGTGGTCTACATGCTGGAATCCAGGAGATGGCAACAATGGCATGCGCTGGTAAACTGGTAAGGACTTTTCTCAAATTTTGGTGGGTCCTTCGTCCAATCTGATTAATTTCCAGGTGACATGGCTGGAGAAATGGACACTTACCTGGCTCACCTGGCTGACACAGCTGGCTTGGCTCAGCGTGCTAACTGCCCTCATGTAGCTCTGGTTCCTTGAGCGAAATTTGGGTGAGTTGTAATTGGGCGATGGGTCCAGTGTGATGCTGGGGTGGACGTCCCTTGACGCTTGCAGATGGTAGCTCTGACTGAACAGGAACAGAGAAAAAGAGAGAGAGAGAGAGAGAGGGAGAGAGAGAGAGAGAGATATTGTGGGAAGAGTTGAGTTTTTACCAATTACCAAAAAATAAATTACAGTCAAGCCCCAACACTGTTTAGAAGGACATGCTATATAGAGTATTTGTCAAATTATATTTCTTAAGCCACATTTGTAAGCAGGATACAAAGTCCTTCCCGTGCCATCAAGGCACATTGGGCGGCGCCAATCTCCATTTCAGCAGCCGTTGGCCTTTCAACTATTACATAGCTAGGGTTACAGTGGGGGGCTGGTCCTCTGGTAACCACGAGAGTTTGAGTCCCTACTTGCATCTGTATTGCGGCGTGCCTAGCCAGATGGCAGTAGGTACCGTTTTTATGATGGTCTTTGGTATGACCCAACCGCCTAGTGGTTAGTGTTAGGATACAAAGCAATCTGGATATTCAACTAGAGTTCCATTTCATTCAAAGCTAAAAGTGGATTCATTCCAACAATTCTTGAGAAATAAGTCTCAACTCTGTAGAACATATGCATTAGTTTTTGATTAATTAAGAAGCAAAGATAATTTTTCATGACCTTGAAGACCCGACTGACTCCTCCAGCTGTAAACATTTTTAAATCAAGGTTGATAGACTGTAAAACCATCTGGGCCTGAAGCTAAAAGCCAAAACACGTCGCTCTGTCCTGCGTCAGTATGACTCGGAGAAGAAGTCACACCAGGACACTGACAGTTTGATGAGAACAAGTCCTGTCTCATGGAGCCTGCCAAATGACTGATGTGTTTAACACCTGAAAATGGCTTCTTCGATTGGTCATTGTGCTGAAGCATCTGATCAATAGTGGGCAATGAAGGAAAATGCAAATTAGTGGCTTGTTAGTGAGCCAATCACACTACAACAGAGAAGAAGACGAGTTTGGAGGCCAAAAGGGGTAAAAGAGATAAGTGCTAGCTTAGCAAAACTGTCCACAGTAAGGATCTTCTTTACCCTCTGGAAATATCTTATCTTTCAACCAATCAGGATGACTTTGTATTCAAAGATGCAATACATGAAAAGTTTTGAGAATTTTTTCAAAGCAGACTGCTACTCTTGGAGGAATCGACATTTTGATTAGTTTGTTCTGCTCCCCACATTGTTGCTCATTATTATTCTTGGTTTCTCCTTGATAGTCCAGATGTATTTACTGGTTCAGGTTCACAGATAGGTTTTTGGTCGTTCTGATCACTGATTATTTTAGAAGTTCAGGTTTGTTGACTTTTTTTTTTCTGGTAGTCCAGATTTGTTAACAGGTTCTTGTTAGTCTAGGCTTATTTACTGGTTCCTGGTAGTCCAGGTTCATTGCCAGGCCCTTGATAGTCCAGGTACATTGACAGGTTCTAGGAAGAACAGATTCATTTCACTGATTTTTGGTAGTCCAGATTCATTGACTGTTTTTTTTTTTTCTTTTCCATAGTCCATGTTCATTGACAGATGCTTGGAAGTCCTGGATCACTCACATTTTTGGTAGTCCAGGTTCACTGGCTGTTTGTTGGTAGTCCAATTTCATTAACGGTCATTAGTAGTCTAGATTCACTGACAGGTTCTTGATAGTCCAGCTTCTCTGACTGGTTTTTGGTAGTTCAGTGTCTGGTTCTTCATAGTGCACGTTCACTGACTGCTTCTTGGTAATCCAGGTTCAACGACAAGTTTTTTGTAGTCCATGTTCATTGGCCGGTTTCTGGTAGATCAAGTTCATTGACAGGTTTTTGGTAGCTTGGACTTACTCCATAGTACTTGTTAGTTCATGTTCATTAATGTTTGTTAGGCCACAGTGATTGGTTCTCAGCAAGTCAAGTTCATTGATGGGCACTTGGTAAGCTAAATTTATTGAGGAGTTTTTGTAATTAACGGACCCTTGGTAGGCAGGGTTCATTAATGTTATTTTGGTAGGGCACGTTTATGTGCTCTGTTCTCTGCAGGGCAAGTTCGGTGATGACTTCATGGTAGGCCAGGTTTATTTAAAAGTTCTTGGTTGGCCAGGTTTATTTCTCAGTTCCTTTTAGGCCAGGTACATTAATAGGTACATGTTAAACCAAGTTCACTGATGTTTTTAGGTAGGCCAGGTTTATTTATAACTTCTCATTAGGCCAAGTTAATTGATGGGCTCTTGGTAGGCCTGGGGCATTAATGGCTTGTTGTTAAGCCAGTGGTTTGCTGGTAGTCTAGGTTTATTTATAGGTTCAGGTAAGCCAGGCTTATTTATCAGAATTTTACTGGCCAAGTAACATTTCATTTACAAGGAATTTGACTTTGCAGTTTCTCCTTTAACATAAGCTAACTGGTCCACTGTAGACCAGGTTCATTAATCAAAATTTGGTAGGTCAATTTGACTGATGGCTTCTTGGTAAGCAAGGTTCATTGATGGGATTTAACAACCCCAAATCAGAAAAAGTTGGACTGGTATAGAAAATGCAGATAAAAAAAAAAGAAAGCAGTGATTTCTTGATCACTTGTATTTCATTGCAGACAGAATGAACCCAATATAGTCATGCTTTGTTGGTCAATTTCATTTTATTTGTTAACATACATCCATTCCTGCATTTCAGGCCTCAAACACATTCCAAAAAAAGTTGGGACAGGGGAAATTTAGACCGAGTAATGAGGTAAACCAATTAAATAATGATGTGATTTGAGACAGGTGATGTCAACAGGTGATTGTAATCATGATTTGGTACAAAGGCCTAGTGAAATCACAAAAGGCCTAATCTTTGAGGAGCAAAGATGGGCTGAGGATCTCCAGTTTGTCGACAGATATGTGAGAAAATTATTGAAATGTTTAAAATTCGTGTTAAATGTTCGTGAAAGAAAGATAGGAAGGGACTTGGATATTTCACCCTCTACGGTGTATAATATCATTAAAGAATTAAATGAATCTGGAGGAATTTCGGTGCGTAAAGGGCAAAGGGCTCAAGCCTAATCTGAACATCCGTGATCTCCGATCCCTCAGACAGCACTGCATCAAGAACTGTCATTCATCTACAGCTGATAGAACCACATGGGCTTGGGGTTACTTTGGTAAACCTTTGTCAAGTTACAATACAGAGTTACATCTACAAACACCAGTTAAAACTTTACTGTGCAAAAAGGAAGCCTGATGTTAACGGTGTCCAGAAGCGCCGTCGACTTCTCTGGTCTCGGAGGCGTCTGGGATGGACCATCACACAGTGGGAACGTGTATTGTGGCCGGATGAATGAGTATTCCAGGTCTTTTACAGAACAAATGGATGACCAAAGATGAAAAGGACCATCCAGACTGTTATCAGGAACAAATCCAAAAGCCAGGGTGTGTCAGGGTATGGCGTTGGGTCAGTGCCCTTGGTAAAGGTAACTCACACCTCTGTGATGGAGCATTAATGCAGAAAAGTACAGTACACTGAGATTTTGGAGCAACACGTGCTGCCTTCAAGACGACGTCTTTTCCAGGGAGATTTCAACAAGACAATGCAAAACCACATTCTGCACACATTACAAAGGCGTGGCTGTGGAAGAAGAGGGCGTGTCCCCTCTGTCCCTGACCGAGAATGTGTGACTAATTTTGAAACAAAAAATACGACAACGATGATCCCGTCCTGTTACACACCTTAAGACCTGAGAAGAAATGGCAGCATTGCAAAACGGTGAATACTTTACCGTCCCAACTCTTTTGAAATATGTTGCAAAAGTCAAATTTGAAATCAGGGCGTATTTTGGAAAAGAAAGAACAATAAAATTCATGAGGTACAACACGAAATGAAATCACGTGCTGTTGTATTGTCTTGAGTGTAATGCAGGGCAAAGATCGTTTACAAATTCAGTTTTAATTTCAGTTTCAACATACCGTCCCAACTTATTCTGATTTGATGTTGTATATTTAGGACTTGTGAAAAGATTCGAAAGGGTTCACAAACTGTATCTCTGGGAGTGTATGTGTGGGTTTTGTTTGTTTTCCTGGTGATGTGGTTTGAAAAAGGGCAAAAATGAAAAGACAGGAAATGCACCTTTTTTTTGTTTAGACCACACCCACTTCAGATTTAAATCCAGGTCCAGCTACTGATACTGATCCTGATATTGATATTTTTGAGCATGCTGCTTAAACTAAAGAACTGAAAACGGATCTAAGCGAGTAAACCAGTACTGCTGTTTAAATATTACCAGTATTACCAGTTAAATAGGCGATGGTGTACAGTTTGTGGGCAACAAAGCAGCAGAAGCTGCCTTCGATAAAACCGATCTTTTATGATCATGCATCAACATGTGTAGTGGTTTACTGGGAGGGTAAATGTGAGGAAGGTAGGTGTGTGTGTGTGTGTGTGTGTGTGTGTACATAAACTTATTGCTGTGGTGAAAGATTGCTTTGTCCTCCGAATACGAGCATATTTCCAGGCAGACAGGACTTTCTGAGTGAGTCACACTGTAAACATTGCATCACTCTACCTGTGTAGGTCTTTGTTTTATTGTTCTCAGCTGAAGATTCAACACAGCCATCATACTGTCGCCACCAGTGTGGGTTACTGGTCACATTCGGACAGCTGTGGGAGTTAGAGGTCGTCTTTGACGGTCTGCAGAATACCCCTGCTGACACAGTGCGTTTTCCTCTAATATCCTTTCTCTCTCTCTTTCATTCTCCGTGCTTTCAATAGCCATCTTTGTATTCCTTTCCCATGCTGTTGCGGGAATCCCGCTCTTACTGGTAACCGCTGACGGGCCGGGGTGATGATGTCATCCCTGGCGCGAGCGTGTCCTGCCTTCACCTCGGCTTCCTGTACAGCCGGAGAGAATGGGCCAAGCCCTGTCCAATACAATGAAACTCTTTTCCTCCTCCCTGATATCGATCCACAGACAGAAGTGCGTCCAGACGGCCAGACGCGCAGAGGTCAGTGGGCTCGGACGGTCCATTCTGCGGAGCTATTTTCAGTGCTGTTGCTGAGTTGTCATATTTCTACAGCCTCAGTGCTGTGTACACTCAACAAAGCAGTGCTGTAATGGGTTTGACCTCTGACTTGGGGACACAGAGCAGAGGTATTCATGGAGCTGATTCCTCGGGCTGATTAGAGCTCTGAGAATAAGTTTGCTCAAATATTACTTGCATACTAATATGTATATTCCTAAGCTTTTTAGCAACTTTTGTTGGATGAAGGAAAAGAAATCCACATAAATAGCTTCACATTCCGAATACAAGCCATATAGTCAAGTCAAGGTTATTTTTAACAATAGACATTGTCACAAAGCAGCTTTATGGAAATGTAAAGACTTGAGCTAATTTTATCCCTCATCTGTCCCCGATGAGCAAGCCTGTGGCGACGGTGGCGAGGAAAAACTCCCTCAGACAACACGAGGAAGAAACCTCGAGAGGAACCAGACTCAAAAGGGAACCCATCCTCATTTGGGTGATAACAGATACAATCCACCTCTACAACAGTGCCCCACATAGTCACAAAGTATAACTGTGAAACCAGGACGTTCATCATAGCTCTAACATGAAGTCTGCCCTGTTGAAGCTATAAGCTGTTCACTGATGGAAACCTGAGTACAAACCCGCCCATGACCACTGTGGTCCCAAAGTGAGTAAGTCAACACTTGTGCGTTCACTGCTTCAGTTGGGTTAAATGTAGAGGAGGAAGTTCACTGTGCTGAAGTCTGTGCTTGTGTGTACGTGTGATAAATAAAGGCTTCTTGTTAACCTCAGTTTATTTGTGAAGTCCAGCCTCAGTTACCTGAGTGTCTTGTTTATTGCCGTGTTATTGCTTTCATCTATTTTCATGTCCCAACCAATTTCTGTTTTTGACTTTGAGCCTTCCTGATCCATGGTACTCTGTTAGTTCCAGTTTGACTCTTTGCATGACTTTGGTCTTGGAAGAATGTTTTGGGTAGTTATAATTAATAAAATGGATGGAGCTAAAAAAAAAATGGACCAGGTGAGTTGTGTGGGATCACTCTGAACTTGTTGAAAAAAGTTAAATAAAATAAGATAGCCTTTTATTATCCCACAAGGGGAAATTTACATTGTTACAGCAGCAAAATATATAAAGAAAAAAAGATAAGGCAGTGAAGGAGTAGTGCAAAAGTACTAAGTATATAAAAAAGGATATATATAAAAGAAATAAACTACAAATTTAGAGATTAAAAATTTACAAATTTGCATAAATTAACAGGTTTGCGGTGTAAGTGGTTAGCACGGTCTCCTCACAGCAAGAAGGTTCTGGGTTCGAGCCCAGTGGCCAGCGAGGGCCTTTCTGTGTGGAGTTTGCATGTTCTCCC
>JAODVO010000003.1:3936260-3946310 GCA_025400055.1 Notarius lentiginosus
TCACTTGACCTGATGGGATTAAGAGTTGGCAGTGGGAGAGGTTTTCACTCTTCTCATTGAATGGAATGGAATTTTTTACTCTTTTCATTGAATACCCCTCCCACTGCCAACCTTTTATCCCAAAACAATAGGACATTTTTTGATGGCCAGTTAATTATCCAAATCGATGGAGCAGATTTAAGTTTCTCTGCTTGATCCATTCCTAAGACTGAAAAGAATCACCTCAACTGATCAAACTGGTTCGACACAATGGGTAAGGTCATGTTTTTTCATGTTGTAGCTGAACTTGTGCTGAATACGAAAAAGTCATATGACTTTGAAAATACTGCTTAGATTTGTTGAAACTGACAATATTAGAGCATGCTAAAAATTACCCTCAGACCCCAGAGGGTTAACTTGCCTTTTCGTTGGAACGAGTTCAGACTCTACGGATCTTCAGTGACCAAGTAGGCTCAAGTGAATAGCTACAATACAATGACTAGAATGCTATCTGGATTGATAGGCACAGCTCTTATACAGGCAACTGAACCTGAAGTAATGAGTCATTTCAACTGAATAACTCAACAGGTTATCGTCCAAAAGGCTGCTTAAGAACTTAACAAGAGTGAACTTGTGTTTTATACTTTACCAAGTGAAGCTTGTTGGTCTTAGGCTACATTCAGACTGTCCGTACAAATCCGATTTATCTGCATATCTGATTGGAATCCGATCATGTGTAGCAAGTTTAAACAGCTGAAAACCAAGAGATCCAATTTTTACAAATCCGTTTCACCGTGTGGCTTGAAATACGATTCAAATCGCATTTTTGCAAATCCATTTAAGTCTGACTGGATTTCAGGTGGGTTTTTTCTTCTTCTTCTTCTTTATTTTTTACATCTGTGAATTTTGATGACACAAAGTTCACGGTTAGATCACACATACAGGAAACATGCTAATTTTGTGGTGCAGGAAATAAAGCAAGCCTCGTCCGTCTCTGGTGCTGTCTGATTATTGTTATAAAACCTGCGCTATGGCTCCACATCACCATGGGGTAAATAAGCAAAGCTCATTTATTTATCTTCCAGCTTGATTTGTTTGTGTCAGCTACACTCACCGGCCACTTTAATAGGAACCTGTTCTTGATTCTAAGATCCCTGTTCTTGGCTGCAGGAGTGGAACCCGATGTGTCCTGTTGCGTGCTGAGATGCTTTTCTGCTCACCACGGTTGTAAAGAGTGATTATATGAGTTACTGTATCCTTCCTGGCAAAAAAGCTCAAACCAATCTGGCCCTTTTCCTCTGAGTTCTCTTATCAACGAGGCGTTTGTTTCCACCCACAGAACTGTCGCTCACTTGATGTTTTTTGTTTTTCGCACCATTCTGTGTAAACTCGAGAGACTGTTGTGTGTGAAAACCCCAGGAGATCAGCAGGTTCTGAAATACTCAAACCAGCAGTTCATCTGGCTCAAACCAGCACCCATGCTACAGTGAAAGAAGGTCACAGAAAAATTGAGATCACAGCTTTTCTCATTCTGATGTTTGAACATTAATTAACTGAAGCTCTTGATTTGTATCTGCGTGATTTGATGCATCATGTTGCTGTCAAAGGATCGGCTGATTAGAGAACTGCATCAAACAGCAGGTGGATGGATGGATGGATGGATGGATGGGTGGGGGTTCCTACAGTAATAAAGTGGCCAGTGAGTGTACTTCTACTATCAGGCACTATGTTATTACTATAGCAACCTATAAGGATTGGACACAAACATGGACACACGGACTGGATCTGATCACCTGCAGTATATAATATGGACAGTTAATCAGGAAGATCGGATTCAGATTGGATATGTGTTTGGTCTGACAGTCTGACAGTCTTAGAGCTTGAGATTGAGTACCAGACGCAGTGTCTCCAGTGAAACACTAGTTCTAATGAAGGAATCATTTGAAAAACGCTTCGTTCATTCGATTGAACGAGATTCAAAGATCCGAGTCAGTAAAAAGATCCGAACGTCCCATCACTATACTGAGGACAATTTCGTTTCTTTTCGAATAGCTGTGTATAAGACTGTTTGTTTTTCTATTAAAAAGATTTTCCACCAAAATAAATTTCCTTCACACTTACCTTGAAATGTTTTTTTTTTGTTCGAATTGATTATTAACATATTATTAAATTAAATTGCACTGGAAAATTAGCCTGTTTGTCACCTGATCAGGAAACGTGTCAAGTTCAAAATCTCCAAATCTTTCTTATTTTAGAAGATAAGGTCGCCCAGTACCCAAACCGTCAACGTCAGACATCCTGGAGAGAAACACGATCCAAGACGAGCCCCTCACACATTCCTAAATCAGGAGAAGATGCCTGCAACTGTCTGACTATTTCAGACTGAAGGGAAAAAAATAAAAAGTCCTTTCATGATGATGGAAAGGCTTACTCCGTCTTGGCCGGAAGGACAGAGAGGGAATTTTCTCTTTCATGATCTACCAGAGAAGCTTCCTGTCTGCCTCCGGTCACGTCTCATGATTAAATCACGCCGGATGTCTTTCTTTTCATCATTTCATCATTATTATATTAACATTATCTGTCGAATGCACAATATCTTCTTTTCAGGTAACTCAGGTTATTAGCTGTATAAACTAGAAGGGCACTCGGTAGAGCGTATATCTCCACCAAGGTACGTAGTACGTCATGATGGATCCGCATACATATCCGGAGTTGCATCCAAATCTAATCAATGGTTCCGTGACCCATTTCTCACCTTTCCTCCAAAGTTCATTAAAATCGGTTCAGTACTTTTTGAGTTACTTTGGGAAGAGACAAACAAATAAACAGAGGCAAAAACATCACCTCCTCTCACAAAGTTAATAATATTGACGGAAATGGAGCATGAAAACCGTCCACGTGTTTGGGGATCGTCTCTGATCTCTTAGTGCAGCTGCAAATCATAGGTTTACATGAACACACTCGTCATCGACCTCCATCGACTTTGTTGGCGGAGAAGGTTATGTTTTCACCTCTGTTTGTTTGTTTGTTCCCAACGTAACTCAAAAAGTACTGAATTGATTTGGATGAAATTTGGTGGATAGCTTTAGTATTATCCTCAGTTCAAGTGACTTCATTTTGATGTTCATAACATGTGGCTTGGCGGAGGTATGGACTCTACTCTACCGACTGCCCTTCTAGTTCTAAAACATTATTTACAGGCAATTTCACAGATATAAAATGTGTATAATCATTGATTTGGTGACATTTCTTGAAGGAGATGTTTATTTAACATTTATGGAAGGAGTCCCCAATGTCAGTGCTTTGTAACTTTAAGGAAAAAGCAGTTTACGCGTCACGGTTTCTCTGTAACGCTTGGTACACACTCGAGGATTTTCAACTCTTAACCGATTTTAAGAACATGGGAGACCATGGACATAATAACAGATTGAAACCATTTTTAATATTTTAATGGCAAGAACCCATACACCAGACAATTCAACTGAGATGCAGGACCACACACTTGGTGATTATAATAAATGATTTCAGAGTGCAAGTCCAGGGACTTGGGATCTCAAAGAAACTCGCTCTCAAAAGTTCAGAGTTTGAAGTGCTTGGAGTGGCCGAACAAAAAAAAGGTGACTCGGTGCTCAATATTCCATCACAATTCCTTTCACACGACACGATTTCCAGTCAGAAATATCACACGTTTGATATTTATGATTCTAAATCAGGGAGGCTCCAATCCAGTCAGTGACCTTAAGATAATGTCTCCAAACCCCTCACGCTCCAGGATTGTTTGGGCAGATATACGTTTCCGACCAGCCTCAAATCAGGAACGCTCTGATTATCCTCTAGTGTGGGCCAGCATGACATGGCAAGAGAGCACTTTGTGTCTTATTAACTTCAAGAGAGAGAAAAAAGACATGCTGTTGAGGAAGACCTGTTTATCGCTGCTATAAGGTAAACGAGAACAGGGACTGTGGTGAAAAGCAGGACATGAGTGCATAAAATTAGTGTGATGTGCATTTTGGGAAAATAAACAATTTTCAGAGTCTGTAGCATGGGCCAAAGCACAGACAGGAAGCAACAAAAATAGGAAATCTATCATCAGTAATCACAGAAACAGGAAGAGATAAAAAAAAACAACAACAACCAAACAACAAAAATGAAAAAAAAAAAAGTCTAGAAACAGAACAAGGAAATAACAGACAACACAGGAAGTAGGGAATGACGGAGCACAGGAAGTAGGGAATGACAGAGAACACAGGAAGTAGGGAATGACAGAGCACAGGAAGTAGGGAATGACGGAGCACAGAAAGTAGGGAATGACAGAGCACAGAAAGTAGAGAATGACAGAGCACAGGAAGTAGGGAATGACAGAGCACAGGAAGTAGGGAATAACAGAAAACACAGGAAGTAAGGAATGACAGAGAGCACAGGAAGTAGGGAATGACAGAGCACAGGAAGTAGGGAATAACAGAAAACACAGGAAGTAAGGAATGACTGAGAACACAGGAAAAAGGGAATGACAGAAATCACAGGAATCAGGGAATGACAGAGAGAACAGGAAGTAGGGAATGACAGAGCACAGGAAGTAGAGAATGACAGACAGCACAAGGAATAGGGAATGACAGAGCACAGAAAGTAGGGAATGACAGAACACAGGAAGTAGAGAATGACAGACAGCACAAGAAATAGGGAATGACAGAGAACACAGGAAGTAGGGAATGACAGAGAACACAGGAAGTAGGGAATGACAGAACACAGGAAGTAGGGAATGACAGAACACAGGAAGTAGGGAATGACAGAGAACACAGGAAGTAGGGAATGACAGAGAACACAGGAAGTAGGGAATGACAGAGCACAGGAAGTAGGGAATGACAGAGCACAGAAAGTAGGGAATGACAGAGCACAGGAAGTAGGGAATAACAGAAAACACAGGAAGTAGGGAATGACAGAGCGCACAGGAAGTAGGGAATGACAGAGCACAGGAAGTAGGGAATAACAGAAATCACAGGAATCAGGGAATGACAGAGAACTGCCAAGAGTAAAACTAAGATCTCACATAGCTGGAATCACTTCATGGCAGATGCTGTTAGACAATTTTGAGTCTTCCAGGGGTTAACCGGCACATGTTCCATGCCCCTCTGTCAGAATATGTGACAGCTGGAGAGCTACCTTAACAACCAGGAGGGCGTGGCTTCTATCCCTGGAAATTTTCATCATGTTGAAAATTGCTGTGGGTCAAGCACTGGATGAATTCATCCATCGCAAACGTGAAGGCATCCATGACCATCCTTGAGGCATACGTGAGGTTTACATGGGCTACCAGGTGTTACTGTAGAATTCCGTCGCATCCATTGAGCTCAAAATGTTCACGGAACAACATTCTGCAGAAAGTGAAAAGTTTGCCGAAGGGGCGTGGCTTATTTCATCTTGCCGTGGCTATGCCGTACTGCAGCCGTGAAAACCGTACCCACTGCTGTCATTGCTGTAAGGTCATACATCGCTATATTTCGCTGCCGCCATTGGTTTTACCAGCGTCTTTCGTTGCGGCTACCGTGGCTTCATTTGTGTATTTACTCCGCCCAAATTTATGTGACGGATCACCTCAAGAATCTGCCAGAATGTCCATGGCAGCCCCAGCCACGGTTCTCACGGAACAACCATCTACTTGGTATTGCTAACAGTGGCTAGAACTGGTATTGCTAATTGCTGGTATTGGTTTTCCGACTTGTACTGGACTCAGGTGTGACCTCATCCCCACCTTCAACTTCCGAGGTAAATGGAACGCAGCATAAGAACACGAACTCATCAAAGGTAAACAGAAACCAGGTGAAAACATTCAGGATCTAAACCAATCCCAGGATGGGGGCGGAGACAAAACATAACACATATGTTCAGATGCAATCACATGACATCACAAAATCTCATGACGAAATAAACATAACTTCAAATTCATACACAAGCAGCACCGAGAGAGCGAATTCATGACCCTGACTTGTTCACGGATTTTACACAACGTTGAATGTAGTTAAAAACTCTGTCATGTCGATCCTGGAGAGGAATAACGTGTAAAGCCAGCTGAGTGTTCTCCTCCTTCCTCCGGGTCGAGTGGACCTGATCATCACCTCTGGAATAGCAATATCAGGTTTGAAAATGAGCGTTCATGTTTATTCGGGAAAGATGTTTAATGCCGAGGAAGTCGTTTTTCAGATGATTGGTTCGTTTTGACCCAGACAGAACGTTATAATTAAAACATTTAGCTGCGACAAGAATTTTTTTTCGATTCTATTTCGAGAATGCAGACTGAAGAGCCTCAACCAGAGAGAGACGGCCATATGGAACTGGAGAGCTTTCAGGATTCATTAAGATCTGAGATAAAGACTATTTTACGACAATAATACAGTGGCACAGAGCAATTTGTACAGCCCAATCCATCAATACTAAAACCCTGCTCAGTGCACACCGCGCTCCGATCCTTCAGCAGAGGGAAATCAATTCTGGGTCTAACACGCCACAAACAATAACAGTAAAAACACTCCTGATGCTGACATGCACCTGATATGATCAGATCCACGAGCAGCTGATGAAGACGCTTACTCACTTTTCATATCAGAGATGGATTTTTAAAATTGCCTTCCATACCTCAGTCACTAGGCGGTGGAGGCGTTACGTTTCCGGGTTTTATCCGTGCGTCTATCCGAAATTCTCTTTAGCACGATATATCAAGAACGAGTGGCCGAATGTTTGTAGGATTTATATGGAAATATCATTGTAACCATCAGATTGGACCCAAACAGGGACAAAGTCACAGCAAGGTCAAATGTCCGGAAATTTTTCTTTTTCAATCATGTGTGAAGGATATTTTAAGAATACTTCAGTTCAGGTGTACAAATTAGTAACAAGGAGGACATGTACTGCATACGGGGTGTGGCTATTAAATACCGAGACGGGGGCAAGTCTTCTTCTTCTTCTTCTTCTTCTTCTTCTTCTTCATAGCCAGCGAGGTCCATAAGGGCACCAGTGATGATATTTTAACAGTCCATCATTGGTGTGTCTGGGGCATTTTAAACTTGCTGGAGCCCATCCCTCGCCAAGCTTGATCAATGGACAATTTAGATCAATGTAGCCCGTTAGGACTGTGGACTGGCCCGTTAGGACTGTGGACTGTGGACTACCTTTGGACTGTGGAGGAAACTGAAGCACCCAGAGGAAACCCATGCAGATATGGGGAGAACATGCAAACTCCACACAGAAAGGCCCCCGTCAGCAACTGGGCTCCAGCCCAGAACCTTCTTGCTGTGAGGCGACAGTGCTAACCACTACACCACCATGCCACAAATTAAACTGACCAATGAGCAAGTGTAAACTAAAAAAAAAATCAAGCAACACGTCAATTTGAAAATTTTGGTGAAATTGAAGGAACACTGGGAAGCAGTTTTTGGCTGAGAAATGCACCACAGTACTTGACCAACCTGCCTATTCACCTGATCTACTGTAGGACCACATGACTTTTTTACGTTCCCAAAAATCAAGTCTGCAGTCAATAGACCCCGTTTCAAGCCTGTACCAGAAGTGAAAAAGAAAATGACGGATCTTCTGGGACAACTAAAGGAACACGACCCCCTGTGATGGAAGACCAGAACGCAGCAGTGTGTAGGGGGATATATCAACTGGGAAAGGAATGGAAATGAAAGTTTTCTTTGTTAACATTGAATTACAGAAATAGTCTCGCTATTTAATAGCCACACCATATATACTAGTATGATGGTATACTTGGGTACTGAAATTGAAATAGTTCTATTCAGGGATGCATTGATACTATGACCGGGTATTGGTCCGATACCGTTCTCACCGGGTGATACTACGATGTAAACCTAGTGTATGTTGTCTTGTTAATGAACAGATGAGATGAAATGATCTTGCTGTATTTCATGATTAATGGTGGCAATGAAAGCGAATCTGACTGCAAACTGTGCTGCAGGAGGAGCTACAGGTTCTTATTACAATATAAGGAACCTGATAAAACCTCTTTACAGCGTTTAAACAGTGTGTTTAACAGAGAGGAAATGAAGACGGCCAACCTGAGGAACAGTACGATGGAGTATTAGGGCTATTATAGGCAAAAACAAAGCAAAACAAAATCGGGGGATTTGAGAAAAAAAAAAAAAAACTCAGAAATTCCAAGAAAAATAAACTCAGAAATCCTGAAATTTGTTACTTTTTAATCTTGGAATTTCTCAGTTTTTCTTTGAAATTTCTGACTTTTTAACCTCAGAATTTCTGATTTGGGTTTTTTTTTTCCCCATAAATTTGTGACTTTTGATCTTGGAATTTTTGAATTTTTTTCTTGTAACTTTGTGAATTTTAATTGGAATTTCTGATTTTTTTCTTGTAAATTTGTGACTTTTTATCTTGGAATTTCTGAGTCATTTTCTTGTAAATTTCTGATTCTTTTTAATCTCTGAATTTCTCAGTTTTTTTTTTTCTTGTACATTTCTGATTTTTTAATCTTGGAATTTATGAGGGATTTTTTTCCATAAAATTTTGACTTTTTATTTTGGAATTTCTGAATTTTTTTCTTGTAACTTTGTGAATTTTAATCTTGGAATTTCAGATTTTTTTTTCTTGTAAATTTGTGACTTTTTATCTTGGAATTTCTGAGTCATTTTCTTGTAAATTTCTGACTTTTTAATCTTGGAATTTCTCAGTTTTTCTTTGAAACTTCTGACTTTTTAACCGCAGAATTTCTGATTTGGGTTTTTATCCATAAAATTTAGACTTTTTATCTTGGAATTTCTGAGTTTTTTTTCTTGTAACTTTGTGAATTTTAATCTTGGAATTTCTGATTTTTTTTTTGTGTAAATTTGTGACTTTTTATCTTGGAATTTCTGAGTCATTTTCTTGTAAATTTCTGACTTTTTAATCTCGGAATTGCTCAGTTTTTCTGTGAAATTTTTGATTCCTTTTGATCTCGGAATTTCTCAGTTTTTTTTCTTGCACATATCTGATTTTTTAATCTTGGAATTTATGAGGGATTTTTTTCCATAAAATTTTGACTTTTTATCTTGGAATTTCTGAGTTTTTTTTCTTGTAAATTTCTGACTTTTTAAATCTTGAAATGTCTGAGATTTTCCTGGAATTTCTGAGTTTTTGTCTCACAAATTTATGACTATAATGTTGGAGAATATCCAAGTTTTTTTCTTGTAAATGTACAACTTTAATCTCGGAAATTCTGAGGTTTATTTTCTCAGAATATCACCCCATCTCATCCATCCATCCATCTAACCCATACCTCCAATGGCCCTAATATGCCATCATAGTCACAGCAAAAGTGGTCAAGAAAATAGTTTTTACTTTAAGACGCACGCGCGCGCACACACACACACACACACAAATGAGCAGTGACTGGAATGTGACTGAAACAGTCGCTCGTGAGAGAGCACTTCAGTTCAGCGAGCACTGAGCACTGAGTCTCCAGGGCCGACACTTTGCTTCACTTGGCTTTGAGTGCACATAAAAAGCACGAGGTGGCCCCTGGCAGTAGCACACAGCACAGTGGCATCAACAGAACTAAATAAAGCGTCCCATGATGCTCCTCATTGATTAACCACTGTCACGTTCTGGACTGCGCTTCCCAGAGCACACTGACCGGCATGGCCATGGAGGACGACGTTTCCCATCAGCCCCTGGGAAGCCACAGGGCTTCGCCACAAACTCTCCTGCTTTAAATTTGTCCCTCAGGAGCACTGTTACTGAAGCGCTCTTCTTTGTTCAGTTCTTTGTCTTTTGTTTTTGCGATACGTCCATAACGACATCACAAACAACGATTTTCAGTTATAGCTACGACTGAAATGTCAGAATATACAGCGCCCTCCACAATTATTGGCACCCCTCGTTAAGATATGTTCTTAGGCTTCTAATAAATTAATTTTTTTAATAATATAAGACAACAATGCAAAAAAAGAGAAAAATCCAACCTTTAATTCAAGTGCATTTATTCAGTGGGAAAAAATCCCACATTAAGAAATAATTATTTTACATGAAATCATGTGTGCCACAATTATTGGCACCCCTGATGTTAAT
>JAODVO010000003.1:3957474-3970227 GCA_025400055.1 Notarius lentiginosus
GAACATGCAAACTCCACACAGAAAGGCCCTCGCCGGCCACGGGGCTCGAACCCGGACCTTCTTGCTGTGAGGCGACCGTGCTAACCACTACGCCACCGTGCCACCGTGTCGAATGTTAGTGTGAGTTCACAAAGCCCTCGTCAATAACAATGATGTGTAAAATGGGTGATCATCCCCTAATCTCTCTCTCTCTCTCTCTCTCTCTCTCTCACACACACACACACACACACACACTGGCCTAGTGTGTAACACAGGAGTGTATAAAACACACGCACACACACACCTGCAGAGAGAAATGCTGATTGCAGCAGTGAAATTCCCTGATCAGAGTGAGAGAGCTTCAGGATTCATCACACTGACAAACTGAAATCACTGAATCATCAAATTTATTCACAACCTCACACATCAGAATGTTATTACACCACAGTTCCACTCCAGACCCCATGGATTACACCCTGTTTCCAGAATCCTATATTTCCAGGACCCTATATTTCTTGGGCCATATAGTATGTTTCCAGACTTTCTATAATTATCATTTCCATCATCCTATATTCCCAGGCTTCTCTATTTGCAGACGTCTATACTTCTCTATTCCCAGATGTCTATACTTCTACATTCCGAGACATCAATATTCCCAGACTTCTCTATTTCCAGACATCTATACTTCTATATTTCCAAATGTCTATACTTCTATATTCCCATACGTCTATATTTCCAGACGTCTATACTTCTATATTACCAGATGTCTATATTTCTAGACGTCTATACTTCTATATTCCCAGACGTCTATATTTCCAGAGTCTTATCTCCAAGATCCTATCACGAGACTCATTTTTTCAAATCCCTATATTTCCATACTTCTATATCTCCATAGTCCTAAATTCCCAAATATCTATATTCCCAGACTCCTACATTCCCAGATGTCTATACTTCTATACTCTCAGACATCTATACTTCTATATTCCCACATTTCCAGATGTTTATATTCCCATACTCCTATATTTCCAAACTCTCATATTCCCAGACTTCTATCTCCAAGATCCTATAATGAGACTTGTTTTTCCAGATCTCTATTTTTCAGGTCCCTATATTTTTAGCACTCAGTTATCCCTCAGGGATCAGTAAAGTACTCCATATCTTTATATATAGTGCTATATTTCCAGAGTACTATGTTTCCAGGACCCCTCCCCCCTGGACCTTATGTTCTGAGGTCCCCATATTTACAGACACCTACGTTTTTAGGGACCTATGATTCCAGAACCCTATATTCCCAGATGCCTATAACTCGAAAACCTACCCTATATTTCTAGATGCCTATGATTCCAGAACCCTATATACTGGATTTCCACATTACTGTTTCCAGGGCTCAATGCTGTCAGAGCCGTATGTTGTCAGGGTTCTACGCTTCCTAAACCCAGTGTTCCCCGGGTCCTGGACCCCCTAAAATAAGACCCAGCTGGTCTGTTGTCATTGCTGTATTTTTCTTCACCTGTGTAATGTATTACATTGAGGGCCCGCTGTTCCTAGGCTCCTTTATTCCCCTATATTTCAGCCCAATGTTTCCTCAGTCCCTTATTCCCTCGATGGAAAAACAAGTCTATTTCCTTTACCTGACTTGTTAACAAATATGCTTTACCATGTTTGGGAAACACAAAGAAGCCCGTGAAACGTAGGTCTCTGGGAACGCATATATAAAATGGGTGCAAGTTTACTAATAACAGGATCGATGGAGACTTTCCAGTTTTAATCCTTGCCTTAATGAATATGTAAACTGGAGTGGAAACATTTCTACCGAAAAAGGCAAAATACAGGGTGGAGTCAATGCAAATAGCTTAATTTCCCACCTACAATTTTATATGTACTTTAGATAAATAATCGCACGTCCTTTACAAAACATTCTGCATAAAATATGTTTTTATTATAACAAATTTTTTGCAAATAACTAAAACCTTCAAACATTTAAATGACTTCCTGGAAAGCATCCTCCCAATCACTCACTTGGAATGAGATGTTTATTGTAAATGCAATCTAACTAGCATTCGGTTTTCTTCTGCTCATTATAATCCAAAATTAAAAAAAAAAATTACCTGCTGCAAGTGATTGTTGGCCTTTTTTTTTTTTCACTAAAGCTCTGATCTGTCTCTGGACTCGTATCAAACTGGACTCAAATCAATAGCCACTCAGCAGGAGACAGAGAAACAGGGAGCGAAGAAAAAAGAGAAACAAAAGGTAAGAGGGAGGTTAAACAAATATAGACATCAGTGCTGTAACGACAGGGAGCTGGAGGGTGGGAGAGATTACACACAAAAGCAGAGAGAGAATGAGAGAGACAGAGAGAGATGTCAACGACGCTGAGAGAAGGCACGTGAGAAAGATGAAGTCATACAAAAGCAAGGAGGGATGGCAGTGTGTGTGCGTACCCAGAGGGGAGCTTAATCTCAAGTGTGAATGAGGTGCCAGTTAGCAGGGTGACTCAACTAGCGCAGAATAGCTTTTCCAGCCAGTTTAACACCTGCACTCTTTAACTTCGTCAAAACACCACACTCCATGTCTGTGCCAACGACACACACGACAAAAAGTTGCAGAGTTACTATTATATACCACCACAGCAAGTTCCCATCATTTTTTATCTGCTTATGGTTACATTTAAAACAAGCTATTTCCTGTCATCGCTTACATTATACAGGAACTAGCTTACACGGCTATAAACGACCGTTCATTTTATTCACAAAACACCGTCAAACTTACAAAGCACTGGCACAATATGAACAAATCTGAGTGTTAGAAATGTACCGTCGTTGCTATGGTGACATTTTAAGTGATAAGGAGATGTTTATTTAACCTTCACGGACTGCAAACTGGCCTAGTGTTTAGCATGCCCGCCTCTTGACTGGGAGATCCTGAGTTCTACTCACGGTTGGGTCATACCAAAGATCATCGTAAAAATGGTACTTACTGCCATCTGGTGAGGCGCCACAATGCAGATGTGAGTAGGGAGTCAAACTTTAGTGGTCACCTGAGGACCAGCCCCCATTGTAACACTAGCTATATAAGAGGCAAGTGGCCGAGGGCTATAGAAACGGAGATCAGAGCCACCCAATGCACCTTAAGGGCCTGATTAGTACTGGGATGGGAAGACACGGGAGGGAGGGACTTTTTTTTCCTTTGAAGGAGTCTCCAGTGTCAGTGCTTTTCAACAGGTCGAGGTAAACCTGTACGTTTCTTGGTTACAACATCATGTAACTGTAAATGGTTAAAAAGTATGCTGTTCTTAATGAATAGAATGTTGAACAATTGGAAAACCACTGGCTGTGCCCTTGCTTTGGGTCTGTCATCCATCATTGATCATTCTCCCATAACAGCATGTCCTGAAGTGTTTTATTCCTAATTTAATTGAAGTTAAACATATTCGAGGAAGCTGTAAGCTACTTTATTGTCACGTCATGTCCATGTCCGTTGTGCCCCGTTCACACGCAAACACAGACAGGGCTCTAAGTCTGTCAAGGTTCCCTTTCAAATAACGACACACCATTTACATGGATGCTTCGTGCATCACCGCGAAGTCTTGCCAAGCAAGAAATGAATCAAATGATTTCCAGCAATATGTGACATTTGACATCAGTTGCTGTTTCAGAAAAGTGCTATTGCTATCCAACTGAGGATGCGAAAAGAAGAACAACTTGCACACAAAATCAAATCGGCCATCTGGCCTGAGTAGCTCGACAACCCACATGGTCGGAGACAAACAGTCAAAGCCATACCAATAAAGCAAACACGGAAAAAAACTTTTTAGCATCGATTTTGCTCCGAGCCACATTCCTGACCAACGGTTCTGTCTCCCTTGCTTTACTGACCTCTCTGATGAAGATACCCCAAAAATAACTTCTTTATTTCCTTCCCTCCCTCCCGTCCCCAACACACATGGCTCAGTGTTGATGTTGCAACCTTTTAGTCAGTTTGCTTCAGAGCGAAGGGACATAAATCTCCCCGAGCGTGTGCGTCACCGAGGTCCGCATTGATAACAGCTGCCAAAAACAGCAGCCGGATGGATGGGTCGCGCTATTCTTGGCGCTGTGTGTTTATTACAGCCGAAGGAGCCCATTAAGTGCCGCGAAACACAGATGCATCAGAATCATCGGCTCTTGCACGGTCCAGGTCATGGCGGCACATGCTGGCAGTTAATCCTATCTGACATGCTCGATGAACGCAAACCTAAACTAATTGGTGCTATAATGATGACAGACTGACGCAGGCGTCTGACACAAGGTGCTCGCGATCTTTTCATTCTATCCCTGCACAGCTCCAAAGGAGTAAATAAATTAGTTGGAAAAAAAAAAAATCAACAGTAATGTGGCTCTGGCTTTGTCCAGTGGAATTAACCTGCAATTAAAGTCAATTAAGTGATTAATTTATAAAACCTCCCACTTAACTTGAGATGTTTATCTGCAATGATAGTTGTGCAATTATGAACTGGTGCCTCTCAACCTTGAGTGAATTGTCAACACCTTTTTACGAACCCGTAATTAGCATCAGCGGGTTGATCGTGATCACTCATTTGCATAGTGAGCATATGGGCTGTGGGGTCATAGTGATTGCAAAGACTTTTTATGAGTACAAATAACATTCAGAGAATGACATAACCTGCCATATTTTTCTGACTAATTAGGCATTGCACCTAACTTTTGCTCAGGGGTCCAAGCAGATTCCGTTTCAGCTTCCGTCTAAAAAGCTTCCGTTCCAGACTCTGAAGAAAAAAAAAAAAAAAAGTTCTGATCGCTCCTTGTGAACAACACACATCTGACCTCAAAGTCGCCATTGTAGTGACTCTTCAAGCCCTTACGATGAACCCTGCTAATTAACAGCTACCCTCAAGTGGCCGTATCTATCTTGCTGATGCACTTAAGATTGATCGAGCATATCTAATCCCTTACTACTACCCAAGCTGGACATTAAATAAATGCAGGTCATGAACAGCAGAGCTTTCTTCTGAGTCAGCAGGAGTGAGCAATTTTACAACATTAATCCTGGCTCTTTCTGCTTTCCCTGATGTTTCACCCTGATCCCGCCAATTATACCCCCAGAGAGTGGTCATCCTTCCTCAATGCCACCCAAGCCTCGGAACTATTTATGAGTAGACCAAGAAGACCACAGAGCACCAAGGTGGCTAGTCTATAAGAAAATCAATAGTTTTCAAGATGGCGTGTTTTGTCATCAATATCGATGGTGTCATTGTTAAGCCTTTGCTAGTGATTTGCAATCCTGGTGTATGTGTACCCCTTTCTGTACTGTACATAAATTCTCAGACTAAAATTTAGATTTCTCACCTCTGCAGCTTCTCCCTCTGCTAAACACTGAAAAGATGCTGAATCATCCTGTATTCTAGATCATACCTTATATTGTTACTGTCCAACTTGATTTAATATTCACTGGTTTCTCAAACAAAACTATCAAGTCTTTGGTGCATTTAAACCTTAGGGCAATTTAAGACTTTTCAGGGAAAAAAAAATATATCGCACTTTCTATAAAAACACTCTCACCAGTCCTAGCCATCCATCCATCCATCCATCCATCCATCCATGAATCCACTGTCTATACCTTATTCTTGATTTATCTGTCAGGGCTGCGGGGGAAGTTGGAGCCAATTCCAGCTGATTTCAGGCAAGAGGCGGAGTACACCCTGGGCAGAGACAAACCACCATTCATTCACATTCAAACCAATGGGCAATTCAGAGTAGCCAATTGATCTAATTCGCATGTGCTTGGACTGTGGGAAGAAACCAGAGCACCCGGAGGAAACCCATGCAGACACGGGTTTGAACCCAGAACCTTCTTGCTGTCACCATTGCACCACTACAGTCCTGGCTAGTAAGAGCTAATTAATTAGTCTAGTTTGGAGATTGGTTTAACTCTGGTGATGCATCATCTTCTTCTTTCGGCTGCTCCCGTGAGGGGTCGCCACAGCTGATCGTCCAGCTCCACGTATTTGATTTGGCATATGTTTTTTACACCGGATGCCCTTCCTGACGCAACGCTTCCCGATCTGTCCGGGCTTGGGACTGGCACCAAGTATGCCCTGGCTTGTGCAACCCCAGTGGCTGGGTATTGGGGCATGTCTTATGAACACGGAGAGAACATGCAAAACTCCACACAGAAAAGTACCAGTCGGCCATGAGGTTTGAACCCAGAACCTTCTTGCTGTAACCACTGCGCCACCACAGTCTAGCTTGCTAGCTAGATTAGTTTAACTAATCTGCATGTCTTTGTACTATGGGAGGAAGCCGGAACACCCAGAGGAAACCCACATAGACACGGGGAGAACATGCAAACTCCAAACAGAAAGGCCCCCGTCGGCCATGAGGTTCAAACCCGGAACCTTCTTACTGTGAGGCAAGAGTGCTAACCACTGCACCACCGTGCTGCCAACTCTGATGATGTATACAGCCACAAATTAAGAGGGCTGTCACATCACATGCCGGTGAATGCGAGATTTGGTAAAGCCACTGGGCTGTAATTTTTTTAGTTATTTTTAATTAGTTAAATTGAAAAATTAGCAATGGGATATTTTTGATTCAACATATTTTAAATTGCTTCATATTCACTCACATATTTGAGTATTTTTTTTTCCATTGGCGCTTTATCCACCATTTTTTTTTTTACTTGCCCTCCAACTTGAGACCAAATTGGTAAGAAAGAGCAAAAGAAATATTGCTGGCGGGAGTGCTTTTTAAACGTATCTGCATTCCGCCCGCCTTGCAGCTGTTGGATTAAATGTAAAAACGTGCGCTGGTGGTTGCACGAGTTCATAAAGTGTAATCTCCTCTTCTCGCTCCCTGAGAAGCTTTCCATGGTCTTGTCCTTCCTCTTATACAACTCCTCCACCAGTACAGCCCCTCATGCCATGCTCAGGTCACAGTGGAACATCTTTGAAAGGGTAATGGTACTGTAGTTGGAAGTGCTCTTTCAGATTTTCATCAAAACCTTTTATCCAGTACATTCTTCCAGAACAATCTTGTGCTATCTACCATGTTTCAGTCTTGTGCTAGCTACCATGTTAAAGCTTCTTATTGAATTGTGGTAGCTTTTTAACCACTATTTAAACAATTTATTATGTAAAATAGTTGCCGCTGAGCTAAAAACATAAATCCAGGTCTATGAACAACACTCGTAGGGTGTCAAAAAATAACAGACAGCAATTTCAGCGGTCAGTCTCAAGTTGTTTATCTCAAGCACGAAAAATAAAGCAGTACTTGGGGAATGAAAGGTGGTCACAGTGATAGATTACTGCATTTGTGTACCATGCAATCAATGCTAATCAATATGGTCCACAGTTTGCAATATTTCTAAATCCTAGCAAAGCTCCTCAGGGTATCGAATCCGACTGGTACAGCTAATAAATCTGTCCCCAAATATGGCAGTTCATTACCACTCTTCACACTCCATCATCAGAAACACAAACACAATCAGAAAGCACTTCAGCATCAGCAGGACTGTTAAATTGCTACATTATAGGCTTGAATATAATTTTGTTCTCCAAAAACATTTGTAAGTGCACTGCTATGGTGCTATGCCAAAGCAGTAAATGCAGACTGCTGATATACCGCTCATATATTATAAATAAAATGATCAACTATTATAAAACCTTACAGCTTCACTGACCTGGAGATAATGACAAGGCCTCATGGGGGACTTGAGGTCTTGAGGCATCATAGGTTTCTCGAGGTTGAGCGAGGACTTGCGGTAGGCCTCTTTGGCCTGGCTAACAGTCAAAGTGGACCAAGAGCTCCGCTTCATAAACTTGCCCTCAGGAGCCAGGGCCATGCCCTCGCATGCTGAGCACTTCACATCATTGTTGCTCTTGGAGGTCTTAAGTGAAAGATCTCCAAAATGGCCTGGGACCGATTCTGGGTAGCAGTGACTTATGTGGTCCACATGGTGCCGACTCATGACACTGGGAGTCCGGTAGGTGCTGTCACTGTCTAGGTTATCATCAGAGCTCCACCACCCGGCGATCCCTGAGCGGTGCTTGGAGTCAGCTTTGCGCTCTTTGCTTTTGCTCCTCTTGCTGTGTTTGTGGTGGCCATGATGGTGTCCATGATGGTGGTGGCCGCTTTCTGAGCGCGAGTCTCCTTTGGTGCCATTCATCTTGGAGGAACCTTCCAGCGAGTGGGACTTGGTGAAGAGCTTCTGCACAGAGTGCACCAGGTGGCGGATCCGACCTGGACTCTCATTCCGCTGCTCACTGCTGGTGGTAGCCGTAGACGTACGCTGGTATTGCAGCGTGTGGAATCCGTCTCGGTGGATGGGCAACTGCTTCTCAAATTGGTCCAGGAGGTTGGCAGGTATTCGGTTCATTTTCCCAGAACCGGAACCACTACCTGTGCCACCTCCTCCTACTCCACCCCCTCCGACAACACCACCACCACCGCTGCTGCCATGCCCAGTAGTGCCATCCTCCCGTGAACTCTCATGATGTGAACTGTAATGCATCCTGGGAAATGTGCTGCTGGAAACGTGGTCAGAGGCCATGGAGACAGGCATCACCATGCAATCCGAATGGATAGAGCTCCGAGGCGAGCAGCGGTGGTGGTCCATGGGGCAACTCTCTGTGGGGCTAAGCAGGTAAGTCGAGCGGGAATCGGGAGCACCATGCTGCAGGTGGTCAAGGGAGTGGTCGCAGTCTGTCAGGCCACAGGAGTGTCCAGGTGTGATATTTAGCTGGGGACGACCGCCTGATAGACCTTTCATATTCCTGGGAGGGGAGGGGTAGCTGTCTTCATCGAAGTACTGGATGGGGGACCATGAATATGGCTGGTCTGCAAATGACAAGGAGAGACAAAGAGACGATAGGTCAAAATTGCCCTGTACCTTTTATTACTCAGCTGTCGACTAGACATCTGCTTCAGAAAAAAGTCCTGATTTGACAAACTAAGAATCATTCTTGGTTCAGCCACAGTTTAGCATGTATCAGGGCAAAAAGATGCTCTCAAGGACACGGCTTCGTAACCTTGCCACACAGATTGAAGCACAAGGCATGATGTCCCATACACATTCATAGAAGTTGAAAATTTAAATTGGTGAAATTCCTATGAAAGTACAAGATTTTTTGAAAACTAAAACTTGACAAGAATGGGAGCTAAGCCCTCCTGAAGCTCTTCCATGTACATCAGATGGGGAACATGGTTAGCATTTGCATTTATCCAATGCAAAGGAAAATAATAGCCTATCATTTTAACATAGTGGTGCCATCCATCAAAGCCAGCTTGGGTTGGAGAGTACTTTGAGGAGTGTCAGGAGTCGTCCTTGGACGGGAACACTCTGAGATTAAAGCTACGTCTGCTGGAATCTTTCATCAAGGACAGTCACAGGGACTATTTATTGAAGGGAACCAGAATCGCGTATCAAGATTTAATCATTTTGATCACTTGCTTTCAGTGCCACTGCCATTGCATGCCTGTTTTTGTGGACCGGGGATAGAATTAGAGATGTTTGGGTCAAGTGTTGGGGATTTTAAAAAGGTGTTACAGTTTTGGTAAATGGTTAAAAAAAAAAAAAAGCAATAATGATGCTACCTTGAGTATCATGTTTCAGCATCATTTAAGCTCAGTGAAGATGACTGAGAATTGTAAGTCGATTCATACTTGGCCACATCTGTGTCCCTTAATTAATTTTACTTTTTAATCTTTTGTTAACTTCCTTCATGCTTTCCTGAGCATCTTGTCTCAGTGGAGGTGTATGTTAAGACGCTATTTGTTTAACGGACAGTATTTTCAAAGGAGTCAGAAGACAATTTTCATACTTATTGCAGCATGGCATCTTGGGTTTTATGCAAATCACCAAATGTCTGACCTTCATAAATCAGTGTAAGCATATATTAACCAAGAATGATGAAAATCGATAAAAGGCAGAGGTCACGCCTAGTGTTAGCTAATTAAAGTTGTCTTTTGTCATCTCTATGCTAACCTGTCTAGATTACAAACACAACGTGGCTCTCGGACAAGGGTCAAGGAGTGCATCGTCAAGTCCATAAGCAATCACATCACGGTAATCCTAAAGCTCTGACCACAACGTCCACTTTAAGACTAACAGTCAAAGCCTTACGGATATAATTGCTCTTTTGTTGTTTTCGCTCTCCAAACACAGACTAAGTATAAAGGACATTTTGCCCTCTTTATCGTATTAGCATTTAAATGGCAACACATCCACCGCAAACGAGTCCGACAGATAAAAAAAAAAAACTGTCCTCATTTGGCTCTGGTAACAGGACTTGAAAAACAAAATTAATGGATAATCAAGGCAGGAACTGCTTTCAAAGCGAAATAACATAACCTTCAGTGTTGGCACTGAATTCAAGAGAGGAATATAATATCACAAGATTTCTGTGAATCTGATGTTCGGCACTGATAAGATGCTGTAAATGGAGCAGTGGGAAGTCACAAAAGACAGCGCTCTGTTAATAATCACAGATTTAAATCACGCTGACACATGAGACACTTCCTTATCTGCACATACCCTGTTCTCCACAACATCGACCACAATTGATTACTTCTTACAAGTGGTTGGGCCCAATTAATTACAGTTAATTGTGATGATTATTTTGACTGGCTTTCAAAAAAAGTTCTACTTGAATCTTAGTTACTTGAAAGAGTATTTTAAAGCACCCTTCATCCTGGTCAAGATCATGTTGGATCTGGAATATGGTGGGAATACACCCTGGTTGGGACGCCAGTCCATTTCAGAGCACCATACATACATTATATGGCCAAAAGTACGTGGACGCCTAACCATCATACCCATATGCGCTTGATGAACATCCCATTCCAAAGTTGGAACTCCATTTGCTGTTATCATACCCTCAACTCTTCTGCTTTTCTGGGAAGGCCTTCGACTAGATTTTGGAGCGTGGCTATAGGAATTTGTGTTCATTCAGGCACAAGAGCATTACTGAGATCAGGCACTGATGTTGGGTGAGGAGGCCTGGGGTGCAGTTCATCCCAGTGGGGTAGAGTTCAGTCAGGGCTCTGTCTAGGACACTCGAGTTCTTCCACTCCAACCTTGGTAAACCATGTCTTCATGCCGTTTGCTTTATGTACAGGAGCACGGTCATGCTGGAACAGGTTTGGGCTTCTTAGTTTCATGGAAATTGTAATGCTACAGCACATAGACATTCTATACAACTGTGTCTTTCCAACCTTTTGCAACAATTTGTGGAAGAACCACCCGCATATGGGTGTGATGGTCAGGTGTCCAAATATGTTTGGCCATAATATGTGTTATAAATGCCTTTTATGGGCACCTTGCAAGACACTCGAGGTCAGTTTACAAATAAATAAGTAGTGGAAGAATGCAAAAGGTTGAAGGGAAGGAAGTAACAGACAGAATAGGCTATCTTTAACAGCTCGGAAGTAGGAATTTGAAATTACATAATTTTTGAAGCTTTGCCAATTTGAGCTACAAAATGGGGGGAAAAAAAACACTTTACTTTCTCAAAACTATGATCTGTTGGTCAGTTGTACAGATTTACCCTGCTAATGTTTCTACGTTGATTGATCTAAAGTAAATATTGTCATATCCCATTTCTGCAAGTAGAGCCCCCTAAATCCTATATAATGGACTTTTAAAGTAGTGAATTGATATTTTACAGTATTTATTGTTGGCAGTGTCAGCGGCCATGTTGACATGATGTCATGTGTGAAACTCTGAGACCTTCCTGACTATTCAAATAGAGATTCCTAAATGACAGGATATTTTCTGTCATTTTTCCTTGTCAGAGGTTGGAAATTCTGAGTTGCACGCATTCGTTCAGATGTGCAGAGAAAGAAAATTCCAGAGTCTGGAAGCAGTTCAGTTGAAAGCTGGTCAGAAGGTCAAAAACAGTCAGTAGGCCAGCTAAGGAGGATCACAGGGAGCAGGAAGGGGTAAGGTGGTGGAGGGATTTTATAAGTGAACAGCAGGATTTTGAAATCAATCCGGTATAGGGTGGGCAAGCAATGAAGCTGAATGAGTGTGGAGGTGCGAGGCAGAAAGGATAGCAAGGCTATCCAGGGTGTTAAGAAAGCGTGGATAAGCTTCCATGTTGAGAAAGAGCTGGGTGAAGTCTGGCAATGGAAGAAAGCATTCACACACATTCACACCAAGGGGACATTTAGTGTTTTTGGGAGGTAGGAGGAACTGGGAGAGAAGTCCCTCCCGCATCAGGATCTGGTCTTTCCAGGCAGTCTCTTGTCCCAGTACTAACCAGCTCTTGAGGCGCATGGGTGCGGCGCCGATCTCCATTTCTACAGCCCTCGGCCTCTTGCCTATTATATAGTTAGGGTTACAGAGGGGGGCTGATCCTCTGGTAACCACGAGAGTTTGACTCCCCTGTATGATTTCAAGTGTGCCGTGCCAGATGGCAGTAGGTACCATTTTTTTGATGGTCTTTGGTATGACCCGACCACAAGTCGAACTCACGAGTTTCCCCACTTTGTTGCTCAAATTGGCAAAGCTTTAAAATTGACGTAATTCCAAGATCTCCTAGTCGAGAGGCGGACACGCTAACCATTAGGCTAGCTTGCGGTTGACTGGGAGAGCCTGGATCAAATCCACATGGGCATGGGTGAGAACATATAAGATCTAAGAGTCTACAAACTGAAGAATACTTTAAGGTGCTAACTGGTATGCACATTTATGATCAATTACTTTATATGAGTGGTTTTCCTTGACCATGAAAGATTTCAGCAAAACCAGAATCCAGGTCTAGATCACTAATTCTCC
>JAODVO010000003.1:5171405-5182055 GCA_025400055.1 Notarius lentiginosus
GCAGTTAGGTTGACGTGGGACGGCCTTGGGCTGAGGTGCCCTTGAGCAAGGTACCGAACCCCTGACTGCTCCCCGGGTGCTCTGGGGTACCCACTGCTCTGGGTGTGTGCGCGCGTGTGTTCACTGCTTCAGATGGGTTAAATGCAGAGGATGAATTTCAGTGTGCTTGAAGTGTACATGTGACGAATAATAAAGGCTTCTTCTTCTTTATTACGTGATACTGATTTTTAACACTTTTTTATTTCTGGTGTGGCAGCAATACACTTTCATATTGCTCCATGTTTATTCCAAATTGTTCCATATGTAGCCATGTTTCTAACTTCGTCCTTGTCCATTCAGATTCTTTGATGTATGTTTTGATTTGCATTTTCAAAATTCACACGAGCTGAATGGGGAAAACACCATCCAGTCCACTTTAACTACAGCTGTACTTGTAGGTGTTTAACAGAAATACTATTCGACAACGTGAGCATAAATATGAGATTTATGCTAATTCTAATGCTAATGGAGTTTTATTTTACCTTTTTTAACTTTTCAACCTGACCATGACCCTAATGGACTAAAGGCTAGTACGTCAACTCCAGTTTACTAAAAATGACCAACCCAGAAATGTCTTTGGTAACATGTTTGACCTTCTGACCTTTCAATCGGCGTGATGAAGCTGGAAGGACGGCCTGGCGTTCTGCGCCCTCATCCACAGGCACAGGCCTGACCTCATCGACTACGCCAAGCTCAACAAGGTGTCCCGTGTGACCCGAGTTAACCTTTGACCCCTGATATTAACCTCACTGATGCACTCTGAATTCTTTGAAATGGTCACATGAATGTGGACGTGACGTGAGGTTGACGCTAACAAGTGACTTCTGTCATAACATCACATACAAAATTTCCTCATGTGTGTATTTGAGATTCAGAAAGACTAACCACTCGGACTAATCACACTTGTTCAGGAGCCTGTAAAGGGGAGGGGGGGGAATTCACAATTCTTAATCCACGTCTAAAAGCTAGTTGTTCATTAAGAATACGAA
Source organism: Notarius lentiginosus (assembly GCA_025400055.1). NCBI lineage: Eukaryota > Metazoa > Chordata > Actinopteri > Siluriformes > Ariidae > Notarius > Notarius lentiginosus. The sequence continues at coordinate 5,172,434 of JAODVO010000003.1, forward strand.
CATCTTTTGATAAATATCCTGAATCAAACTATGGCTAGCTTTGGATTAGTAATATAATTGGTATAATGTACAGCAAATAAAGTTCATCACGCTTTTCTCGGAACACAACAGAGAGAGACTGAGCTTTCCAACCCCAGAATAGCTGCAGGAATTTAGCCGACAGATGCCGTGTGATAAACTGCCAGCGCTATAGTCGTCTGGTTAAAATAAAGAATGCACAGGGAACGTTCTTTTGGTGCTATTTTAGTCACTGTTTGTCAGGGGAAATCACTTCAGAGGCTGGACAACTGTAACATTAATCCACTGTTGCTAATACACAAGTATACAGATACGGCTAATGCTAAGCTAAAGGACTACAGGACATAAATGTCGTTAATAAGTACTCCATTTTTTTTACAATTATCAACAAAATTCAAATACTATCTAGGCACTGTGATGGACTAGATAATGATCGCTAACGAACACAGACAATTATAGCTTGAGTAGCAATAGCTAGCAAAAGTAAATGCACTGTAATGGACTAGATAACGATAGCTAACGAACGGACACAATTATAGCTTGAGTAGCAATAGCTAGCAAAAGTAAACGCACTGTAATGGACTAGATAACGATAACTAATGGACACAATTATAGCTTAAGTAGCAATAGCTAGCAAAAGTAAACGCTCTGTAATGGACTAGATAACGATGGCTAACTAACGGACACAATTATAGCTTAAGTAGCAATAGCTAGCAAAAGTAAACGCACTGTAATGGACTAGACAACGATAGCTAACTAACGGACACAATTATAGCTTAAGTAGCAATAGCTAGCAAAAGTAAACACACTGTAATGGACTAGATAATGATAGCTAATGAACGGACACAATTATAGCTTAAGTAGCGATAGCTAGCAAAAGTAAACGCACTGTAATGGACTAGACAACGATAGCTAACTAACAGACACAATTATAGCTTAAGTAGCGATAGCTAGCAAAAGTAAACACACTAATGGACTCGATAACGATAGCTAACTCACACACAATTATAGTTGAGGTAACAAAAGCTAGTCAATGTAAAGACACTGGAGTGGACTAGATAACAATAGCTAACTATCATGGACATAAATACAGCTTAAGTAGCAGTAGCTGGCAAATGTAAATGTTCTGTAATGGACGAGATAACGATAGCTAATGAACAGACACAATTATAGCTGAAGAAACCAAAGCTACCTAATGTAAACCCAATGTAAAGGACTAGATAACAATGGCTAACTAACCTAGACATAAATACAGCTTAAGTAGGGATAGCTAGCAAAGGTAAACGCACTGTAATGAACTAGATAACGATAGCTAACTAACAGACACAATTATATCTTAAGTAGCAATAGCTAGCAAAAGTAAACACTCTGTAATGGACTCTAACGATAGCTAACTAACATGGACACAATTATAGCTTTAGTAACAATAGCTAGTAAATGTAAACACATTGTAATGGACTAGATAACAATGGCTAACTAACACCAGACATAAATACAGCTTAAGTAGCAATACCTAGCAAATGTAAACGCACTGTAATGAATTGGATAACAATAGCTAACTAACATAGACACAATAGCATAAGTGGCAATAGCTAGCAAAAGTAAACATGGACTAGATAACGATGGCTATCGAGCATGGACATAATTATAGCTTAATTAGCAATAGCCAGCAAATGTAAATGCTCTGTAATGGACTAGATCAGCAATTAAGCAATTTCAATAAAGTATATCTATCTTGATAATGATAGCTAGCTAACATAGACACAACTGTAGCTGACGTAACAATCGCTAGCAAATGTAAACGCTCTGTAATGGACTAGATAACGGTAGCTAACGTACGGACACAATTCTAGCTTTAGTAGCAATAGCTAGTTGATGTAAACGCACTGTAATGGACTAGGTAACAATAGCTAACGAACAGACAGTGATGGGTTACATAGGAATAGCTAGCGATGGAAATGAAGTTGCTTTAGCACTTTATATGCTAATGTGTGATCCTCTCCAGTGAGTTTGAGGGCATTGAGGATTTTATTAGATGTTGAAGTCAAAATATTTATTTAGACAAGCCAGGCCAGCCAGTTCAGTCTGGGGTGAATTGAACGAGTACACACACACACACACACACACACACACACACACACACACAGCTGTTGCTCTTGGCTCCAAGTAGAACTATGGTCAGGGTAATCCTCAGGTTTTTGACCTGGCTCAGTGTTCTACTTACCAAAGGGTCATCAGAAGGTCCCTATGGATCTGCTGTAGCCATTTACTGGCACACACACACACACACACACACACACACGGGTACCCCAGATATCCGACCTGACTCATGGACACATGAAGGATCAGTTGTCCTCTATTCAAAATCTGTCTGAGAATAGAAAAGCAGTTTTGGGACTTGAGACATGAACAACTAGAAATTTAGGAAAGAACCCTACAGTATGAGGTGCAAAAGTAAATACACCCTCAAATGTGCCATGTTGGTCGTTCAGGTCACATTAAACAGTTTTGAAGGTTACATTCGAGTCAACTTTCTGTGGTGAAAAAGACTGGGGGAAAAAAAGACTTGAGGCGTTTTTGTGTGTGTTTTTATTTAATTTCTGCTATTTCTGTTCAGACGTTCTTCAAATAAAACCCATACTTCTGTTACACATGATTATCTGACAGTTGTGAACCTAAAGAAAGGGCTAGCATGGCTAATCCCTCGCTGTCTTTAAGAAAAAAAAAAAAACCGGAATAAGAGTGAAGTTATTATTTTCAGCCAAACAAAAACCAGCACTGACATTAACATCTGCTCGTGTGTGGATTGGGCCGACGTGTCATTTGTAATTTGCCAGAAAGAATAAACACTGGATATCTTCGGTCTGTACAGGACGATCCTCTGGGGAACCTGAACCTGGCGTTTGATGTGGCAGAGAAACACCTCGATATCCCGAAGATGCTGGATGCAGAAGGTGATCCTTTCCGTATTTCATACTGTTAGATGTAACAAGTGGGCAAAGCCTCGATCGTGAGCTTCAAAGGTTTTGAGCTCGAAAAACGTCATTATTAATTATAAAATTACACCAATGCTGAAATCAGGAGCTATAATTCACTCATGTCTTGCAGCAAAGCCAAAAGCGTGTGTTAAATATTGTAGGGAAACAAAATACCTGTGTGTGTGTGTGTGTGTGTGTGTGTGTGATTACTCCTCGTCATTTTAAAACCAGACATTTCTTGCTTTCTTGTCGTCTTATCTTTCTTTTCCTCTCCGTGATCTGATCTCCTCTCCTCTAGACATCGTGAACACTCCTAAACCTGATGAGAGAGCCATAATGACGTACGTGTCCTGCTTCTATCATGCTTTTGCTGGAGCAGAACAGGTATAGTGTGTGTTTGTATGAATACAGTACATTGTGTGTGCTTCAGTAATTAACATCCAACCATTGTCCATCTGCTGTATCTCTCCATTCATCCCTTCATCCATCCAACCATCGTTTTGTTCTGTCTGTGTGCAGGCTGAGACTGCAGCGAACCGAATCTGTAAAGTTTTAGGGGTGAATCAGGAGAACGAGAAGCTGATGGAGGATTATGAGAGACTGGCCAGTGAGGTACACACACACACACACGCGCGCGCGCGCGCATGCATCTATGACACCGGTCTCTTCCCGTCTGTCTTGTCTTGTCTCTTTTCTCTTCTTCGGTCTCATTTCTCCTTTCTTCTTTTTCTCTTTCCCTTTTTCTTCTTCTGTCTTGTCTTGTCTCTTTTCCCTGCTTCTGTCTCCTCCCTTCTGCCTTCTCTTCTTCTGTCTCGTCTTCTCATTTCTCTTCTCTTCACTTTTCTTCTCTTCTTCTGTCTTCTCTTTTCTTTTTACTTTTTCCTCTTTTTCTCTCCCCTTCTGTCTTGTCTTGTCTCTTTTCCCTGCTTCTGTCTCTTCTCTTCTGTCTTGTCTAGTCTCTTTTCTTACCTTCTTCTGTCTTGTCTTGTCTCTTTTCTCTTCTTGTCTCTCCCCTTCTCTTCTTCTGTCTCATCTTGTCTCATTTCACTTTTCTTCTCTTCTTCTGTCTTCTTTTTACTTTTTTCCTCTTTTTCTCTCCCCTTCTGTCTTGTCTTGTCTCTTTTCCCTCCTGTTTCTTCTGTCTCGTCTAGTCTCTTTTCTCTTCTCTTCTGTCTCACTTCCTTTCTCTTCTGTCTCCTCTTATCTTATCTCTTCTCTTCTCCTCAGTTGTTGGAGTGGATAAGACGTACGACCCCCTGGTTGGAGAACCGTGTGACGGAAAAGTCCGTGGCTCTGATGCAGCGTAAACTCGAGGATTTCCGTGACTACCGTCGCCTTCACAAGCCGCCCAAAGTTCAGGAGAAATGTCAGCTGGAGATCAGCTTCAACACGCTGCAGACCAAACTGCGCATCAGCAACCGTCCTGCATTCATGCCCTCTGAGGGGAAGATGGTGTCGGTGAGACAGACGCATCCATTAGATCACGACAGAGGATTGAACTCTCACAGCACTGTGGAATTCTCAAAGCTCATCGGTGCCGATAGAAAACTTATCACAGCAGCACTGACAGTAGAGCAGTGTCGTTCTTTAACTTTTTACGTTTTCTGGCATTTTTAAGACAAAGGACTTCGAGGTTCCTCTGTAACATGACGAGCTACGATTTTGCTTCATTAACCTTGAGAGAGAAAAGAAGCTGGTGAAGGAACAGCTGTTTATATGGACTCTTCTATATTTGCCTGCGTACTGCATGGTGACACTTGAGGAGATTAGTTGGTTATTCTGCTTCTACACTGCCCCTACTGTTCATACATGCATTGCATCTTGCAGGCACGTAGTGTTAATTTTTGAGAACGTGCACAATCGATGAACGCAGGATATGTGACGCGGCCGTTATGCTCACGTAGATAAAAGCAACTATATCTCCGTCAATGAAATTCGGTGATGTGTAGCTATGATAGGCGAAATAACCACTGGTGACGCAAAGTGGATTGGTACAGAGTTAAACTTTGAAGTGACACAATTGGGACGACTACGAATGAGAGCGAAAGATACCGTTGACTGACAGATGACCCCGAGACGGTTAAAATAAATTTACAAGCAGGATACCTCGGCATCTAGAGCTTGGAATGTCCACTTGCAACCAACCATCGGTTACAAAGCGATGGGCGACGAGTGAATTATACAATATGTGGATGACCTTTACCTGTGCATTTTGAGTTTTAGCATGTATTTGGGTGTGTTTAGGACATAGCCAGTGCGTGGCAGGGTCTGGAGCAGGCGGAGAAAGGCTACGAGGAGTGGCTTCTGACGGAGATCCGTAAACTCCTGAGAGTCAACCACCTGGCTGAGAAATTCCATCAGAAAGCCACCAGTCATGAGACCTGGGCTTCAGGTGAGTAGAAACACATGCATAGCATCCTGAACATTGGTGTGTAAACATGCTATCCAGATCGATTTTCATTCAAACAGTTGTGGGTGTGACAGGTAAAGAGGGGCTCTTGATTCAGAAAGACTACGAATCCGCTTCACTCATGGAAGTTCGAGCTTTGCTGAGGAAGCACGAAGCATTTGAGAGCGACCTTTCGGCTCATCAGGACCGAGTGGAGCAGATCGCTGCCATTGCACAGGAACTTAAGTACGACATTTAGACCTCTGACCCCAAACTTTGACAGCTAACACTGTGTGTGCGCTAACCAGTGTTGTAGTACACAAGACCGGTCTCAAGACCACTTTTTGAAGGTCTCGGTTTCATCTTGGAATTGACTGCTTTATTACTTAGTCTTGTCTTGGACATAGAGACTCAGGGCTGGTCAAGACCACAACTGTGGGGGTTTCACTAAATTGTTGTGCATTATCTGATTCATTTATTATTACTAGGCAGCCATGGTCTAAAGGTTATCGAAGCGGCCTTGGGCCTAAAGGGTCCCTGATTTGATTCCCTGGACCAGCAGGAAAAATCCATGCCTGAAGTGCCCTTGAACAAGGCAACTAACCCCAACTGCTCCTACAGGCGCTGTGTGTACTCACTGTACGTCACTCTGGATGTAAATCTTCCTGCTGCAAATGCAACCAATAACGTGACTCACTGGGAACCTAAGTGAAGTAATTTCATCTAACCGAGAGATTAAAGAAGCTATAGGGGCCTTTTCTGAAAGACTCACGACAACTGAAACTCGCATTAGCACAGCTGAGGACCAGATCACTTCGCTAACGAGGATGTCTGACACCACACAGAAAAAGGTCCAAAAGCTTACCTTACAGATGGAAGAGCTTGAAAACCGACAACGGCGCTCCAATTTAAGACTGATTGGACTACCCAAGGAGACAGAGAAGGGAGATGTGCGTGCATTCCTAATGGCATGGTTACCGAAGGCCCTTGATGTATCCATAGAGCAGCCCTTCACCATCGAGCAAGCCTACCGGCTGGGTAGGCCTACCAACCAGGACCAAGGGATGGGTGAGACACGGCCACGTATCCTGTTAGTGAAATTCCTGACGTACTGAGACAGAGACCGAGTAATGATGGCAGCACGCTTGAAAGAGAAAGTCCTATTCGAGAATAGTCATGTTATGTTCTTCCCGGATCTGTCCTCAGAGGTTCAAAAACAGAGGAAACTTTTCGATGGCGTGAAACAAAGACTGCAATGTTTGCGTAAGGAGTATGGACTTATGTTCCCAGCAAGATTGTGAATTCGACACAACGGCACCTGGCACTATTTCAGCTCTCCCGCTAAGGCTGAGGAATTCATTTGGCAGATGGAGAGCTCCAGTCACGACGATAGTAGCCTGGATCACCTGGGAAATGGCGAGTAGCCTACAAAACAATGCTCAGTGAAAGTTAGCCTAAGTCGAGCCACTTGAGTTGACAGCTGATGCATAGCGAAATATAGCCTAAGTATCTGGGGTTAATATATGTAATTATTAAGCTAGGCTATGGTCATTGATCTAGGCTATTGATCTGGACTCCGTTTGTGTGGAAGTCTATAGACTTCATGGGTTTGGTCATAAACAAACATTTATTTTTTTTATCCGAACTATTTCTGTTTACAAATGTCGGATTTATGCCCGATGATGTTATTTTGTTTGAGTGATTGTTTTCTTTATTTTTAGTAGTGACTGTCAGTAGCTCACTGCTCCTTTTAGAGGATCAGACTGGAGCCTAACCGAGATCTCGGACATTGGGGGGAGGGGGAGATGTGCGTGTTCATCTGCACAGGGTTGACACTTTGCCTCATTTGGGAGAGGCGCTTGTATTTTGTGTTCTGTTGGTTAATGTCGGTTAGTCTTGGAGGCACATTATTCATCCTATTACATGGCATGGTCAAAAAAGCGGTTGTTAATATGTTTAGCTGTTTGCTAGTTTCATGAGCGGTGATATTAGAATAGATATGATTTCTTGGAATGTTAGGGGTCTTAGGAAGATAGTGAAGCTAAAACAAGTAATGTCCAGGCTGAAACAACTAAAAACACAGATTGCTTTTATTCAGGAAACTCATTTGCTGTCTAGCAAATATATTCCATTAAAAAGGAGATGGTCAGGTCAAATCATATCTGCTTCATATTCGTCCCATGCAAGAGGGGTAGCAATACTGGAACACTCCTCTGTTCCATTAAGAATCTATAATACCATACAAGACACAACTGGAAGATAAGTCATTGTTCAGGGCTCTTTATTGGATCAAGATATTAACTTGGTATGTATATATGGGTCTAATAGTGACAATACACATTTCTATGATAACTTATTTCTGACTTTATCAACATTACATGGATGCCTCTGTCTGGCAGGAGACTTTAATTGTACGCTTGATCCAACTCTCAATAAATCCTCAGGAGTAGACACCTCACACATGCAGAGCAGGAAAATAATTCAACACTATATGCGGGAGCTAAGTCTCTGTGATATTTGGAGACATAGGAACCCCTCTAGAGGGGAATATTCTTGTCACTCTGCTACGCATAATTCATATTCCCATATAGATTATTTTCTTGTTTCTAAACCCATGATAGTGTGAATTATTTGGAATATAAAAGCATTGTCATATCAGATCATGCGCTGATGTTACATAATTATACTGTTACAACGGCTCCTAAGGGGCCTTCTGTGTGGCGATTAAGCGCATGATGGCGACATGATAATGAGTTTTTGGAATTTGTTGGAGCAAATATTGATGTTTATTTTAAAGTCAACACAGATCAAACATCGGCATCTATAAGGTGGGAGGCATTCAAAGCTTATATACGAGGGCAAATGATCAGCTATACAAGTAGTATTTCAAATAAACAACACCTTAAACTTATAGAGTTAGAAAAAGATATTAAAAGAACTTGAAACAGAAGTTAATATACTAGAGACGGATGAGACCAAACAGAAGCTGGCTATTCTTAGAGCGCAGTATAATGAGTTATCTACAAATAAAGCAGTATTCAGTCTAATGAAACTAAAACAGACATTCTATGACCAAGGAGAAAAAGCGGGGAAACTATTGGCTTGGCATATAAAAGCAGTGCAAAATGAAAGAGCCGTTTTAGAACTTGAGTCAGAAGAAGGAACAGCAATCACTAATCTACAAGTTATTAATAGTACTTTCCAGTCGTTCTATTCAAAGCTGTACACATCAGAAAATTCTACAGTTTCTCACTCACTTCATGATTTCCTAGATGGAATTGAAATACCTGTCCTGGGGAATAGTGCCAAGAAAGAACTTAACTCCCCAATTTCACTGTGTGAATTATCAGAGGCTATTGATAGTATGAAGGGAGGAAAAGCACCAGGGTCTGATGGTATTCCTATTGATATCTATAAAATGTTTAAATGTATGCTGCTTGTCCCTTTATTGAATATGTGTGAGGAATCATTAGAGAGGGGTGAGTTGCCCTTATCACTTAGGAATGCACTTATAACTTTAATTTTGAAGCCAGGAAAACCCTCTACAAAGTGTGAATCGTACTGCCCTATCTCCTTGATCAACAATGATGCTAAAATAATAGCAAAAGTTCTTGCCCAAGGCTAGAGAAACATCTACCATCAATTGTTGATCCAGATCAAAATGGTTTTATAAAGGGCAGGCAGGGTTTCCACAACATTCATAGATTGCTGAATAGTATACATGCTAAGAAGGAGACATCTGACATGGCTGTAATAGGACTTGATGCAGAAAAGGCCTTCGACATGGTCGAGCACCCATACCTGTTATGAAGTGCTTAACCGCTTTGGAATAGGCACCTACTTCCTTAGATGGATAAAGGTCTTGTATCATGACTCTAAGGCTTCAGTTTTGACTAATTATATGGTATCAGGACAATTTTCTCTCCATAGAAGCACAAGGCAGGGGTGCCCCCTGTCCCCTCTCCTTTTTGTATTGGCCATTGAGCCCTTAGCTATTGTAATCAGAAATAATAGTGAGATAGCTGGCATCAAAATAACTAATATTGAGAATAAGATAGGATTATACACTGATGATTTTGTTCTCTTTCTGACTGACCTTAAAAGATCTATACCTACCTTATTAAAAGTAATAGGAATATTTGGCAACTTTTCAGGATATCAAGTTAATGCAGCTAAATCTACTATCATGTTTCTGAAAAAGTCTGAAAGATTATCTCCACCACTATGTACACCTTTT
>JAODVO010000003.1:5631682-5642700 GCA_025400055.1 Notarius lentiginosus
GATGATGTTTTCGGTCATATTTATGCAGAAATATAGAAAATTCTAAAGGGTTCACAAACTTTCAAGCACCACAACCCTTCTTTGTACTATTTCAACCAAAATTAATTAAAAAAGGTCATACACAATAATGACAATATGAAAAATACTATAAAATCTTAAACTATGTGTAATATAAAATAACGAGATTGCTAAATTATATTTAAATACTAGCCGATTAAAAGAAACTATCCTTAAAACATTGCGTCTATCTTCAGTCTTGTACGGGTTCTTTATTTATAAAAGTCTTACATTTTATGTCTTGGAAAACATTTTGGCTGCAGAATCCTTTCTTTGTCTGTCAGGATGTGCTTTAATAAAACTCTGCCCCAAATTGATGCAAGATATTGATTTTTTTTTTCTCGCTGTGCTCTAATCTTAATGATTTTCCTCGACTACAGGGGCGCGCTAACTCAACCAGTTCTGTCTGAGAAGCTAATTAGCCGAGTGTGCAACTAGAGGAAAAAACAAAACAAAAACATGTATATGCGCTTTAAAAATGGTCGTCTCCGGTCCAATGAGTGCAGTTTTATAAGGAAATGAGCTGTAGGTTTTACAGAACCAGCCGCAGTTCTTCTGGACGCTTTGTCACACTCGCGTCTTCGTTTTGCACCAAAACCCAGCAGCCTTCATTATGTTTTCTTTTTCGTCTGAAAAATGCTCGCTTATGGAACGTGCTGCTCAGATACAAGCAGGTTTTTTTCTGTAACGTTTAATTTTGTGCTGGAAAATGAAAACACACTAAATGTTTTCATACTGACTCAATGTAGAGGTCATAAAATAGAAATCTATAACAGTTTGTATAAAAAAATAGGGTGCCCAGACTTTTGTATATAGAACAGTTCTCTAGGCAACGGCAGGAAAAATGCATCTTGTGTTAGCGTTACGATAAGATGCGTGTAAACTTTATTGAGCCCATAGGGGACGTTCAGGATCCCATTTTAAGCGTCAGTGAGTTGGATCAGCGCTGATGGCTGTCGGTGTGCGCTTCAGTAACCCAGTTTACCCCGAGCTGATAATGTTAACGGCGTTGCTCTCTCGGTGCTGGAAAACCTCAAGCGAGAACTCTTCACGGACTACCAGGTCATGAGCACTTCCTGTTTGCTTTGTGAAGCTTCTTTAGGCTTCCAGGTCACTTCAGTGCCTCATAATGGCCTTGTTTTTTAAACACGAAGCCACTTCGCTGATCCTCCAGGATGTTTTGAGAACTGATAAGGACTTCCTGTGCCATGACAAGATAAACATGATGCCCCGAAAGCAGTTTGCACGCTCAGTAAATCACACTGAGGCTTTGGAGTTTAATGTTTTACCTCGTGTTTTTTGTACTTTTGGGTAAAAACGTCCCACGTTTTATTCCTCAAGACTAAATGAGGCGCTAAATACACACGCTGCGCTATTTTATGGATAGTATTCATCTACGTTTTACACTGAACACCAAAGGTTAAACTTCACACTTCATGAGTTCAGATTGGTGTCTGTCTGTCTGTCTATCTGTCTCTGTCTGCGTGTCCGTCTGTCCGAATGCCCGTCTGTCTCTGTCCGCGTGTCCGAATGCCCGTCTGTCTCTGTCCGCATGTCCGTCTGTCCGAATGCCCGTCTGTCTCTGTCCACGTGTCCGTCTGTCTCCTAGATGTGTACCTGAATCATGGATTATAATTTGGAATGAATCAATAATACATTCTAAAAAAATCCAGATACAAATAAGCTTTTCTTCACCTTTTTCTTTTTCTTTGCCTCTTTTTCTTTTCTTCACCTTTCTTTCTTTACCTCTGTTCCTTCCTTCTTGCTTTGCCTCCTTTCTTTCTTCTTTTCCTTCCTTCTTTCTTTGCCTTCTTTCTTTCTTTCTTTCTTTCTTTCCTTCTTTGCCTCCTTTTTTCTTCACTTCTTTCTTTCTTTCTTTCTTTCTTTCTTTTTCCCTCTTTTCCTTCCTTCTTTCTTTGCCTCCTTTTTTCTTCACCTCTTTTCTTTCTTTTTTCCTTCCTTCCTTCGCCTTTTTTCTTTTTCTTCACCTTTTTTCTTTGCCTCTTTTCACCTTTTTCTTTCTTTTTTCTTCACCTTTCTTTCTTCTCCATCCTTCTTTCTTCACCTCCTTCCTTTCTTTCTTCACCTTTTTCTTTCTTTGCCTCTTTTTTTTCTTCACCTCTTTTTCTTTCTTTACCTCTTTTCCTTTCTTCTTTCTTTGCCTCCTTTTTTCTTCGCCTCTTTTCTTTCTTTTTTCCTTCCTTTCTTCGCTTTTCTTCACCTTTTTTCTTTGCCTCTTTTTCTTCACCTTTTTCTTCACCTCCTTTCTTTCTTTTCCTTCCTTTTTCCTTCACCTCCTTCCTTTCTTTCTTCGCCTTTCTTCACCTTTTTCTTTCTTTGCCTCTTCTTTTTTCTTCACCTCTTTCTTTCTTTCTTTCTTTCTTCACCTTTTTATTTCTTTGCCTCTTTTTTCTTCACCTTTTTTCTTTTTTTCTTTACCTTTCTTCACCTCCGTTTTCTTTTTTCCTTTCTTTCTTTGCCTCTTTTCTTTTTTTCTTGCTCTTTTTCTTTCTTCACCTTTCTTTACCACTTTTTTCTTGCTCTTTTCCTTCCTTTTTTTCTTTCTTCACCCTTTTCTTCACCTTTCTTTCTTTGCATCCTTTTTTCTTTACCACTTTTCTTTCTTCAGCTCCTTTCTTTCTCTTCCTTTCTCTCTGTCTCTTCACCTTCCTTCCTTCTTTCTTTCTCTTTCTTCACCTCATTTATTCCTTGCTAGTTTTTATTTATCTATTTTTTAAAGATACCCGGGCATCTGGATGAGACGAGAGGTGTCCATGGGGTCCTGTGGGATACAGCAGAAACCTCACGACTGGGAGACTTTTCTTTGGCGTCGGCACGAGCAGCCAGATGTGAAACTTGTGGGACAAATCAAGCCCACAGCCGTTAGCATGAGCTCGAGACGCAGCACGGCGCGTTTAGTTTATTCTTGCATCCTCAGTAACTCTGTGCTCAAAGTTGTGGTTGTTTAAATTCGTCTACTAGTTTTGTTTGTTTGTTTTTATTATGCATGAGCAGGTACAAACAAAAATAATGACTATATTATTACTGTCTGAATCATCATCATCATGTTTCCAGAATAATAACTCCAGTCCTGTGCACATCTCTGGAGGGATGTAGCGGAGGCTGAGGAACTGTCGGAGCCAGAGTTCACACACTATACCTGTGGGTCAAAACGGGGGGAGTGGTTTAGGCCACACCCACTTTGGGTTAAAATCCAAATACAGGAGCGTTAAACAGACGCATATTGTGGAACTGTGTGTATGTCGATATTTTGGGTGTTATGTTTACACCTGCATACATTTACTAAATCCCGGCCAGGTTATTCTGAAGATCCTCCTCAGCATTTTTGTCAGCGTGCCACGTAGAGGATATGAATGTTCCGTTCCGTCTCTTTAGTTGTTGATGTGCTGTTTTGTTGACTTTCTTTTTTGACAGAAGCCATGCCTGGGTAGTCATGGCCTCAAGGTTTTTCCTCAAACGTTTACACACTTTGTCCTTGGGCTCGGAGTTGGTCAGTACTTTGTGAACCCTGTGGTATCGTGTTTTAATCACTCAGCTTTTGGCTCGGTGGAAGATGCGGATCGAATAACAAATGCACTGCAAACCCTGATCGCCGGGAGCTTTTCTGGGAACCGGTGATCTTGATCAAAATCGCAATTACAGACGAGTGAGTCACACACAGCAGTCAAACAGATCTGGAATGAGGGACATCTTGGATTTAATAACCAGACATGTACAAGCCAAGCCTTTTTAGCCTTTCTTGCTTTCGAAACTGCTTGCTTTCTTCAGGTCCTGACACGTTGTTTCCATCTGTTTTGGGTTTATTCCCACCTGTGATTAATCACTTGTGACTCTCTTATTTAGTAGAATACTTATACCGTTGTCTGAGGCTTACTTTCCCAACACTGTCACATTGATCCACGTCCTGCTGTACAGCACTGCATCGCATCACTTCACACCGATCGATCAATTGAGTGCAAAGCGCTGGTACAAACTCAGCTTGCGCTTTGTCTGTCTCGGAGCTGTGTCAGCATGGACATCGGAGTCACACCGCTTCCCTCAGCACTTAGATACAGTCGCTCAAGCCATTCCTTCACCGAACAGAGATAGAAACTCCACTTCTGCAGAATCAGAGAGTCATGGACCAGAAAATAGGCAGGGACAGACGCCAGCCATGTGAACCAGGGATGTATATCCATCACAGAGTCCTAGAATCAGCGAGTCAGGATCCGCTGCAAACAGATCTACACTGGAATAGAGAGAATTTCCTTCGAGTTAGAGAATCGGGTCAGCACTGCTACCTCTGTATCGAGTCGAGACCTGATTTGGACTAAAGCGAAGGCCATTTTATCCAAGACTCCTAATGGAGTCAAGTCAAAAAGAATCATCCGTCCATTATCCATAACCGCTTATCCTGTGCAGGGTCACGGGCAAGCTGGAGCCTATCCCAGCTGACTATGTGCAAGAGGTGGGGTACAGCCTGGACAAGTTGCCAGATCATTGCAGGACTGACACATAGAACCAACCAACCATTCACACCTACGGTCAATTTAGAGCCACTAATTATCCTAACCTGCATGTCTTTTGGACTGTAGGGGAAACCCATGCAGACACGGGGAGAACATGCAAGCTCCACACAGAAAGGCCCTTGTCGGCCACTGGGGTCCAATCCAGAACCTTCTTGTTGTGAGGCGACAGCGCTAACCACTGCACCACCGTGCCGCCCCAAAAGAATCCGAAACTACAGCTCACGATGGATTTGCAAATACTTGGCGATTGGGAGGGGGGGAATTGGTAGCATCTCCACGAATCGTGCAATGCACAGCAAATGTTCTCCGAGCATCGAGGCTTTTTTTTTTTTTTTTAAAGTGCGAGTCGAGGAGCCTCACGAGGAGCCGAAAACGTCATGAAATTTGCTGGCGATGCGAACATATCTGTGAATACTTCCCAGTATTGGAATTGGGCAAGGCCATGGCCTAATAGTTCGAGAAGCAGCTTTGGGACCAAAAGGTCGCTGGGTTGATTCCGTGGACCAGCAGGAATGGTTGAAGTGCCTTTGAGCAAGGTACCTAACCCCCAACTGCTCCTCAGGCTGGATGCTGTACGTTGCTCTGGATAAGGCCTGAGACTCCTAAAATCATCACAACACAAAGATCATTGTGCTGCTGGCTCTACCATTTTAACAATGAACACTCTGTCCTAGTTAAGATGCTCTTAAGAGGCTTTTGGGAACTCAAGAACGTCTGCTCAATGCTGTTAATGTAATACTTCCTGAAGCTTGGGGAACCTTCACTGAGCCTCGAGATGTATTCGTCTTGAATTCATGTCCCTGATGCTAGTGGGAGCCTCATCAGCGAGACAACAGCCTAACCTTTGCCAAGACCTGAAAAGTGCATTTAAATTCGGTGATATTTCGCCGGGGTTTATAATTGGATGAAGGGTTCATGAATATTCAGCAAATGTTTGGCAACAGTTAGAGGACATGTTTGTGATCGTCGCTGATTGATTGGCGCTCCTGTCACGCATTGTTGAAATCTATTGGGCAAGGCATCTGTGATCATTCTCCTGCCAGACCCTGATGTGTACAAAACCCTCAAGCATGCCTCCTTGGAAAAATGCCAGGTCTCTTCCAAAGAGCATCAAGTGTTTGCCTGCAGTGTGGCCACAAGTTTTAGCTCGCCTGTACAGTACATCACCACCAAAACGCCTCAGTTTCATTGATAACCCATCGCAAGCTGTCATGTGACCATAGCCTAAAGGTTAGAGAAGCAGGTTTAGGACTGAAAGGTTGCTGGCTCGATTCCCAGGCGATCATGCAATGATTCCTAATGATTGGTAAATCATTTCCTGATTGTTTCACACCTCCAAGTATGACTCATTTGTTTGATATATGACCCTGACAGAATGAGGACTAGGGAGGTTGGTATATGAGAGAGAGAGACGGGGGGGATCTGCTTATTTTTCAGCATGGAAAACCTTTGAATGTGAAAACCGAAAGAAAAATACAAAGATTAATTTTGTACCCGCGCACGCTCAAGATGCTGGAACATGAGGGTGGTCCTCACACAGGTGGACGCTCATTTATATAAACCACATCGATACAGATCCAAAAAAAGCTCCATTCCTGCATTGTGAAAATGAAAAAGCACATCCTGAGTTGCTAAATCTGTCTGTTTTGTTCTTGCTTGAATTCCTCCTCAGATGTGTTCAGCGATTTACATGCACTTCCAGATCTCCTGTCATTCGAAATTCTAATTCTACTCCTCCAAAAACCTGACTTTTCCCCGATCCTAAACATCGTGTAGTCAAAGAGATAAAGACTTTACGGCCTAATTAATCCTCTGCTCATTAGCGGAGCATGGCACAGAAACCCGAATCCCTGCTGTAGACCACCTGCACGACACGATGAGCAGGTAGGCAGCAGGTTTTCAGCGTTGGCGCACTCCTCCAGGTGGAACACCGCTTCAGAAAGGACGCGCGTCTTCCGAGGTGCTTTATTTTATTGGGACGACGTTTATATGGGACGACCGAATGAATTGTAGCCTGTAATGGCTAACGGTTTCAGGTTAATTAGCTCATCCGGCCGACAGGTGATGAGTTTATGCTGTCTGGTGTCGTCCACGTTTCAGGAAAATCGCTGCTTCTCTCTCAATTCTTCACCGATTTTTATTCTTCTTGGCAGGAAGGTTGGTCTGCCTGGGGTGCATATACTGTCGCTTCTACACACATTTGCGTAATTGCAATTAATAATGAAGATATGGAGTAATTAATCAATCCCTAACGAGCAGTTTCCACACGCATCGCTTCTTCTCGGTCAATTCCTCGCCGTTTTGGATTCATTCTGGCAAATAGGTAGGTATTCCTAGGGTGGATATAGCTTCTATATATATATATATGTATATCTAGCTTGCAGCATTTATTGTCCAAGGTGGCCCACTTTAGATCGTTCCTTCTGGACTAGACGGGGCCGGAGTGAGCTACACAGTCATGAACAGTCTCGTTCCTAAATGTTACGCTTTTAGGATGTGTCTGTTCTTTGTAGGAAATTTTCCGAGAGCGTTTTGCAACACGTTTAATTGTTAACGCATTATGCCCATTTTATAGAAACATAACGAGAAAGCGTCATGTTTTCTGATCCCCATGAGTAACTTTTCGTGTCTTTCATCATAGCCATGGTTCAATCCACAGACGAGTCACAAGTTAACGGAAAATCCAGCACCGAGTCAAGCCATGCCAACAAAATGATTAAATCCCTCCCGAAGTGTAACAGTCACTCATGTATAGCTAGATAATACAACAGCGTGCGTTTTAACTAGCTAGTAACCTTGGTTCATCAGTTCATTCTTAAATTCAAGTGATCAGAATTGTATTGCAAACCATGATGAGCTGCGATCATTGCAAATGGACAGTTGAAGATCGGGGTGGGGGGCAAAACAAAACTCACCTGGTCACGTTCTTCAACTGTCCAGTTTGTGCGAGCGTGTGCACATGATGGCCTCGTATTCCCGTTCTTGGCTGACAGGAGTGGATCCTGATGTCGTCTTCTGCTGTTGAAGCCCATCCACCTCAACGTTCCATGTTTCGTGCGTTCTGAGATGCTTTTCTGCTCACCACAGTTGTAAAGAGTGATTATACGGAGATACGAGTTACTATATCCTTCCTGGCAGCTCTTTATTATCGAGGACTAACAAGAAATGGATAATTTGATATAATTGTAGTGAAATTGTGTTTGGAGGCAATAATGGAAGGATAAGTCTCTGGTGTCAGCACTTTGTAACAGTCAGTGTGCTCTGTAAAGTTTGTAGAGTTACGCTTTCTGTTTTCTTGCCAAAATGACCAGATGTGTGGTGAGAGAATATCATGGCTGGACCAGTCAGTCAGTCAGTTATTCTCAGAAAATGTGACGAGCAAGAGTAAAGACATATTTAAAAAAAAAAATTGTGCATATTAATTTTAGTTAATCCCTGTAAATATCTTTAATAGACAAAAAAAGCATATTTCATGAATTCACAAAGTTACCAATATTATTATTATTATAAAAAAAACCTACTAATGCACAGTTGATGACTTTACCGTTACCCATAATATCTTTACCGTTACCCTATAGAGTAACCGTAAAGACAACACTTGGTAACTAAAGACATCTCATGGCATTTTTGAGTCACTGAGTGCAGGAAAAAAAAAAATTCTGCATTTATTATCCCATCCTAAGTTGCTACTTGGCTAGCTAAATCTTTTTCAACATGCAGCATCGTTATCTTTATCATTTGGGGGTAACGGTAAAGACAGTTAATTTCCCTGACATCTCAGAATTTCAGATTTACCTGATCAGTGTCCTGGATTCCAACATTCATGCACCAATGATATATATATATATTTTTATTTTTCCTTCAAAATAGCTGCTCAACATCCTGGTCCTTCCTCATGTAGCTGCACTGCCCCCTATTATCAGCCCTGAGTTACAGCATGGTTTTACCAAATGGGTAACGGTAAAGACATCGAGAAAGTACACATTTTTGTGCATATGTTTTAAGCTATACACCAAAAACCGTTGAAGCAATGATCATGATATTTTCCAGAATAAAACGTGAAGGCAAAGAGGTAATATTTCAGAAAGAAAAGTGAAGATGCAATTAAAAACAAAGGAATTAATTTCATTCAGATTTCACTAATCCTGATGCGGTAATGACATTTTGGTAGATTTAGGCGAAATAAAATGTTTGCAAATGCAGACAAGTTGTCACAATGTACTGCTCTGTTTAAATTCTTTCTTAAAATAAATGTATAATGGAGCACCAGGATTAAGTTTGAGAGCGAGAGAGAGAAAAAAACTTCATGTTTAAAACTGAACGTCCCATTTTCTGAGAGCGGCCCGGCTATAATGTAAGCGATAACAGGATCTAACACGTCTCGTGGAGGTGAGACAATGTTAAATTTATCAAAAAAAACGTTAACGTGATGATTTAAAAAAAAAATGATTAATTGGAGTTGGCTGTATCGTTAGCAGAATAACGCACTGTGTGGAAATACTAAATCCTAAAATAATCCACTTCCCGTCTTGCCGCGTCACACCATCCCAGCATGGATTATTTTTCTATCACCGCTCGGTGTATCGTGTGTTTATTCCTTACTTCCACCTTGCCATGGATCGAAAGAGAAGAAACAGCCTGCCTTCTGTGGGCTGGAAACCGATTACATGCCTGAACGTGCTTTAATAAATCATTATCTAGCTTTTATTTATTGTTTCACTGGTTTTCATTCAGAGAGCTCATTTCGCTCGAACAGAAGTTTCAGCCAATTAGCAGCACATGCATGTGTGCGTAGAGAGAAGAACGGGACTGACAGCCTTTAGGAGTTTAATTGAGCGTGGTGCCGAGTTCTTTCTTCCAGCACCCTTCAAACCAGGCAGGCTCACTCCGATTCTGCCGCACGGATTTTTCCCTTCATTACGGGCCAAATATGGAGAAGGTGAATGTAGCTGGTTAGAGAGAGAGAGAGAATGAGGGGAGTGAGTGATGGAGCGCAGTGATTTGTGTCACTGTTAACGCTCAACTCCTTTGCACACTATAAAGAAAACGCTCGCCAGGCTTCCAAGCACTAATCAGTCCCAGTCTTATTAACACACTGTCCACTCTCATTCCAACACAATCGCTAATTCGTCATAATTCTCATGACGGTTAGACTAGAGTCATTTGATTCATTTCTCCTGAATTGCTCTCGCTTGTTAGAAATCCTGCTAATTTTGCACCAGAACGCTTCGCCCAGTCGTCTGCACAGTGAGCAGATCCACTCCCACAGAGCCGAACACATTACCTTCTGAGCGATTGGATACGGCAGAGCTTTCGAATTCCATTTCTACAAGGCTGCGGCAGGCCCCGAGGCTTGAAACGCTTCAATACGCCACCGCACTGACTTTTCAGAAATGTTGGAAATTCAACATGGAGTATGAAATTCACTATTTTTGTGGGTTTTTAGCTCCTCTGACCATAAGGCCGTGAGCTGTCGCCATGGGTCATCAACAATTCAGTTAAATCGTATCTCTTCCGTCAGTTCTCGACAGATTTCTGTTCCGATTGGTTTTGTTTGGAAAGAACTCCTCACTCTGGACAGAACTTGGTCGTTGTTTTGGCAATTTTTTTGTGAACAAGTGACTAATGAGGTCAAATTCACTAGAATTGTGTATCCTGTCTGATTTCTCATCCAATTCCAGTTCTGATTTGTGTTTTGGGTCGATTTTCCCTTGAGGAACAAAAGTTGGTTGGTTGGTTGTTGATTCTGTTTACAACCTTGTTTATTTTCAGTTAAATCGTGTCTCCTCCTTCCTTCAGTTCTCAGTGGATTTCCGTTCTGATTGTTTCGTTTGAAAGAACTCGACCTACACACAACTTGGCCACTGTATTGTCACGTTTTTGCTAACGAACTAGTAACTAGGTCAACTTGACGAGTTTTGGGACCTCTCATTAGAACTGTATCTCCTCTCGCAGTCCTCACTCGATTCCAGTTCGGATCGATGTTTTGGGTCGACTTTCCCTTGAGGAACAAAACTTGGTCGTTTGTTTATTTTCAGTTAAACCGTATCTCCTCCTTCCCTCAGTTCTTAATGGTTTTCAGTTCTGATTGTTTTATTTGAAGGAACTCGACCTT
Organism: Notarius lentiginosus; assembly: GCA_025400055.1. NCBI lineage: Eukaryota > Metazoa > Chordata > Actinopteri > Siluriformes > Ariidae > Notarius > Notarius lentiginosus. The sequence continues at coordinate 5,642,384 of JAODVO010000003.1, forward strand.
CTGGACAAAACTTCATTGTATTGCCATTTTTTTTTCTCGCAAATTAGTTATTAGGCCGACTTAACACATTTTCTTCGGACTAGAATTGTATCTCCTCTCTCATTTATCATGCGAATTCGGTTCTGATCTATGGTTTGGGTCAATCTCGTCTCAGGGAACAAAATTTTTCCTCATCTCATCATCTTCCGCTTATACGGGGCCGGGTTGCGGAGGCAGCAGTTCAAGCATGGAAGCCCAAATTTCCCTTTCCCCAGACACCTCGGCCAGCTCCTCGGGAAGAACACAGAGGCGTTCCCAGGCCAGCCGAGAGACATAGT
>JAODVO010000003.1:7714161-7729011 GCA_025400055.1 Notarius lentiginosus
ACACTTGAAGAGCACCTATGATAAAAATTACAGACTTCTACATGCATTGCAAGTGTGAAAACCAGCAAAATGGGCAGTGTATCAAATACTTGTTCTCCCCACTGTAGCTAGCCATAACTTTCAGCTAAGTACACATGTTAGCAAAAACCACCGCTAGTTAACTAAATCCCATTCAGTCTTTTATAGAGCGGTGGTTAGCTAACAGTGTTCGTTTACACTTAGATTAAAAAAAAAAAATCGATGTCGTAATTCCAACCTGAGCATAAAAATAGATGTCTTTTGGTTTTCTAAGCATTCAATGAGGTTTGCACACGACAACTTGCCGGCATAAAAAGATGTAAGTTGCGTCTCTTTTTCTTCGCTCCACCATCTTTGTTTAAAATTTCAGAAGCGCTCAGGTGGTCATGTGATTTGCTGCGAGCACTCTGATTTGGATGATCTTAAGAAGTTGCCCAAAACCATCAAAATTGTTCAGATAGAAATTATGCTGTCGAAGCGGAATTGCACCCGTTCAAGTGCGTCATCACCTTTAGTCAGAAATGGCTCTGATCCTCATACTCGGTACACTTCACACTGCTCGACTCGATACACGTTTAACCAACAGCTGTAGAAGAGAAATGATGTTTAATCGCACTATCCGCTGTGTCCTAGATGAGGATGGGTTCCCTATGAGTCCTCATGGGAGTTTTTTTTCTTTCTTGCGCTGGTTTGGTGATTAGGGATCAGTTTGGATCTCTGTTCACATTTCTGCAAAGCTGCTTTGTGACAGTTGAGCTGAAGCGTAAAACGTTTTGGTGATTTCTCTACATACAGACCTCTATTTCAACTCGTGAGGTAATTGGCAGGTTGAGTAGGTGTGGACGGTGAAATCAGCAAAACGCCCTCCCTGAAGCGACCTGCGCCGCCCTGCTTGAGAAGCGTGTTAACGGAGACCAAACGTCCGGCCACATTAGACAAACCAAAGACCGAATTAGACGACAGAAACCCTTTCAGCTTTATGAACTGTTGAGATCAAAACCGTCTTGAATGAGAGCTGGCTCATCTCCGTTTGATAGCATCTCTGCAGGAAGCCTTTAAGCTTTAAGCCACTACCCAGATGTTGTCTTGAACCCAGTTAGATGCAGACCAGTGCTACGACAAGAACCCTTTCAATCTCTTTTTGAACTGGTTGGTGGAACCCACAGTGGGTTATGCCACCCTGTGTGTGTGTGTAATGGAGACCCAGTGCTGTGGTAACTGAATGCAGTTGCCTGGCTGTAATGGAAGCCCAATGCTGGCTGAACTTTGACTAAATGCCATGTCATCTGAGCTCCAAGTTATTGAGCTGAGGTTCTCAAGAGACTGTCGTGTAATTTAACTGTTATTTTATAGAGTCATGTCATCGATCAAGTTCCTGATCACCTTCGGAACGGGGCTTTTTATGTTCATGGACGTGTGTGTGTTTCTGTTGTCTGTGTCCCCACCCCCTTTTTTTTATTCTTATGCCCAAACTTTATGGATAACTGAGTTGTAATCTTACCAATAGACGGACTAGCAATAAATCACGAACCCTCATTACGGTATTTGCACCATAAACTCTTTACCAATGATTGACTGTAATCCACCGAGTTTGCACTGTAGTTACAGTTGAATCGTATTTGTATTGCTGTTTTAAGAGAACCCATGCTGTTTGTATTCGTTCGTTATATTATATTTGTGTGAGAGAGAGGAAAAAGGCAGTGCTTGTAATTTATGGCACTATTTCTGTAAAAGCAATAAGGCACCTAAACAGAGAATCACACGCTTGCGTACATCCAGCATGAAGTCACGTGGACGTCTGTTTTGCACGCGGTCTACACATGAAGCGTGCGTACTTGACCTATTAGCACTAATTGGATGTGAGGCTGTTTTGGCTCTCTTGGCTAAATAAACCCTGATGCGTGTACTTGAGGATCTCATCCAGAAGCCCTCAGTGTTGCTCTGTTCGACGTTTATGTGAAACAGCACTAAGAGCTGGAGTATAGTGCCCTCTGGTGGCTGAATTTCCTCAGTTCTGCTGATCCTCATGTACGCTGATGATGTTGGAGTGTGGTTATGTGATTTAAGTTCTTGAGCACTGCAGCTTTATTTTTAAGAGTTGGGGAAGTCCTTTATGGAAACTCTGTGTATTTTTTGCATATATGCTGAAGTTGGTAGACAACCAAGTTGTGATCTGGTGAACGGAATGGATGGCTGTGACGCTCTTAATAAAGCTACTGGGAAAAGTCACGTGACCTGGGCAGATACGGATTTTTGAATCCGGTCCGGAAAAATCCGTATGCAGCCCCGGACCCGTTTTAATTTTGCTCAGAATTGTTACTTGAAAAATGACCGAGACAGCTGAGCACGGCGAAAGTGACCTTTTATTCTCCAGACGATTTATCAGACGCAGACCTCATGACTCGACGCGCTTTTGTTTCCAAATCAAAGTTCTTTTGTGTCGACTGAATAGGCTTGTATTGACGTCTCCGTGAGCTGACCCGAGTTCGAACTGGCTTTCGCTAACGATGTTCTCTTAAAATCGTTTTCATTTCAAGAGAACAGTCAAGTCAGTTGTGTTTTATAGAACTCGGTGCTATTTCAAACTTGTGCAAAGGTGATTCAGCAGATCAGTGGTTTGCGGTCAGTTAAATAAAAATAGATTGGTTAATTTTTCGCACACCGTTGCTCGTCGTTTTCCGTAGTGTGTTTGTTTAAAAAAGGCCATCTGATAAAATGCTTATTGACTGACTCGGACGGGAAAATATTCGGCTCTCGTTCATTTGTATGGACCCCGAGTCAAATATTTTCCCGTCCAGCCCTCAATAAGTACACGTTCACAGACTTTCATAGCTTTTTTTGTTTGTTTTTAATAACTCTTTATGGTCTGATGAGTGAGGTGACGACACGGCTTGTTGAACAAGGTGAATAAATAGAGATTGGGCTGCTTAAAAGTGGTAACGTGCCACAGCAAACCAAAACCAGTCACGAGGACGGTCTGATCCTTTGATATTAAAATACCAGGTTCCACAATGTCTCCAGGTACAGATGCTTATTTTCCTGAATCCTTTCTTCCCTCAGGTGGAGAGCGAGACGCAGGAGCTGTCGGACGGTGCTCTGATCGACCTGTGTGGCGCTACGCTGCTGTGGCGCACTGCCGAGGGTCTTCGGCGTGCACCCACTCTGAAACACCTGGAGGCGCTGCGGCAGGAGCTGAACGCCGCACGGCCACAGTGTCCCGTGGGCCTGAACACGCTGGCGTTCCCGAGCATGCGCCGGTGCCAGGGCGCCGTGGCCGAGAAGCAGCCGTGGGCGTACCTGCAGTGCGGCCACGTGCACGGCTACCACGACTGGGGCGAGCGGGGCGGGGCCGGGGGCGGGACTGAGCGCGAGTGCCCGATGTGCCGCGCCCGTGGGCCCTACGTACCACTGTGGCTTGGCTGCGAAGCAGGGCTTTATGTCGACGCAGCTCCACCCACGCACGCCTTCAGCCCATGCGGCCACGTGTGCTCGGAGAAGACGGCTGCATTCTGGAGCCAAATCCCACTTCCACACGGCACGCACACCTTCCACGCCGCATGCCCCTTCTGCGCCCAGCAGCTCAGCACCGGCCACAGCCACGTGCGACTCATCTTCCAAGGACCCGTCGACTGACCTTTGACCTTCCAGAAAGGGCCTCTGGGCTTATCCTGTGCACTCCTCGGTCCTTTTTTATTATTATTTTTTTTTCCCCTCCTCAAACTTGATCTTTAACTGATATTTCTCTGTCCCTCTACAAAACCGCATACTTCTATGCTAAATGCTGCGTCAAAACGGTACGCGTGTGACGATTAGCCTAAGTGCACTGTTTGGGTGTGGAGCAGAATTTAGCAAGGGTAGTAAGTGGGTGTTCTCGACTCTTGGACTGTTTTTTTTTTTTGTTTGTTTGTTTTTTTAATTTCCTCTGCTTTCTAAGTGACCTTTTTGTAGTGAATTTTTTCTTAATCCAGAAGACAAACAGAGAAATATATATTTTCAAGCAAAACTAAAATAGTACCTGAACAAGGCAAAAAAAAAAAAAAAGACAAAAGAAAACGGGGCTTTCGAATACAAAAGGAAGAAGTGTGAGCTGCCACAGGAAGTGCCCGGGTGATCTCGGGGAGTGAACTGGGAGGATTCGAGGGGCTACAGTAATATATTACAGTGTTTCTTTGCTAATATGCTAATGGGGGAAAAAAAACAAACATTTTACTCAATTTTAGTGATGCAATAATCATCCTTTACACCAGAGTGTCTGTGATTATAGCTCAAACTTAACACTTACAAGTCAGTTCATCACCATCACTGCTGCAAACAAAGGAAATGCATTTAGATTTTAGAGATGTTTTTTTTTTTTTTTCCATGTAAATCAAATATGCCTAACTTAAAAATACTTACCGTTTTTATTTATGCATAGTATCAATGTTAATCAAGTGTAAAATTATTGGTGTGTACTTTTTTGGAGTTCCGCTCTGTGTATCTGCCTTGTTTTTCTCGTTGTTGTTGTTTCTTGCTTTTTTTTTTTTCTTCTTCATCCCATGTATAGCCTTGGCTGTGTGTGTTCAGTGTTTATGTAGCCAACACTGTGAGAGAGAGAGAGAGAGAGAGAGAGAGAGAGAGAGAGCACTTCCACCTCAAAGCAGTAGTCCGAGGGCTTCAGATGCAGGAAGTGAACTGGATATCAGGGCTCGGATTAGAAGCGTTAAATTGTAGGTTAGCGGTTTGAATAGTGATGACGCTATTGAGAAACCGTAGTTTGAGACCCGTAGGAAGATGGCAGTGATGCTTAATTTGAGGTTGGGGTAAATGGAAATGGTGTTTGGGAAATCTACACCTGTAACTCGACGCTCGAGATGTGTGTACACTTGGAAAAGGGGGAGAAAAACAAAACAAAACGCGCGCACACGCGCACAGATCTGTCCCTTTAATCACGAATCAGAACTACACCCCCTAACGATCCTTTAAGAAACCGTGTGAGGGTGTGTCTGCCATGTTTGAATGTCTTGCAGCAATATCTTACACACTAGACTCAACGCTGTACCGCAGTTTTTCTGTTGGTAGCAAATCAAGCGTTTCAAAATAACAAACTATCCGCTGTGTTCTATTCAAAAGGCAGCTCTCTGGATCGGTAGGAATCGTGGGCGGTGTTAAAGATGCTCGCATTCAGTGTCTTCGAAGGTACCGTTTGTTCAAATTTGAAGGCGTTCTCAGAGTCTCTATCATCATCTTAACCGTAATGCGCTTTGGCGGCGTGAGAGGATGTTCATTCTACCACCAGGGTGCCAGAAGAAGCTTTTATTTGTCACAAAGCTGAGGTCTCACGTAGCTGGAATTGCTTCACGGTACATGATTCTTGGGTTTCAGTCACATGACTTGGCGGTTGGTTTCATTGCCGGTAATACAGCTGGTGGTCAAGCAAACCGAAACGGCTGCCGTAGCGCAAACAACTAGCGATCACTTATCAGCGTATGCTTGTCATCTCGAAGCCACTGCTCACTTTAGATATATATTCAGAGGATCGATATGTGCAATGGAATCGACCCCTACAGTCTGGGAAAGAAGGATTTGTCATACGATCTCGAAAACCTACCCTTCATTCAAGTTCTCGAACTATCTGGTGTTGCAGACGTCCTTCTGCACCACAAAACCGATGAACGCATGGAAGAGTATGCAGGCTTGCACCTTTTTTTTTTTTGTAGTAGTAGTATGTGGCTGGGTAAAGGACCTCGGTATCAAGTCGCTGCCCAATGAATCCTGTTTTGTTTTTGCCCGTCTAAGTATGTTTTACTTGTGTTGGCTCTGCTCTCTCAGTTAAATCATTCACAAAGATCATCAGAAACCCCTTTAAAGACCTGGATCTTAGTTAAACAAGACGGAGAAGAAGTGATCACGGCGCATTGTAACTGTACGGCTTCGTGACCTTCATGCATATGGACTTTGTGAGGGCGTAAACAAAGAAACAGCTGGGGACTTTAGTGCTTCATGGCTTTAAAAAAAAAAAAAAAAGTACTGTAAAATAATGACACATGGCAAGAAAAGTACTTGGAAAACACTAAGGACGTTGCTGAGAGGGGAAAAACAAACCCTTCACTAAGTGATCACTGCAAACTCGAGCACGCTTCGACTTGGTTCCCTTCAGTTTCACTGAGGTTCAAAAGCCACCTTTCTCGACGTCTTTTTCTGAAATCCTGTGTTCGTTTATCCTTTTTTTTTTATTAGTTCACGGCGAACCCTGAAGAAACTTTTATCAGTTTCACGGTTTGATCGATTCGAACAACACAAGCGTAACGCATTTTTTATGCAAGCGATGCAGCTTCTCCGTACAAACGCTTTGTCAGCTGAGCTTTGGTAGACCACCAGCTACCAAATATTTGGATAATAATAATAATAATTGGATAACTAATGAGGTGGATGTGACGTCATGTGAAACCCAAGAATGGGGATCAACCGGCGTGCATTCCAGGCCCTTCCATTGGAACACGTGAGAGCTGGGGAGATACCTTGACAACCGGGAGGGCGTGGCTTCCATCCATGGAAAGTTTTGTGTTGAAAATTGCCATGGGTCAACCATGAAGGCGTCCTTGAGGGGGTTACCCCGTAGCATTCCGTCACAACCATTGAACTGAAAATGTTTGCGTCAGGGGCGTGGCTTATTTCTTCTTGTCATGAAAGCCATACACACTACTGTCATTGATGTAAGGCCATATATCCCTGCCACCATCGGTTTTACCAGCGTTGTAATTTGCTTATTAACTCCGCCCAAACTTTTTGACGGATCACCTCAGAGACCTGCCGCAATAGGCCCCAGCTACAGTTCTCACAGATCAACCAGCTATGTGTGACCTTAGCATTAAGGGTCCAACAGTGGCAGCTTGGCAGTGCTGGGCCTTGAACCCATGACCTTCTGAACAGGAACCCAGAGCCTTAACCGTTGTGCCACTAATGCGCTGAGGAACCTGTAACCCTGGCAAAAGCAAATCCCACGATTCATGTTCACTCGGATGGTACTTTGAGAATCCCGTATTTATATCTAAGCCAACTTTGTATTGGAAAACGATCAGAAATTTTTCCGATGGTTAAATTTAGCAAGCTAACGTGACCTAGCATGGCATATCCGGTGTCTGTTAGCAGGCTAATCATCTGTCAGAACATCGTTTTGTTTAGCATGCTGCTTCCCATGATATGAAAAGGTAATATTGGGACATGTAGCAAAGACTGGACCCATCGTTTTGGTGTGGACATAAAAATAGAAACGCATTTTCTCCCTCTTCAGAAAACCTCCATCTAAATCAATCAAAAGATCTCTGTCCATTCGTACAGCAGCGTTCTAACTCTGACAGTAAAGCCTTCAGAGTTTCAGCATATGAAAATAATCGTTTTAAGTGGATTCCCGTAAGAGTTCTATCCTTATGGCTTACGATGTAACCGTGAAGGGAAAGTGCACCTCTTAATAGAAAAGTATTAATTAGTTTTAAATTCATAATTTATTAAAGAGAAACTCCCTGATTTTATCATGTTGATTCGTATCACTGATTATATTGTGCCTGATTTCATAGTCGTTAGTCATTTAAAAGACAGAATTCGTTCAGTCTTCAGTCAGGCTGCAGCTGCTTTTGCCCGACTGTCACCATGCACAAGCAAGCAGGGGGAAAAATCATCATTAATATCGGATAATTTCACTTCCCTCAGAAAATGTGCATGAATTGCAATTGCTTTCAATGCTGCATAATTTGACTTACTTTGACCTCCATATTTCAGTAGGCGGCCATTTTGGTAGAATCATAGGAAGTCCTCCCCTGGTAAAAACAAACTTTTTTTTTTTTTTAAATGTCCAAATGATGATTTATTATTTTTTTTTTTAGAGAATTTGTCTTACACGTTATACAATTCAACATCCCAGAAGTCGTTCCTCATAATTTCTGTGCAGGAAAGCTGCTTCTGAAGCTTTAGGAGGTGAGACCAGTGACCCAACGTCTGGTGGTGGATTTAGTAGCAGTTCAAGTACTCGCTTATTTTCATTAATCAACTAGAAGACACTCGGCGAGCGTAGACCTTCACTAAGGACAATCGTCGACTCTTCTGTGATGCGCAAATCTGTACCTCCAACCACTTTGTCTGGATGCATAGACAAGTCGTATTTCTACATTGGTTATATTTTGTCACTATTGAACTTAAAGGAGAACTGAAGGCAATTTTTTTTTATCATCATCAAAATTCTATTTCTCATTTTATTAAATATCAGAATGCATTTATGATCGCTATTTTGTCACTGCTATAGCAGTTATGAGTGTTTGAAATACGCTCTGTAATATATCAGTCCATATGTCAAAGCGATGGCCGTAAACAAGATTCGTTGAGACCTGTGCGAGACATCGTAGGACGGAAGTAAAACGTACAGCGGAAATCAAATCTGCCAACATTGTCAAAAGATGCGCGCGCCCTCTTTCGAACGCTGATGTAATCAGGCCGGAAGTTTTGTTTGCAATCAGGAAAGTTTGAAAAAGTAGGCAGTAATCGTCATTTAAACTCGATTTTATGCAATATTTCGTTTGGAAAACAGTTTTCAAAATGGCAGCACTGACACTTCATGTTTCGAAGTCTCACACAAGTCTCGTGAAGATCAAGCAGATAAGCGACGCCTGCCGTGGACCAAACGAACTAAATTCAACACGGCTAAAAACCGAATAGGCCGATAAGGAGAATATTCAACTGCAATTAGTTGCCAGTATGAGTCAGGATATAAGGTTAGTAAAACCAAAAACGGAATTGAATAACACGTTAATTAAGAAATAAAGCAAGTTTAAAAATGACTTCAGCTCCCGTTTAACTGCCATCTACGGGATTTTAAGATGTCTGGCAGTGTTGAGCGCAGACTTCCAACAAGACCAAATGATTGACTGACTAATCTTGGAGCATGAGTGAAAGAGAAACTCAATTCGTGGATCTGCACCGTGACTCGGATCCACTCCAAAATTTTCTAGCGTCTTCCTTGGCCCATGCTGCAACCTTTCACCAAGTTTTGGGTCAGTAGGTTTTGCACAATCCTGCATACAGACAGATAACCAAACCACACCGAAAGCATAACCTCCTTGACCGAGGTAATTGATGCATTTGACTGTAGATGCTTCAGCTACCGCTTTTTAACCAGGCAACCAAAACAGGATTTTTTTTTTTTTTAAACTCACGGAGCTCAATATTGAAGTCATTATTTGTCCACTCCACTGCATGTTTACTGCTCCCATCCTGGCTTGATAATTTCCTCACTGAATTTGGGCTTTTATTGTTCAAGAACTCTTTGCAAGAGAGTTCTAGGACACATACAACGAAGATGTACTGTCGACCTCTAAGCATCTTGTCCAGATATGAGTGAGAGGGAGAGAGAGATCGAACAGCAGAGATTCGAATGAATTTTTTTGAAATAACTTTTTTTTTCTTCCTAAGCATCCTGATATCTCCTGTGAGACTGCTACATGACTCTGACAGAACACCAACCTTTCCTGCGTCAACCAGACTACATCACACTACAATAGAACAAGCGTTTAGACTGTTGTCCATCATCGAGTACATGGTAGACTCGCAAACAGACTGATGTTAATGCTAACATAATAGCTACCTCGGTGCTGTCACTTGCGTCATCAGAGACTGTGACCGGTGTCTTCATTTCCGTCAAATGACAAACGATAGTCTGTTGTTTATTTTACTGTTTTGTGGCATTCATCCACATAGCACACAGTGATTTGTTACACAAATGTTATGCAGAGGCTCGATTCGCCACACTTCAACCACCGTATTGTAAATGCTTGTGTGTTTTATAACGAACTTTGAGAATCCTGCCCTGGTGAGCCTTCCCAGCTGTTGGATGGATGCTTCCAGAAGCGTCGTTTCCCCACGTACACACCCCTCCTCTACCCTACACGTTTTGATATTCCTCATGATAAGGAGGGAAACGCTGTTAATTTCAACCTCCGCAGTGGTGGCTCTCTGTCCTACTGTCCTGAGTGCAGATTCCTTCAGCTCAGGGAGAACTTCCCCTCTTTTCGGAAGCAGCGTTTGATAAATAAGCCCTCTTCTTAGGCTCTACCCATCCTGATTCTTACTGAAGCCCTTTACACACATTCAGCATTTCTAAACAATGCTTGCTGCAGCCAAGGCCTGAGGATACCTCGTTGATGTGAACCTCTTTCTGACCATCACTCTGTCCTTCATCCTTGATCTGTATCCCCCTCCTTGATTCTTTTTGTAGTGCAGAAAGGGCTTGTCTTCCCCCCCCCCACACCTCATTTGGTTTGTCTTGTTTGTTTTTGTTTGTTCGTTCGTTCGTGTGCATGGTCTCTGTCGTTAAGAGCATCATTTTGGAGAGAATTCCTGTGCTTCACTTCGAAAGCTGACAAGGTTACCGATCTGATGGCTTTTGTACCAACTTGAAACAATAAAAAAAATAAATAAATAAATAAATTGGGTGTGTTTATTTTTGCTTGTTTGTAATTTTATGAAGATTCCATGGCCTCATGATTAGAGAAACAGCTTTGGGACCAAAAGGTTGCTGGTTTGATTCCCTGGACCAGCAGGACTGGCTGAAGTGCCCTTGAGCAAGAACCGAACCCCCAACTGCTCCAGCAAGTGTGGCGGCGTACCTTCTGTCTGATTCGCCAAAAAAGGGCGAAAACCAAGATAAGTCTGAGACAAAAAAAAAACAATGTTTCGAGACTGGACTTGAAATGCAGACAGCGTGTCTCTGATGTCCGGAGCGATTTCTGATGAAAGAGGATGACGGAGTAAATTGTTAATGAAAGTGTATTGCAGATAATGAGAATCAGAAATGCGTACGCGCCACAGTGACCACATTTTATTCATGGAGAAAGACTGAGAGAAAGAACACAAACACTTCTCCATTTTTCAAACTTTTCCTGCTAGTTTCAGTCTGCCGTGCGGTTTTTGAGAAGCAGTTGAGCTGGAAATTTTTCTGAGGCCCTTATAGAAGGAATTTAGGGTGAGACAGATGCTTATAACTTCAGTCAGACTCGGAGATCCGGGACAAAAACGAAAAGGAAACTTCACACACACACACACACACACACACACACACACACACACACACACACACACACACTAACATGGCTCAGCTGATTTGACTGCATGGAGGGTGAAGAGACAGGAGGAAAGAGAAGGACAGAGGAACGCGCATGACTTTTAGGCCTCAAAGTGGCGCTAAAATCACACTGACATTCTCAGAGCCGACACTGAAAAACGCACGAAGGAGAAAACTGAAAGAAAAACAAGCGACACCTCGACAGAGAGGACTTCACTTCGAACTCTCTCTCTCTGTCTTACACACACACACACACACACACACTCTCTCTCTCTCTCACACACACACTCTCTCTCTCTCTCTCTCACACACACACACACACACACTCTCTCTCTCTCTCTCACACACACACACACTCTCTCTCTCTCTCTCTCTCACACACACACACACACACTCTCTCTCTCTTTCTCTCTCTCACACACACACACACACACACACACACTCTCTCTCTCACACTCTCTCTCTCTCTCTCTCTCTCTCTCTCTCGGTGAGCCAGGGGGAGTTTTCAGATAAAGGCGTTAAATATTGAGCACAACTGAAAAGTTTTATCAGCTCTCTTGTTTCAGAGTCAGAGCTGATTTTAATCTGTTCGGTTTCTGAAGGCTGTACTGAAGCTCTGAACGGCGACATGTGAATCTGATATTTTCCGCAAATGATCAACAGATTTATTTTTCATAACTCTTTCTGTTTTATGATTTTATTGTTCCGGAAACCAAAGAGTCCATATTTCCACCCCAGAGGGAAGTGCAGTCAGTCAGGCCCCGCCCCCTGCGCCCGCTGCGTCATTCCTGCATTAGCATTAGCATTAGCCCCCGCCGGCCATCAGTATTCTGCGCATGCGCGGAAAGAGCGCCCATCCGAAGGGGGTGACGTCATAACGGTGAGAACGTGGAGTCGCAATAATGGGCGTGTTTCAGTCGAACCTGTGCACACCTTTCACAGCAGTGCAGGTGAAGCGAGCAGCAGCTGGACAGACTGTGGTGTAAAGACAACAGCTGGGACGAAGGCGCTTTATAAATATTCCTGCAGGAGAAGACTGACAGCTTTACTGTGTGTTGTGTTTGAAACTGTGATAAAGCTCTTGTCTGAGAGACGCATCTGACGTTCAGAACAGAGAGTGAAAATGAGCACGATGGAAAAGGAAGAGCAGCCGCCGCCGCCAGCAGCGGAGAGGAAGACGTATGAAGAACTGGAGGCAGAGTTCCAGGAGGCGCTGATAGAAGTGAAAGGAAAGAAGACTCTGGCCAAGTTCAGTGTGGAATATGACAAGCTCATCCTCGCCTTGAAGAAGTCACAGGAGAACGAGAAGAAGCTGATTACAAAATGCCAAAAGCTGAACGCAGAGATGAAGTCCAACTCTGTGAAAGTGGAGGCGGCCCTCAGGCAGTCTCATGAAGACCAGATCACCATTATAAAACTCCGAAAGGAAGTCGAGATGACTTATGTAAAGGTGGAGGCAGCCAATGAAAAGAAGAAGACTGCTTTTGACACGATTAAGACAATGCAGCGGGAACTCGACAAAGTTAATGAACTCGTGGAGCGTTCAGGTCTTTTATCACTAGAAGAAGGGCAGACTGTGGACTGCATCCTGAAAGACAAGATGCAATTAGAGGCCGAAATAAAAAAACTGCAGACTCAGCTGTCGATTCTCCAAGAAGATTTAATAAACATCACAACCAAGCAACAAGAGACTGAGGAGGACAACATGATGGCCCAGGAAACCATTCTACAGTTGCAAAAGGATGCCCGAGTGCATCAGGAGGTGTTCTCGAAGCAGACCCTCGAGAAGGAGAAGCTGGAGGAATCCTTGAAACAGGTTCAAGCAGACCTTGAAACCAAGCAGATGGAAAAAGAGATGCTGGTCACACAATGCCAGGGTGTCACTGAAGAGAAGGACAAGGTGACAGAGGAGCTCCTGAAGCAAAAGATTCTGAATGAGAAAGTCTCGAATAAGCTGGAGGAGATGAAGGTGCGCAACACTCAACTCCAGAATGACATCGAAAAGAAATTATTCAGCATAAAGAAGCTCACCAAGGAAAATGAACAAAACACCTCTGAACTGATGGTGGAGAAAAAGGAGAACAGTAAGATGAAGCAGGAGCTGGCGAAACAGGCCAAGATGAAGAAGTTGGTCTGTCAGACCAAGGAACAGAAACGGCAGGTGGAAGGGCAGAGAGACGCACTGAAGCACCAGGTCACATGCATGAAGAAAGAAAGGGAGATGACACAAAAACAAACCGAGAGTGATAAGATGACAATAACCAAACTGATGCATGAGAAAGAAGTGCTCAGTCGGGATTTGCTCAAGAAAGCAATGGAAACGGAGGAGCAAATAAACTTGGTGAAGAATCATGAGTTTAAGAACATGGCGTTGGAGCAGGAAATTCTCAAATCCCAAGATGAGCTACAGAAGAAGGGCAAGATGATCCTTCAGATGGAAAAGGAGCAGGACCGGTGCAACAAGGAAACCAACAACCTCACACACAAGGTCTTACTGAATATGGAGGAACGTAAAGTGCAAGAGCGGGAGATGATTGATTACAAGAAGAAGATCGCTGAGGCAGGCATGAAGCTCAAGCAGCAAGAACAACTCAACAGGGAAATCAGGGTTGAACGCAACAATTACTCCAAGAGTCTGCTTGATGCTCAGAATGACCTCAAAGATTTGCAGCGCAAGATGCACTCCATGAACCAAAAGAACCGTGAGCTCTTACAGGAGATCCAAAGCAAAGAGGCAGCACTGGCCAAAGAGCGCACAGAGCTCCAGCAAAAAGAGAAACAAAAGGAGGTTCTTAAGGCTGAGCTTCAGAAGATGAAGCAGGAGGCCCAAAAGACCATGCACTGTCTGGACAATCAGACACTCAAACTACAAAACTTGCTGAAAAAAATAGCAGATGCTGAAGCCGAGAAAGCGCTGCAGCAGAGAGAACTGAACCAGGTCATCAGTGAGCGGAACACTCTCAGGAGTCAGCTGGCGCAGCAGGATGAAGAACTAGAACAGCTTTCTGAGAAGAACAGGGTTCAGGAGTCTATCCTGAACAAAGGAAGGGACCATTATGACCAGAGGGTGCAGGAAATCCACTTGCTCAAGCAGGAGATCAAGAAACTGAGGAGCGAGAAGTTAGCCCTCAGCAATTCCGTGTCCAGTGTGGAGTTCCTCAAGCAGCAGATCGGCCACATGCAGAAGGACCTGTTTCAGGAGCAAGCAAAATGTAAACGCTTGCAGAAACTACTCGAAAATCCCATTAACATTCATCGTTGGAGAAGAAAGAAGATGAGTGACCCGAGCAACTTCGAGCTGATCCAGAAGAATCAACGTCTTCAGCGGCGCCTGTTAGCCAAATGCAAGGAGGTTCTGGAGAAAGAACATCAGCTCAAGGAGAAGGAAGAGCTGTGTGAGGAAATGAAGCACGTCGTAGTGAATTAGCTCTTCATCCTGGTTCAGCTGGAGCCCGTTTGGATTCCGAGTGAGCACCAGAACCAGGAGGAGGCCAAGCAGGACACCTGCAAGAACAGCAGCCAGTGCTTGGACAAACCTGTCGAGAACTGAGGTAAAGGAGCAGCTTAAAAATAATTGGACGTTTCACGCTGATCACAGAGCGACCCGCCTTTCAGTTTCAGTCACGTTCTACAGCACTCACTGATGATGATGATGAGTAAACATGAAAACATTGACTAACTCATTTATTATTATTATTATTATTATTATTATTATTATTATTATTATTATTATTATTTATCGCACA
>JAODVO010000003.1:8590675-8601954 GCA_025400055.1 Notarius lentiginosus
ACTATGTCTCTCGGCTGGCCTGGGAACGCCTCGGTGTTCTTCCCGAGGAGCTGGCTGAGGTGTCTGGGGAAAGGGAAATTTGGGCTTCCATGCTCAGACTGCTGCCTCCGCGACCCAGCCCCAGGTAAGTGGAAGAAGATGAGATGAGTTTCACCAGAATAATTCATTTTTCAGACTGATTCAGAAATCATGATCATGTGTCTGGGAGAAGTGCTCCCTCCCTTATCCCCAGTACAATCTACAGAAAAAAGCATAGAAGGTTAAAGATCAGAACAAACAATGGATCATATTCTATTTGAGTCGCTCATCTTAAATTGGCTCATCTGAAAATAAACTGCTTGGCAAGAAGAGGAACGGTGAAAAAAAACCAAGAGAAATTGTTGCAAAAACAAGGTAAATAATAGTGTTAAAATTAAATAATGAAAATGGACTAAAGAATCAGGGACAGTGAAAAAAATAATCATGGACAGTGTAAAAGAAAGTCAGGGACAGTGTAAAATAAATGAGAGAGAGTATAAAATTAATCATGGACAGTGTAAAATAAATGAGAGACAGTGCAAAACAAATCAGGACAGTGTAAAATAAACCAGGGACAGTGCAAAGTAAACCAGGGCTGGCGTAAAAAAAAATCAGGGAGAGTGTGAAATAAATCATTGACATAGAAAAATAAATGAGAGACAGTGTAAATCAGGGACAGTGTAAAATAAATGAGAGACAGTGTAAAAAATCAAGGACAGCATAAAATAAATGAGAGACAGTTTAAAATAAATAAGAGACAGTGTAAAATAAATAAGGGACAGTGTAAAAAAACAAGAACAGTGTAAAATAAATGAGAGAGAGTGTAAAATAAATCAGGATAGTGTAAAAAATCAGGGACAGTGTAAAGTAAATGAGAGACAGTGTAAAGAAAAACAGGGACAGTGTAAAGTAAACCAGGGATAGTGTAAAAAAAATCAGGGACAGTGGAAAGTAAATAAGAGACAATGTAAAAAAAAAAATCAAGCACAGTGTAAAGTAAACCAGGGACAGTATAAAAATTCAGGGGCAGTGCATAATAAATGGAAGGCAGTATAAAAAAAATCAAGGATAGTGTAAAATAAATGAAAGATAGTGTAAAATAAACCATAGACAGTGTTAAAAATCAGGGCAGTGTAAAATAAACCAGTGACAGCATTAAAAAAAAAAAACACTCACTTTGCGCTTATGTGTTCCAGAGCGTAACGTCATTTTGTTTATGTGTATTAGTGTGTGTTAGTTCAGCACCAGCCGTGTAAGGAGACTCTTCTCTCTGCTCAGCTCCTGGCACTGCAGTGATTTGTAGTGATATAGTGAGGTCACTATAGTGGAGCAAATATTTGATAATTCTGTGCCGAGTTTCACAAAAGCATCATAGCACAAAGATCATCGTTAAATGGTCAAGCGAGCAGCACAACGAACACTCTCTCACCTAGTTAAGATGTCCTTAGCATTAAGAGGCTTTTGGGAAACCCACCCCTGTTCTGAATTTTGATCAGTACTGGGAATTGGCCACATTCGGCTCTTTAGCCGTTGTCTGTCATGTTTCAGTGAACCTGTAGGATGGATCTGTATCATCATGTATGCATTATTTCACCTGGGTGTTTATACCTTTGTATAAGATTTTGATTTGCATGTGGTCCCCAGACCTCAGTACAATACAGCAGAATTACTGATTTGTATCATTTGAGCCAGATTCAAACTGGAATTTGAAAGCATATTTGTTTTTTAATTACACATTAAGCTCTGTGTGCTTGCTCTGTCAGCTCAGTCACTGCTGTATTGAACTTTCCAGCTGAACTAATTTTAAAGTTTGTGCTCAGTAATGGGGGAGTCCAGGGGATTTGGGGACTGACTCTCTCTCTCTCTCTCTCTCTCTCTCTCTCTCACACACACACACACACACACCTTTTCTCTTGGCCTACCACTTCCCATATATGGTCATGGCCTTAATTCTCACTCTTTCTACTCAATAGCTCCAAACTGTGTCTCATTTTCACATCCTTAAAATTATAGGAAGTAAAATTTTGGCAAATAAAGTTAATGTAAAATGTATTAATAGTATGTCCGAGCAAATTATTTTCATAGTGTTGTGACATGCTATTTAGTATGATTGTATGCAATTTGAGACATGGTTCTCATAGTAACTGCTCTGTATTACAAAAGTGTTATTAGAGTAAAATAATATTTTTATTTTGTACATAAATGTGACTATCAGAGTTACTGAATACCAGGCATCTCTTTTATCGCAGCGTACCTGTGCTCATTTTGTAGTTGTCAGGGTGCAGGCGCTTACGGATGTATGTGTAGGGGAGAGTGGGGAAAGCAAACTGGAAACAAAGCCAAAACGCGAGTCTAAAATCAAGGTCCATGGGACAGATGAGGGTCAATCGATCAGTAGATGGGGCAATGCAGACAGGGCTAGAGAATAAGAGAGAAAGATATGAGAGTGATGGTTGAGAACACAAAGCAGGCAATAGATTTAAGGCTCGGTATGACAGGAATGAACACTGAATGATACTTCATGTCAAGTAAGAGTGGGAGAGGCGTTTATATAGCAGGGGCTGATGAACCAGGAAATGAGTAACTTGTGTATTTAATAAACAGGTGATAGAGGGCACTGTGGTTCATGGGTGTTGTAGTTCTGAGCAGCCATGTTTGTAGTCAGGTTCGGACTGGTGCTCTTGACAGCATTACTGATGGAACCCCCCCAAGGAGCTCCCTCCAGGAGCTACATTCTTCCTAGGACGCTCTCTCCTTCTGGGTGCAGGCTGTGGAACTCCTGAGTTAGGAGAGGGTCCAGAATGTTCCTTGATCCTACCCAGCTTTGCTCTTCAGGTCCATAGCCCTCCCAATCTACCAGGTAGTCAAGCTGACCTCTTCTGCACCTAGAGTCTAGGATTTATCTGGTAGATGGGATCCCCTTCTGGACAAGGTGATGGGTGGTCTGGTGTGAGCGTGTTTGTGGACAGAGGACCTAGGATGGCAGGTTTTAAGCAGGAGACATGATACGTGGGTGACAAACGACTGTGCGGTGGGAGCTCAAGCCTGTAGGAGACTTTGTTGATGCATCGAAGCACCTTGTAACATCCGATGTAGCATGCTTGTAGCTTCCAACAAGTATTGGGTTCCTTCAGGTCCTTAGTTGACACCCATACCTGGTCACCAGGAGAAAACTCAGGGTTGCCGCTTCTGTGCTTGTCGGTGTATTCCTTATACTTGGCACTGACAGACTCGATGCGTTGATGAATCTCCTCTCAAACTGACTGACTGTGCGAGAACCACTCCTCCACTGCCTGTACCCATGCCGGTGAGTCGTCCCATGGGAACGGGGGGTTGGTAGCCAAGCATGCACTGAAAGGGTGTTAGTTGTGTAGCAGAGTGCTTCAGAGAGTTATGTGCATACTCGGCCCACGGGATGAAATGGGCCCAGTCCCCCTGGTTCCGTATGCAGAAGATTCTGAGGAAACATCCTTTCTCCTAGCCCTCTCTACCTGGCCATTGGACTGGGGGTGATATCCAGACGTGAGGCTCACCGAGACACCTAACCATTCCATGAAACTCACCCGTAGACGTGAGATGAACCGAGGCCTATGGTTGCTGACTATGTCCTCTGGGATGCCAAAGTATCTGAATACATATTGGAATAACAGTTCAGTGGTCTGGAAAGCTGTGGGGATGCTGGGTAATGGGATGAGTCTCAGTGTCTTGGAGAACCTGTCAACGATGACCAGGATGGTAGTGTTGCCCTGGGATGATGGTAGGTCAGTGATAAAGTCGATGGCCAGGTGAGACCTGGGTCTCTGCGATACAGGGAGCAGGAGGTGTATGAGGTACCTGGCTTGTGCACACTCCGTACATGAGGAGACAAAATGGATGATCTCAGTCAATATATTCTCCCACCAGTACTTGTTCTGTAGCAGTTGGTGAGTACAATGACTGCTTGGGTGACTGGTGGCAGGAGATGCATGTGCCCAAGTGATGAGTTTACCTTGGAGGTGGTTGGGGACATACAGGTGGCTAGTTAGCTGGAGGAGTCTGTGGTTGCGACTCCCTTATCTCCTTGTTTAGGTTCCATGAAATCGCTTGGATGAAGCATTCAGGCATGAGGATGGGGTGAGGTTCAGGGTCATGAGGAGATGGGCTGAAGACACATGACAAGGCATCTGCCTTAGTGTTCTTGGTGCCTGGACGATAGGCTATTGTGAAGTTGAAGCACATGAAAAACAGAGCCCATCGGGCTTGCTGTGGGTTAAGTCTCTTGGCCTTCTTGAGATATTCCAAGTTCTTATGATCCATAAGTATGATGAAGGGGTAAGGAGCTACCTCCAGCCAGTGTCTCCATTCCTCCAGAGCAAGCTTAATAGCAAGTAGTTTTCTGTTCCTGATGTCACAGTTCCTCTCCGCTGAGGTGAGTGCCTTCAAGAAGAATGTGACTGGGTGGAGCTTGGGCTTCTTGCCAAAGTGCTGTGAGAGGACCCATCCTACACCTGTCTCGGAGGTGTCCACCTCGACCGTGAAAGGTCGGGTAGGGTTAGGGTGTTGAAGGATCGGGGCTGTGGTGAAGGCAGTTTTGAGCTTGTTGAAGGCCTCTTTGGCTACAGGGGTCCAGTGGAGGTGCTTTGGTCCCTTCTTTAACAGGGAGGTCAAGGGCACCACATGAGTACTAAAATTTCTAATAAAACGGCGATAGAAATTTGCAAAACATAGGAAGCATTGGAGCTCCTTGATTGAAGTGGGCACTGCCCAGGAATTCACTACAGAGACCTGGGAGGGGTCCATACTGACCCCCTCTGCACTGATGACATACCCCAGAAAGGAGATCTGATGCGTGTGGAACTTGCACTTCTCGGCCTTGACATAAAGGTGGTTTTCTAACAGGCGGTTGAGCACTGATTGTACATGTTGGAGATGGCTCTCTTCATCTGGGGAGTAGATCAGGATATCATCGATGTACACCACCACATATCTCCCTAACGTGTCCCAAATTACATCATTGATGAGACACTGGAACACATTTGATGCCGAAGAGAGGCCATATGGCATCACTCAAAATGGCCAGCATTGGTGCTGAAGGCCATCTTCCACTCATTTCTTTCTTGGATATGGACCAGTTTGTAGGCACTGTGTAGGGCTAGCTTAGAAAGCATCTTGGCGCTACGGAGCTGTTCTAAAGCCGAGGGTACCAAAGGAAGAGGATATGGACACTTCACTGAGATCTGATTGAGTCCTTGAAAGTCTATTCATGGATGAAGGCCGCCCCCTCTCTTCTCCATGAAGAAGAATCCCACCGATGCAGGTGATGTAGATGGGCATATGTATCCCTGCTTGAAAGCCTCTTGTATGTACTCCTTCATTGCCGCTTGTTCCATCTGGGACAGAGGGTAGAAGCAACTGCGTGGTGGAGAAGTGTCCAGTAGGAGGTCAATGGCACAGTCATAGGGGTAGTGTGGTGGTAGGCCGCATGCCTTACCTTTACTGAAGACCTCCCTTAGGTCCAGGTAACACTCTGGGACCCCTTCTAGGGTGTCAGGCTGGGGACTCTACAGAGGTGGAGGAGAGACTTAACTGAGGACGCCGAAGACTGTTCTGAAAACAGGCCGGGGGAATCTCCTTATTCTGCCAGGAGATGAGCAGGTCATGAAGCTGCAGCCAAGGATAACCCAAAACGATGCCATGATGTATGGTAGTGGCAACTATGAGTGAGATTAGCTCTGAATGGAGGACTTCCACCTGAATGTGCATGGGAGCGGTCCGGGTGGTGACGAGGCCATCCCCTATTGGACCGCCGTCAATTGTTTTGATGCTGAGTGGGCTCTGCAGAGGGTTTGTGGGCAAACTGAAGGTCTGGACAGTTGAGCTGTTGATGAAGTTCCCCTCTGCCCTGAGTCAACAAATTCAGACAGCACGTGGGTCAAGGAAGGCAGTTTCAGCAATACAGAAACCTTGAAAGATTGAGCTCTAAATGATCTCACTGGACTCACTGGGTCAGCCTCGGTCTCCGTAGAGCTGGTGCGTGGTAGGCGGACTGAACACTGAATAATCTGATGTTTGGCACTCCGGCAGTAGAAACACATGTCTTCTCTCCTCCTCCAATCTCATTTGGAGCATTTCAGATGAGTTTGTGAGACCTCCATGGGTGTGGGAGCATCAGTGGTCGAAGGGGGCGTGACCTCCTCCTTGAGTGATGGGCAACTAGATAGTAGATGGTCCAGCCAAATCGCAAGATCAATCAGGGCGTCTAAGGTGAGATATACATCATGGCATACAAGCTCACTCAATACAGCAGGGTGGAGCCCCTGGTGGAAAACAGCTTTCAAAGCCGGCTTGTTCCATCCACTGGCTGCTGCGAGAATTCGGAAATCTAGGGCATAGTTGGTGACTCTCCTAGAGCCCTGTGTGATGGTTAATAGGTTCTTGCCAACCTCATTTCCCTCAGGTTCATGATCAAACACACGCTTGAATAGTGCAAGGAAACAATCATACGAGGTTGTGTGCTCCCCTCCACTCCTCCACATCGTGCTGGCCCACTGCATCATCTTGCCGGTCAAGAACGAAAGAAACCTTGCAATCTTACGTTCATCGGCGATGTGTTGGATCGTAGAGAAGTACATGGAGCACTGAAGCAAAAATCCCTTACAGCTGCGTGCATCCCTGGCTTATTTCTCCAGGCATGGAAGCAAAGGTGCGGAACTTGGGGGGATTTTGGGGCACGTTGGGAGGGTCTGTGACATCACGGCAGCTAGCTGAGCCATCTTGGTGTTGAGACTGGCAAGCATCTGCTGATGTTCCCCCAAGAGGCGCCCCTGAGCGCTCAGAACAGTTTGCCTCACCTCCTTTGCTGCATCCATCGCAGCAAATTATCCTGTGAGGGTGCAGGCACTTACGGCTGCATGTGCAGGGGAGAGCAGGGAAAGCAAACTGGAAACGAAGCCAAAATGTGAGACTAGAATCAAGGTCGTGGGACAGGCGAGGGTCGACTGATCGGTAGACGGGGCAATGTGGATAGGGCTAGAGAATAACGAGAAAGATTTGAGAATGAGAGTCAAGAACACAATAAAGCAGGTAATAGAATTAAGGCTCGATATGACAGGAATGAACACTGAATGATACTTTGCATCGAGTGAGAGTGGGAGAGATGTTTATATAGCAGGGACTGATGAACCAGGAAGCTAGTGACAGGTGTATTTAATAAACAGGTGATAGAGGGCACTGTGGTTCGTGGGTGTTGTAGTTCTGAGCGGCCATGTTTGTACTGTAGTTGGGTTCGGACTGGCGCTCTCGACAGCATTACTGACAGTAGTACAGCATGTAAATAGACAGACATACATTATTGATCCCTAATGGGAAATTTTGGAACAATCAAAACTTGTTCATCACTGCTAAAATCTGACAAAAAATAACAATAATGTTGATAAAATAAATATATTTTTAAAAAGAAACTAAGTCTCATAGTAAACAATTAGGCTTTGTTTCTTTTTAAAATGTATTTATTTTATCGACATTATTATTTTTGGGCATTGTCATGTTTTTTATTATATTATTTATTAGAATGACTTACTGTTTACTTAAGTGTAGTTTTTAATGATTCTTTTATTATTTTATTATGTATATGTACTTTTTTCCTCTAGTTTTTCCAGAGCCCTACTGAAAATCACTTTGTATGACATATCTGAAAAAAGATTCTTTCTAAAAAAAAAAAAAACCCTAGATCAAACTAGGGCCCTTTAGAGCTTCAGTTTAATGCTCACCAAAATGAGCTGTTTCAGCCAAGGTTCATTGCTGAGAGCATTTCCGTGAGGGTATACCTCATATATATCAGCTGTCGTCTCATGTATGTGATCAAATTTCCTGCTAATTTATATCATTTTTATGTTTAGCAACACCACCTTCTCTCGTTAATTTGAAAAAAATGTTGAGGATACACCAACAGTAGATTAATTATTCGTCAAATCTGTTACTGTGATATTGGAGTGAATCTCTCACTCATTTTAAAAAACAATAATATGATTAAAATCCATAAAATTCTGTTTTTATACATGCCATGTGGTAACTAGTTTGAGGTTAGCATGTGGAGTTTAGACACAAAATGGTGGGAAATATCAACACTGATCTTGTCAATTATATTTATGGATTGCCCAGTTTAACATTAACAAAGTTGAAGGTGACTAACAAAGTCAACACTTGAAATATACCCACAATTATAGAATGGGCTATATATACCTCTTGAAAAGGAATTAAAACTCGTATGCAAAAACAATCAGTCTCTTTTTGTTCATTTAATAATCATCTTCTGTTCTTCTCTGATTTAGTTGACTTCCTGATTTAAGTGTGAAAGTGAAACAAGAGGTGACAGCCTTTCTTTATGATGATTGGGAAATTTGCTGTGACAGTGTAGGAGAGGAACTAGTGGTGTATGGGGTTGAGATCCAAATCAAAACCCCCTTTTCCAGCAGACACTGGAATTCCCTACAAATGCATCACATCCGGCATCTCACCACATCCTGTGATTACTTCCGTTTCTGTTTGTGAGGTTATACGTGTGTGTTACAGACAGTCTCCCTGTTTCGTCTAACTACTCACCCAAACCACCAGACATCACAGTGTGATTAAATTCTTGAACCCGATTGATAGGAAGGTGTATGTTATTGCTGTAGAACAGCACTGATGCTGCTATATGAATGAAACATTTATATTAATGCACTTGTAATAATATGTTATGCTTTCTATAGTGTAACAGGGACTTGTATGGTGAACACACCACATAATTTAAGACTAAAGTAAAATAATTTGTTTTAAAAAAGTGTTGTATAACAGAAAAACATATAATCATTGACGTTTTTTGTTAGGAGATGTAATGCTTATGGAAAAAGTCTTTGTAAGTGTTCAGGACAGAGGAATTTATGCTTTCTGGTTTCTCTGCAAAAGGACAAACTGCATTTTTGTTTCATTAACTTCAAGAGAGAGAACACAGGAGATGCTGGTGAGAGAGCAACTGCTTATAACATCAGTCATAACAGGAATCCTTATATCCACATTCATTGGATATGAGCTATCACATGCTCCGATTGGCTACACTATTACTAGGCTATCAGCTCATATATCATGAGTAGAGAAAAACAAAATGGCAGAGCATGTTGCTGAACCAACTGGGGACGAAATAAAAACTCTCCTCAAAAACAAAACCCCCCCAAAAAATACAAAAAAAGCAACAAAATATGGAATGAAAGTATTTGAAGGTAAGAATGTATCTTTTTTATTTTTCAAGAATTATTATTATAATGGGTGGTATGGTGGTGTAGTGGTTAGCACTGTCGCCTCACAGCAAGAAGGTCCTGGGTTCGAGCCCAGTGGCCGACAGGGGCCTTTCTGTGTGGAGTTTGCATGTTCTTCCCATGTCTGTATGGGTTTCCTCCGGGTGCTCTGGTTTCGTCCAAAGACATGCAGGTTAGGTTAATTGGTGGCTCTAAATTGACCGTAGGTGTAAATGTGAGTGTGAATGGTTGTTTGTCTCAATGTGTCAGCCCTGCAATGATCTCGTGACTTGTCCAGGGTGTACCCCGCCTCTGGCCCATAGACAGCTGGGATAGGCTCCAGCTTGCCTGTGACCCTGCACAGGATAAGCAGTTTTGGATAATGGATGTAGTGGTCAACCTAGGTAGAAATAATAACATAAGCTTAGTGACTCGTCGATTACCAGTGGAAATTAACAAAGCAATCCCTCAGAAATACCAACCTTTCCAATTAGAATCTTCACATTTTCTGTTGCTTTACTTAGTTAAGGAGGTCCTCATTCGTGAGCTGCTGTTTGCTGACGACGCAGCACTGTTGTCTCACACTGAGGCTGGCCTCCAATGATTGGTGGATCGCTTCTCCTATCCTTGTAAAGAGTTCGGGCTAATGATTAGCATAAAAAAACTAACATTCTTGCGCAGGGTGCTGACTCCCCTCCAGCCATTGTCATTGATGACAGCAACGTTGAAGCAGTTGAGAGCTTTACGTATCTGTGTTCAACGATCACTAGTTCCCTCTCCTTGGATGCCGAAGTCGGTGCACGAATCGGTAAAGCCACAGATGTCATGGCAAGACTGAACAAGAGAGTTTGGTCCAACCGCCATTTATCTTCAAACACCAAACTTTGCGAGTACCAAGTCTATGTTCTTTCCACTCTACTGTATGGCAGCGAGTCTTGGGCGCCATATGCCAGACAAGAAAAATGGCTTAACAGCTTCCATCTTCGCTGCCTCAGGCACATCAAAAACATCTCTTGGCAGGACAGACTAACCAACATGGAGGTCCTCGAATATGCTGGCATTCCAAGCATCCACACTCTGCTGATCCAAAGGCGTCTCAGGTGGTTCGGACACATGCACCATATGGACTCAGAGTGTATTCCCAAGGATATCTTATACGGGGAATTGTGTGAAGGGACTTGTCCTGTTGAAAGACCTCACTTCTGCTTCAAGGATGTGTGCAAAAGGGACCTGAAATTGGCGGGTATCAACCTTAACACCTGGGAGAACATCGTGGCCTCATGGGAGTCTTGGAAGGCTTGTGTGAGAAACGGCTTGCAGAAAGCTGAAAGGGACAGGAACAAGCATCTCGAAGCGAAAAGAGCCAATCGTAAAGCGAGAGCAACATCCTCAAGAGCTTCATCTGAATTTGTTTGTGCCAGATGCACGAGAGACTGCCACTCCAGAGTTGGCCTATTCAGCCACTCTAGAAAGCGCAACAGCACTTAGTGCTACTCCATCATCCTCTAAGACGAACGGATGCCTACAACTTACGTAGACACAGCTTACCCAGCCAGCCACAAAAAACTGGTACGCTTCTAGGCTTTTGTAAGCCTTGATTTGAGCTTTCATGTAAAGACTTGTAGAGAATAGCAAGTAGGTCACTATGTCAGGGAATTCCACATCAGGCCACATTTCCATCAGTTCCAAAAAAATTATTCATAACATTGTAGGGATCGATATTACTGATAAAGTCTATGTTTTTTTTTTACGCTCTTCAGGTCCTAAAGAATCCTGATATTTCAGGAGAGAAGGCATGCGATGTGTTCTGTCTCTCTTCTCGCCATTTTGTTTTAACCTGCCTCCTGTCATGTCAGTGTAGTTACTGTTGGTAAAAAAAAAATCATCAAATATACAGAAAAGTAAATGAGAGAACTAACTTTTGGTCTTCCCGTGGCCTTCAGAAGACACAACTGATGTAACTTCCTGTTGAGCATGTGATTTATGGAATGTTCCAAATTTGTCAGATGG
>JAODVO010000003.1:8832717-8844364 GCA_025400055.1 Notarius lentiginosus
TTCACTGCTTCAGATGGGTTAAATGCAGAGGATAAATTTCACTGTGCTTGAAGTGTGCATGTGACGAATAATAAAGGGTTCTTCTTCTTCTTCTTCTTCTTCTCCCTCCTGCCGCCTGTCAGAAGGTACTGTAGCATTTAAGCCATCACTACCAGACACTGCAACAGCTTCTTCCCCCAGGCAGACAGAGTCCTCAGCTCTCTGTTACCCCTGAAGAAATGAGTCCTCAAACAATTCAAACTGAAACTACAGTTTCTCATCATTCCTTGTCCATTTGCACTAAAATGGACATTTGCACACATGCACAATGCCACTTTGCACTTGTCTTTGTCTTGTCATTTATGTTGTCTATTGTCCTTAGATAGTTATGTCTAGGTAGCTAAATGCTACTCAGATAGCTATATAGAGTTATTTATATACCTAGGTTTGTTTTTCTTTTTTATCCTTATAAATGGACCATGTGGAGCCTGAGCAAAATGGTATTTCACTGCACTCTATACTTGTATATGGACGTATTGATAACAAAGCTATCTTGAATCTTGAAAAAATAAAATAATCTCAGACCAAAACATTTTGTCAGTCTTTGTCAATCTCACATTAAATAAGCCGTGAAAGCTTGCAACTTTGCAAAACTATCTCAGCTAGCTTATAATAAATTACACCACCCAAAAGATATGTGCAATATGTTCCTATATTATGTTGATTACACACAAACTCCACATATAAATGCTTAGAAAATGATCTATATGGCCTAATATGAAGTTCAAAATGCAACTTGTATTTCCAATAGTGGCATAAAAGTGAATTACACTCCACAACTGTAGGGGGAGCCCCAGAGCAAAAAAAAAAAGCCAATTCTCACATAATGGAGCTTTAACAGAACTAATATTTGCTTGATTTATGATGTCCCTTTCCCCAATAAAATAACTGCAAGTATCACACACACACAATCCTTCTGAGGACCTTCCATTGACATAATTACAGTATTAATGCAGTGAATTAATGTTATGCCTGCACTTAAGCCTAACCTTAACCTCAGTAATGAAAAGGAAACTGTAGGAATATTGTGGGTGAGTGGAGCACAGAAGTACGGTAGGCCAGAACTGAGTTCCAAAAAAACCCTCTTTATTTGCACTTTTCAGTAGCAAATCGACACTCTCCCAGCCACATGCATACACACACACACAAGTCGTCTGGTTGGGGAGAGAGCTCCCTTCCTCTGTGCTCTCTCTCCTTTTATCGGGCGTGGTCACTGGGGAAGACACACAAACACAGGTTAACTCACATCAGGTGTAGTGATTCTGCCACTTACCTTCCCTGACTCCGCCCTCCGTTAGATCGCCGCATGACCACGCCCCCGCTGCCACACTCACCTTACTTCCTCCTTGCTAATTTGCTGTACTTCCTGATTCACTATCTCCACCTTGGCCAACCTTCTCTCTCTCTCTCTCTCTTTCATTTTCTTCATTCATTAGTTTGTCCAAGTTCTCCATCCACCTTCTCAACACACACTCTTCATTTGTCAGCATATTTCCATCTGCATCCTTTATCAGCCTAATCTGCTGCACATCATTCTCAGCTTGATCTCGCTGTCTTGCTCATCAGTATAGGTCCTTTTCTCCATCCTTAGTTTTGAACCTTTCATGTAGTTAATTAATAGCCTTTTCCTTCACCTTTGCCACTGCTCTCTTTGCTTTCTCTCACATCTCCTTGTATTCCTGTCTGCTCTCTCTTTTTATCCCAGTTTTGCCACTGCCAACTTCTTCCCCTTATACTCTCCTGGACTTTGTCATTCCACTACCAAGTCCCCTTGTCTTCCTTTCTTTGTCCTGATGTCATTCCTAGCACCTTCCTAGCTGTCTCCCTCACCACTTCTGCCATCGTTGTCCAATCATCTCATACCTCTTCACACATCAAAAGATGGTGTGCATTTTGTATACAGGGAAAAAGTTGATTCACTGCATCCAAACGTCAATACCATGTTTCTTCACAGCCTTCATATACAACATCTATCTTACTCCACACTCAATACAGCATGCTCAGAAGGATCGAATCATTTCATGGGATTTGAATTTCCTGGTTCTCACCGCACTATAGCTGCTCATCCTTTCATAGTGCAAGGGTGTATTCAATCGCGCCAAGCCTGCTCCTCGATATCAAGAAACTTGGGATGTCACTCTGGTCTTGGAGTACATACAACTATTATATCCACTTGATAAATTGTCACTAAATGAATCAACACTGAAATGAGTTGTGTTGCTAGTACTGACATCAGAACAAAGATGCCAGATCTTATCGTTCCTTGATAATGATGCTATGAAGGCAACTACAGATTATTATGTATTCTACATACAGGAGCATGTTAAACAAGACAGACCTGGGAAAACGCCATTGTCATTCTTTGTGAGGAAATACCATAAGCAACCACTTTGTGTTTACACTACTCTGAAGCACAATCTTGACAGAACAAAACCTCTTTGTGATCCTGTCTATACATGCCTACTGTTATCCTGTATCAAGCCATATCGACCTGTTACTAACAGGCACTATTGGACGATGGATTAAAACCATTCTGCAAGCAAGTGATGTGGATACAACAAAGTTCAAAGCTCACAGTAACAGATCTGCAGCCATTTCAAAAGCCAGCAGGGGATTCCCACTGATGAAATATTGAAGCATAGAGGATGGTCTCGGGACTCAACTTTTCACACATTTTATAACAAACCTGTGATTACTGAGAATATCTTTGCTGCAGCTATATTACAATGAGTGGATCTGGTTGGTTGATATGGTTATGTTACAATCTTTTCCTGACTGAATATTATTGCTGGGACCACAATTATTGCTGTAAAATCTCATGTTGACAGGAAGTGACATCACCAGGATTTGGTAGAATGAAAAAATTAGATAAGCCTTACCTGTCAGGTGAAGTTTGACTGTGATTCAACTGAGTCTTCAGTGACACACTCAGGGTGAACATGCCCTCCCTTGCAATTAGATCTACTCCCCATTCCCTTGTTCTTTTCTTTTTTGCCTTGTTCTTTATACTCATGCCCACAATATTTAAAAATATGAATATCCTCAGCAGCAGGTATGCATCTCAGGTTAACCCTCAGTGCGTCACCTCAGACTTAGTAGAATCACAATCAAACTTCACCTTACAGGTAAGGCTTGTTTAATTTTTTTAATTTATGACAAACTCACAACCCAGGAGTATCCACTGTTCCTGGATTCCGCTCTGTTTACCAGCTCTCCCTGATAGGGTCCGAAGTGTGCACCTATTGGAACAGTCTCCCCCTTATTAAACACTCCCAGGCCTGCATCAGGAATACTGGACTTCTGGATTTCTAACCCAGGAGGAAGAGTTTGTCTGGCTCGGTCAGGGACTCCCATGGGAACAGGAGTATCTGGGATGAAGAGGGGCGGTCCATGAACCTCACATTTGCTGAAGAAGAAGGATTTGCAAACTTCACAGTCTGGAAGTAGAGAAAACACAATAGGAAGAAATGAGGGCCGAATGTGTGTGCAATGTGTGTGCAATGTGTGTTTATATCTAAGACCATATACATTAGTACTGTGTAAAGTTTATCTGAAGAAAACTTGCCAGAAAGGTTCACTGAGCATGCGGTTGAGACTAAAGGTGTCCATCAGGATTGAGAGCTCACAGGACACAATAAGGTACACGAGTATGAATTTTTACTTACTAGTGGGAGTAAATAAGTGGTCAGATATGAAGCTTGCAGAGCAAAATGCAACAACGTTCATTAACATGAGTGTGGCACTACATGATCTATTTACAGCATTCTTGGAACCTACCTGGTCAGGGTCATGGTTGTTTTAAATTCAGCAACTTGTTTGGTTATCTTTTAGAAAACAGAATCTACCAAATTTGTGAGGAAATCACATGCAGGTATAAACAAATAACTGTGCAAATAACTGCACACATTAAAAAAAAAAAAAAAGTATCTCTGTCTCTCTCACTCACACACGTCTCTATTTGAGCTTGCTGACAATCCTGGCAGTTCTAGGTCTATACATTTTTCAAAAGGCATACCCGAGCTTAGAATCGAATCCAGGACCCTAGAGCTGCGCCACTGTGACGCCCCTAAATCCATACACAGATATTTGGACTCCTGTCCCTCACACCCATCGGTCATAATTGAACATCCCATTCCAGCGGCATACTGAGGGGCATACTCTCTGTCCCCTATTGATCAAAGCTGACTGGGGCTGGCTGCAAGCTCATGCATGTGGGGAAGAGAGCACATAGCACTTTCCTCCAGGTGTGTTTTGCTATCTTGTGATGTAGCACGAGCTGCATTTGGAAAAGAGGAGTTTGATGGCTTCACATGTCTTGAAGGAAGCACATGTTAGCCTTCACTCACATGGTTAGAGAGATCTGGCTGGTGGGTGGACACTAGCAGTTCACCGCATTGGGGAGAAAATGGGTGGAAGAAAAAAATACTATCTTCTAATGTGGTGACGATGCTAGGACACGTTTATTTAACATTTATGGAAGGAGACCCGGGTATTAGTCAGTAAGTTTCCCAAGACAGGAGAGTCTTCAGGACAGAGGAGCTTGTGCTTTCTGGTTTCTCAGTCACACAACAACCTACTTTTTTTTTTCGTCTCAGAACAAAACACAGGAGTGGCTGGAGAAAATGACAGACATTCTTCCAACAATAAATATAACTAGAAACAAATAAAGCAAGCAATGTGTCATTCATTAATAAATAAAAAATTTTAATTGTTGGCAAATCACTGTGGTATGAGGGAAATAATACACTTTAAGCCATGCTCTGCTCTGAAAATCAATCACCCGGCATAGATTTTTATATAACAGCATGACCCATCGTGTGTTATTCCACACTTGTTTTATTCAGGTTAACATTATCAGTTTATAACGACTACTGTGTTTTAAGGAAATAAAAAAATATATATTATTTAATTTCTCTCACTCCTTGTTACCATATTACACACTCTATAGACAGAGATCATACTATATCAAAAAAAAAAAAGATACATTTCATTCAGGTCACAATTTGTTGACTAAATATTCCAAGTCTGAGGCTACATCCCAAATGTACTGTGTTGTACTTTTTGTGCACTAGATAGCATGTAGGGTAGAATAAACAGTGAGTGTTACTGAGCACCAGAGGGGGCTGATATGTCTTACAGAGATAGTCTTTCTTGTCAGGATCTTCCACTTTAATGGAGAGACCTTCAAGTGGGTTGTCGAGGTCATCTCCATGGTTGAACATGTTCAGCTCCAGCGTCTCCTCTTTCTTCACACAGACTTCTGACGTTTTGCATGGCTCTGATTTCATGTCTTCACACAGCTAAAGATCAAACAACAATAAGAGTTTGTGGCAGCAGGGGCATGACCTAGCATCATTTTGTGAATGGAGGGCGGGGCCAGGGAAGGTGAATGGCAAAGTCAATGCACCTGTGGTTAATTAAATGTTGTGTGTCTGTGTTGTTGCAGTGACAGAGGATAGAAAAGGAGGGAGAGAGCAGAGAGAGGGGAGCTCTCCCAACCAGAACACATGTGTGCGTGTTGCATGTGTGAGTGAGTAAAGCTGAAAAGCAAAGAAAATAAGTAAAATAAAAAGTGTGTGTGTGTGTGTGAACATCAACTCTTGCCTGCCATGCTTCTGTGTTCCACCCACATCAAGGAGTTGTTACAGTGGTACCGAAATCTGGGAGTATGGAAGGGAACCCCCACATGGAGTCCTCCCCATTCAAGGAGCTGATCCACTCCCCAGCTGGCCCGTCGCACCCGTGGTCTCCTCCCATCTCCCTCTTCCGTGTCTATGTCTTCTCCCCATCAGGTGAGTGATGCCCATAACACCAGTGCAGAGGGAAAGCTGGTGTGCTGGTGCAGCGGGGAGCCGGGGCATCTCCGGAATGGAGGTGGGAGCTGTGATCCGGATCCCTGACGCACCAGAGACCGCCCCAGATCAGGCCAGAATGTATTGCATACCAGTAAGTGTTCAAGGGGATACATATCACGCATTAGTGGATTCCAGTTGTAATCAAACCTCAATTCACCAAAGGCTGGTGCAAGGTGAGGCATTGGGATGAGCACAAGCGGCGAAGGTGTGTGCATGGAGATGTTCACAATTATCCTCTAGTGTCTGTCCATATTCTATTCCAGGGCCAAAAGTATATAATTAAGGTGGCGGTTAATCCTCGTTTCACCCACTTGCTGATTTTGGGAACTGAGTGGCTGGGGTTTCAAACCTTAATGGAATACGTAGTAGGGAGTGGGTCCTGCAATAAAGCATCATGGGGGGGGGATTCCAGTGTGGCACTGACTGGAGAAGCCGTCACAGAGCCGTCCACATCACCGTGTCAGGGCGATACGAGGAGTGAGGAGCAGCCCACCCTTCCTCCCGCTGTCAGGGATTCCCTTGAGGATTTCCCTTCAGAGCAGGTCACAAGGAGAGACTCTGCGGCATGCGTTTGACCAAGTGAGAGTAATCAAATTCTCCAGCCAAGTGCGGCACCCGTCTTCCCGTACTTCACAATTATTAAAGATAGAACGTATTGAGTGATGCAGAACACTCAAACTGGTGAACAAATAACCCAGTTGTTAGTCCCTAAGAGCCATAAGGAACTCATGTTTTATGCAGCTCATTTTAATCCCATGGCCGGACACTTGGGGCAGGATAAAACACTAGCCCAAATAATGGCCCGGTTCTATTGGCCAGGGATTTGTAGGGACATTCGTCAGTGGTGTGCGGTGTGCCGTGAATGCCAATTAAGTAAATCCCATGGCCACTCCAAAAGCGCCTTTGCCCCCTCTCCCTTTAATCGAAACCTCCTTTCAAAGAATTGGTATAGATCTCGTTGGGCCATTAGATCGGTCAGCACAAGGATATTGCTTTATTTTAGTTCTAATAGACTATGCAACATGATATCCGGAAGCGGTGCCTCTCCGCAATATATCAACATGCAGTACTGAGAAAGCGCTCTTCCATTTTATCTCCCAGGTCGGGATTCCGAAAGAAATCCTGACAGACCAAGGCACTTTGTTTATGTTACGCACACTGTGCAAGCTGTATGAGTTGTTGGGAATTAAATCTATCCGCCCCAGTGTTTATCACCCACAAATGTATGGTTTGGTAGAGAGACTTAATTAAACACTTAAAAGCTTAGTTTGAAAGTTTGTAAGTGAAGACGCATGTAATTGGGACAAATGGCTCGAGCCCTTGTTATTTGCAATACAAGAGGCCCTGCAAGCCTCCATGGAATTTTCACAGTTTGAATTATTATATGGGCAAAAGCCGCATGGCATCTCGGACATGCTGCGGGAAAATTGGGAGGAGGAACCTTCACCTCATAAGAATGAAATTCAATATGCTCTCGACCTGCACACAAAATTCCACACCCTCACGCACTTAACCCAGGAGAATTTGCAGCAGGCACACATTTGAATGTCAAGCCCGGCTGTACGACAGGGGTATGCACCTTAGAGAGTTCACTTCGGGAGACAAAGTACTCGTGTTATTGCCCACATCAAGTTCCAAATTAGTCACCAAGTGGCAAGGGCCCTTCGAGGTCACACAGCAAGTTGGGGACGTTGACTATGAGGTGAGGCAAACAGATGGGGCAGGGCTCTACAAATATGCCACCTCAACCTATTAAAAGCGTTGGCGTCGGTAGTTCCAGAGAAGGCAGAGCTGGGGCTGGAGGTAAAAACAACCAAAACCACAACCCGAACCACTCCGGTCTCTTGTGGAAACCACCTCTCACTGACCCAATTCACAGAGGTGGCCAAGTTGCAGGAGGAATTTTCTGACATGTTCCAATGCACCCAGGGGTGGTGGTGCATAGCCGCCCTTACCACTTACCCCAACACAAAAAACGGTGGTTCAGGATGAACTCAAAGTCATGCTCGGCATGGGCATAATCGAGGATTCATACAGTGATTGGAGCAGCCCAGTGGTCCTGGTATCCAAGGCAGACAGGCCAGTCTGGTTCTGTGTAGACTATAGAAAAATCAACGCGGTGTCTAAATTCGAAGTGTACCCAATGCCTCGCATTGAGGAGTTGCTCGATTGGTTAGGTGCGGCTCGCTTTTATTTTACACTGGATTGGATGAAGGAATATTGGCAGATCCCCTTGACTCTTCCATCCCAAGAGAAAATGTCTTTTTCCACACCATTTGGATAACACCAGTTTGTCATTCTTCCTTTTGGATTGTTTGGGGCTCCTGCTACGTTCCAGCGGCTCATGGACAAGCTCCTCTGCTCCCATGTCACCTATGAGGCAGCCTACTTAGATGATAATCATATACAGCAGTGACTGGCCACGGCACGCAGAACACCTTAGGGCCATCCAAGTGTCACTGAGGCAGGTGGGTCTCACAGCCAACCTGAAAATTTGTGAAAATGGGTGAGTGGAAGTACGGTATCTGGGTTTCCACTTGGGTCATGGGCAGGTGTGCCCCCAAATTGATAAGACTGCAGCGATTGCAGCCTGCCTGAGGCCCAAGACCAAAAAGGGGGCGAGACAGTTCCTGAGGCTGGCTGGCTACTATTGTAGGTTCGTACCTAATTATTCGAATGTTACCAGCCCACTGACTGATCTCACTAAAAAGGGAGCACCAGATCCGGTCCAGTGGATGGAGCAGTGCCACCAGGGTAAAGGCTACACTGTGTGGGGGACCACTCTTACACTCCCCTGACTTCTCTCTCCCCTTTGTTTTACACATGGACACATTGGACAGAGGGCTGGGGGCCATTTTGTCCCAGAAGATGGAGGGCAAGGAACGCCCCATGCTGTACATCAGCCGCAAGCTCTTGATGCATGAGAGTAAGTACAGCACCATCGAGAAAGAGTGCTTAGCCATCAAGTGGGCGGTCCTCGCCCTCCGGTACTACCTGCAGGTGCGCCTATTCACCCTCTGTTCAGACCACGTGCCCCTCCAGTGGTTCCACCGCATGAAAGATGCCAATGCGCGGATAACCCATTGGTATCTAGCCCTCCAGCCATTTAAATTCGAGGTGGTCCACAAGCTGGGGGTGCAGATGGTAGTGGTGGACTTCCTGTCCCGTTGGCGGTGAGTGCGCTGCAGGCCAGATGGCTCTCTGGCCTGAGTCAGGTGGTGGGGGTATGTGGCAGCAGGGGCATGGCCTAGTGTCAGTTGGAAGGCAGGGCCAGGGAAGGTGAGTGACAAAGTCAATGCACCTGTGGTTAGTTAATGTTGTGTGTCTGTGTCGTTGCAGTGACAGGATAGAAAAGGAGGGAGAGAGCAAAGAGAGGGAAGCTCTCCCGACCAGAACACGTGTGTGTGTGTGTGTGTGTGTGTGTGTGTGCGTATGACTGTGTGTGAATGAGTAAAGCTGAACAGCAAAGAAAATCAGTAAAATAAAGTGTGTGTGAGAACATCAACTCCCGCCTGCCATGCTTCTGTACTCCACCCACATCAGGGACTTGTTAGGAGTTATTTCACAAAAAACATCAACACTGTTTATAAATCTATTTATAAAGTCTGTGTGGCAGCAGGGGTGTGATCGAGTGTCAGCTATGGATGGTGAGGAGTCAGGTAGAACCGACAGGTAACACGTTATGAGTTGCATCTGTGTTTGATGACTGGCAATTTACTTGTGTCTCTTGTGTTCTTTCAGACGGAAGCCAGTAATCAGAGAGAGAGAGAGAGAGAGAGAGAGAGAGAGCGCTGAGCTTCCAAGCGCCATGTGTGTGCAAAGTAGAGAGAAAAATGGCGTCACTGAAAAATGATCTCCAAATTAAAAATAAAGTACACCTTGACTTGTCAAGACTGTCTCTCAGTTCATCATTCCTTGGGCTGCAAGTGTGCTATAGTTTGTTAAACTGAAAACATTGTTTTTTTGTCATATAAATTCATCATTAAGCTTTACCTGTGAGGGATCAGGAGCCTGAGACTTCCTGGAGGAGCGCTGTCTATCTCCTGATGAACTTGTAACAGCTTAAACAAAAGATTAATAATAATAATAATAATAATAATATTTCTATAAATACAAGTGGAAAAATACAGAAGTGGTTTGTTTTTTTGCTAAAAGATTTGCCAAATAAAGATAAACAGGTCACAGCCGAACTAAAATACTGAACTAACTATAATGGAATTAATATTATTATTAT
Source organism: Notarius lentiginosus (assembly GCA_025400055.1). NCBI lineage: Eukaryota > Metazoa > Chordata > Actinopteri > Siluriformes > Ariidae > Notarius > Notarius lentiginosus. Next base: position 8,842,846 of record JAODVO010000003.1, read on the forward strand.
TATTATTATTATTAGTAGTAGTAGTAGTAGTAGCAACAGCAGCAATAACATCTATTCATCTATTCTGTAACAATAAGATGACACGAGAGAAACATTTAATGGTATTTTTTAACCATTTAAACAGTAATTTTTTGAGTAATTTTTAAAAAACTTTTGAAAACATCAGGATGTGTTTTTTAGCTGCTAGGTTACATTACAAGCATTTAGAAGATGCTCTTATCCAGAGTGATGTACAACATGTGCAGAGCAGCCTGATGAGCAGCTGGTGTCAAGGGCACTTCAGCCATTCCTGCTGGTCCAGAGAATCAAACCGGCAGCCTTTTGGTCCCAAAGCTGCTCCTGTAACCATTAGACCATGGCTTCCCCGATGACTTAATGGTTAGAGGTTTGTTTCCAAAATTTACACAAATCGTTTTCATCCTGCTTAGTGTAAAGTGGCTGTAATATTTGGAAGCATATTTCTGCTACATAAAAAAATTGATAAATTGCAGCTTCATTCCTCACCATTGCACCTTGAGTTCTCAAAATTGTGACTATTTACTGAACTCATGGCTTTATTTTTCAGAATTCAGACCTTATCTCTCACAATTCTGATTTCATTTCTTGCAATTCTGACTTTTTTTAGACAATCAGACAGCATCACCTCCTGCGCAGTATGTTAGCCAGAAAGCTCTACACATTGAAAATAGATGCAATCATAGAGGACTATTTTAGGCAGGTTTCTGGAACTGAGTGATCTTTTTACTGGAAGAATCGCATGGCAGTAAATTAAGCCTATGATCCCTGGATAGAGACACAAACAAGACCTCATTTATACACCAACAGCTTCAAAGTTTCAACCGGCAACATGGTTATTGGTGGATGCATAAGAAATTTGGATGGTCGGTAGGGGTGGGCAATCAGACAACCTTGTATCAGCATGTGATCTGCTTTTCAGAGGAATCGTACAGTTCACACCATGAAATAAATAAACTAAAAGGGCACTTTGAGAATGCAGACCTCCATTTCACAACATTAGCGAAAGTGAAACTAAATTTGTTGATCTGGCCACTGACTCAATTCTGCTCCAAAATTTAATGGGTTCTTACTTGGCCCATGCTACACCCCTCCACTCCTCATTTCCACCAGGACAGTGCCAGTGCAGGTGCAGAGCCAGTTCATCCTTGGTGCCTTTTGAGAATCATCCTACATTTCACAGGTTTGTGGACCAAACATTAGGGAGTGGAAGTTGGAATAATTTCCAATGAAATGGTACCAGGATAAAAGTGCAGCAATTCCTGACTTTATAGAATATATAATTTATATAGCACCTATCCAAATATGCTTCAAGCGCTGTACAATCACAAACTAGTAAATAATAATTCAACAAATAATCAATAACTAATCTTTGCCGTGCTGTCACGGAAGGCGGTCGCATTTTCTCTGCCTCCCCTCCCCTAATTTTTCCTGCTTCTGCTCTGCTGTCTCGTCTTGTCTATTGTCTTGCTCTTTTGAGAGACCCTTTCCGCATTGCTCTTCA
>JAODVO010000003.1:9025174-9037042 GCA_025400055.1 Notarius lentiginosus
TATATATAAAATATTTTATACCCATTTATGCAGTATACAAGGGTCAAGGATGGAGATACTATCCACTCAGAAATGTATTTAAAAATAAAGGCTCTGTGCATCTCCTTTAATGCTGGAATTGTATCATGAGCTGTATTGTGTTTTTAGTGAGTTTTGTGTTTTATGTGCTAGTTTGATTCTTTCAATGCTGCTTTGTGATTTTTTTTCCTTTTCCCCCCTCTTTTCCACAAACATCTGGCAAAAATTAGCCCTTTGGGTGAAATTTTACACCTTTATAGCATTAATGATCATGTATATAAACTCAGATTATATAAAGACATAAAACTTTTACAAATGGTAATACCTTAAAGTATTATGAATGACATCATAGCAGACTCTCATTGGTGCCAAGGCAGACGTGTTGATCCTGGCACACCAGTTTCCAGTCACAGCTGATGATTTTCTCATTCAAATTCAACAGGTTTACACAGAACTGGAATGAACATCTGTTATTAATTTCCCACAAACTAAGCCTCACAACAGGATACTCCTGCTACATTCAATTTCATTGTGCACATAATCCACTTTTTTCGCAGTTAACACCAAACCCTTAAACTTTTGGATAAGTACTGCTGCTGATTTTTTTTATTTTCTTTTCAGAGCACAAACCTGGACATGCTGGCCCTTATGCAAATGCAGAGTTGTCTGCGTACAGCAGTTCTCGCATGCAAATTTGCCAAATTTTGGTCGAGGACTTGAGTCTGCCAAGATTGAAGAGTTTGCCTTCCGATCAAGTCCTAATATAGACTCCTTTATCTAGGTTAGTGCTCATAGTCTCTAGGATGCTGTAAGGTAGAGTATAAATAATGTTGGGGCAAGAACACATCCCTGTTTGACACCATGATTAACAGGAAAAGCTTAATTAATGTTTTCTCCAATCGAAACCTTCCCAGACATGTTCTCATGGGAGAGCTTAATGAGCCATATCATTCTTTCTGGGCATCCATCCACTTCTAGTATCTTCCAAAGTGTCTCTTGGTCAACTGTGTCAAAGGCCTTTGAGAAGTCTACAAAAACCACATACAGAGGTTGATGATACTTGATGGCTTTCTCTTGGAGTTGTCTCAGGGCAAAGATCATATCTGAGGTAAATCTGCCAGCCCTGAAACCGCACTGACTTTCTGGAAGTACATCTTCTGTGATATTTTTTTAATTCAGTTTAGAAATAACTTGGCCAGAATCTTGCCTGCAATGGAAAGCAGAGATATGCCACGGTGGTTTCCACATTCGCACCTTTCTCCTTTCTTTTTGTAGATGGTCATAATAAGTGCATCTTTGAAGTCCTAGGGAAGACACATGTTCTCCCAACATGCATTGTACAGTTTTAAGAGTACAGCTGTTTGGCTGGGGCCACCTCGCTTCAACATGTCAGCTGGGATGCCATATTGGCTGGGTGCTTTGCCGTATCTAGTATCCTTGAGTGCTTTCTCAAGCTCATCTGATGTGATGGATACACACCGATCTTCTCTTGTTGGTCTTCTCTCAAGCCAGTGACATGCCTCAGGATCAGCTGACCCTTGCAAGTTTAGGAGATTGAAGGAATGCTCCTTCCACCTTCTTTTTATGTCTTCCAGATTTGTGTGGAGTATACTTCCATCAGCACATTTCACTGGTGCCACTACAGGGCTTCTTGATCCATAGAGAGTCTTCAGTCTGGTGAATAATCCATGGTAGTCCTTCCTGTCTGCCAGTTCCTGTAGTTCCTCAGCTTTCTTGCACCATCATCTGTCTTTCATAACTCTGATTTCTTATTGCACTTTCGCTTTGATATATTTGAAAGCATTCATGCTTCTATCTGAGTTCTGTTTTAGATATAGGTTATAAATTTTGTGTTTTTCTTCTCACAAAGCTTGGATAGAACCAGCCTGTTCTTGAAATCAGTCTGGTGTACTTTTCTTCTGCTGTCCAAGTATATCACTTGCAGTTGTGTTCACAATATCTTTCAGTCATTGCCACATGTCCTCAGCATTTTCTGTGTCTTCTTGATCAGGGGCATTTTCCTGTCAAGCAGTTTTAATAGCTATTTTGAGTTTGCGCTGTCTTATCATTCTTCAACTTGTCTATGTCTAGTTTCTTATTTGTTGTGGAGGCTGCTCTCCTGCGTGTAGGAAATACATATCTGAATCTCAGCTTTGATCAGACCATGTCGTGGTCTGTTGAGCATTCAGCTCCTTGCTTTACCTTTGTTGACAGAATCTCTTTCATATTGGATTTGTGAGTCACAGGATAATCAAGGAGATGTCAATGTTTAGATCTTGGGTGGCACCAGGTGAAGTAATTTTTGTCTGGTTGGCAAAAGTAGGTATTAGTGATGCATAGTTCATGTTGAGTACAAAAGTTGAGCATGAGTTCACCATTGGCATTCCTATTACCCTGGCCAAATGTCCCAATAGTACCTTCATATGTTACGTGATCATTTCCTACTCTTGCACTGAAATCTCCAAGGAGCAGAAGCTTCTCTAATTGAAGTACCCTGTCTACCACATCAGCTAATTCATGATAGAAGGCTTCTTTTTCTTCATCAGGATAGGTAGGTGCATACACATTGATCAGGTTTAGGTAGCGATCATTCCCTGTGGGTACACATAAACTTATAATTTGCTCAGCTATTCCCACTGGTAGTGATGGTAGTTTGCCAGCTATCTTATTCGAAATGGCAAAAGCAACTCCTGCATTTTTTCTTCTGTCCATATTCCCACTCCAGAAGAAGGTGTATTCACTCTCTTGCACTTGTCCTTGGTCTTCAAGCCTTGTCTCTTGGAGTTCAGCAATATCAATGCTGTAGTGATCTAGTTTCTTCATGATCAGAGCTGTTCAACGCTCAGGTCTCTTATCATTGTCCAAAATGGTGCAGACATTCCAAGTCCCAATGATCAATTTCATATTCTTTGTCTTTCTACCACTATTATAGAGACCCACTGGCCATGGTGAGCCAGCTAGTTAAGGCCTGGGTAGGATTTCTTTACTCCACCTTTTCTAGGGGCTTCCCTTTCCAGCACAGGCAGTGTTCTCCCTAAATAGGGCTACCTGGACACCCGCAATGCTGCCTCAGCCCACTGTTACCCAGAGCTTCAGCTAGGCTGTGACCATCAAATGTGAGCCGCCTGTGTGTAAAGTTCCTGCTAGCAACTTCCAGCTTCCCAGACCCACTGCTGTTGCATTTACTCCATTGCCACAGGTCTTTCCTATTCTCCTCTCCTAAAGAAGTGCCTTGCACAGTAAGGTAAGACAAATGATGTCGTGCCCCCATTGTGTTGTCTCTCTGGACCACCAGACCTGATGGCAAGTGGTGCACAAAAGTGCCATAGACCTGACGGGTATGGGAATTGCCCTGCAGTAACAACTGACTTGCCGAGTGATGCCATCCATTGGCCATTTGAGTGGCTCTTCCACATGCCCTCTGGTGGTGTGCCATTGACCTTGTTGGGATCATCTGCCACATTGCACCAAAAAGTGCCCTGCTACCAGTGCCTTATTGGTGATGCACTATTGAACCCATAGCTGGAACCCAGGTTTAAAATCAATGGCAATTAAGGGGTACCTCCACTTTCCCCAATACTCAAGTCCTCCCAGACTTGAGACTCACCACCAGTTGCAGCTTAAAGTCATACCCAGGACTATCTATTAATGATTGTGCGTAACTTTATAAATTATTGTGTGTAACTCTATAAATGATGGTGCATAACTCTATACATGATGGTGTGTAACTCTGTAAATGACAGTGTGTAACTCTTTAAATGATGGTGTGTAACTCCTATAAATGACAGTGTACTGTATAACTCTGTAAATGATTGTATGTGACTCGATAAATGATTGTGTGTAACTCTATAAATAATGGTGTATAACTCTATAAATGATTGTAACTCTATAAATAATGGTGTATAACTCTATAAATGATTGTGTAACTCTAAAAGATGGTGTGCAACTCTATAAATGATTGTGTATAACTCTATAAATGATGGTGTGCAACTCTATAAATTATAGTGTGTAACTCTATAAATAATGATGTAACTATAAATAATGGTGCGTAACTCTATAAATGATAAATTGTAACTACAAATGATGGTGTGTCACTCTATAAATTATTATATGTAACTATAAATGATGGTGTATAACTATAAAGGATGGAGTGCAACTCTATAAATGATTGTCTATAACTCTATAAATTATGGTCTGTAACTCTATAAATAACAATGTAACTATAAATGGTGGTGTGTAACTCTACAAATGATAATGTGTAACTCTATAAATGATGGCATGTAACTCAATAAATGATTGTGTGTAACTCTATAAATGGTGGTGTGTAACTCTAAATGATAATGTGTAACTCTATAAATGAAAATGTGTAACTCTATAAACAATGGTGTGCAACTCTAAATGATGGTGTGTAACTCTATAAATGGTGTGTAACTGTCAATAATTGTGCGTAACTCTATAAATGACAGTGTGTAACTCTATAAATGAAAAAGTGTAACTATAAATGATTGTGTAACTCTAAAATGATGGCATGTAACCTGATAAATGATGGTGTGTAACTCCATAATTGATAGTGTGTAACTCTATAAATTATGGTGTGTAACTTTATAAATGATGTGTAACACCAACGGAACCCGGCACAGTGCGGGTTTATTAATGAGCATGGTGTTTACAGACTCAGGCTCTGTCATGTGTTTCTACCGACGTACCTGTGTGCATGTGTTGGCTCTAAATGTAGTACAATAAACAGTACAAGGTACTGACAGTAAAAGGTAAGTACTATGTTTGAGATACTGCTAGTTTGTATTGTATGAAATGATACCGTTGCTGGCTTCTGTAATGAAAGTCTGAAGCAATGAACTCCAGTAGCTAAATGGATCTTGTTAAATTGCGATTTGACTTGCCCCTGCTTGAGGGTATCTCACAGGTGCCATTGAGCTCTTTACTCAATACAGTTGTATTAATTCAGCTTTCTTGTTTTCATTTGATCTCAATTTATGTCTCATGGCTCAGGGTTCCCTGGGCGCACACTGCCTCAGAGCGCTGTCATATCAAAACGAATAACAATTGGTTGCTTGACCTGGTTATAACAAGGTTAATTATATTTTTCAGTCTCTGTGTTTCAGGTTTGTAGTGACTCTATCACCTTTTGCTGAGTGATAAGTGCAGCCCTAATGTGTTCAGATGGACAAGCAGAGAATAATAGCTTGCTTGCAGAGAGGTGGGATTTGTCCTGTCAGTGGGTTCTGATGGGATTAGAGTTTATTCTTTTGATAAGCACATTGTGTATTACTTTTGATTGCATTAGAACAGTGTGATTACAGATAAGTGCTGTAACTAATTGAGATTTCTGCAGCACGGTAACAGTATGTTGCTCACTGTACTGAGGAGGAAGTATTATTCAGGTCTTATTGTGGGTGTGTAATTAAGGCCTAGCCTGGCACTGTGTGATTGCCTTTAATTGCCCCTTTAAACACAATACAGTGTAATTAAACATAGAACGTGTGAAGCGGAGGGTGAAGTGGACAAACGGATAGCAAATGATCTGTGCAAGAGTGGATTTGGTCAGTGTTTTCTAATAAGATGTCACACACTTGTTCTGTGCTCTGTACAGTATGTACTTAAGTGTCTGCTAATTTCAGCCTAAGCATACTCTGGAGGTATTTGTACCTCTGTTTCCCTTTTTTCTTTTTTCACCTTGCCCTGCAGCTAACTCAGGCACACCACTTGTTCACCTTCACTTCCTCTCCTCGGTCACTTCCCACAAGAGTGAGCCGTAGCCATGTGCATGCATTGATGCGTGGCCTCGCCTGGCCTTATTATAAATGGAAAGAGGTGATATTTTACACCCCTACGCAGAAGTATAACTAGATAGACAAGTGAGCCAAGCTAATCCCTAGGATGAAATTAGCAAGCAGAGTCAGGGGCCTGCTGGAAATGATGAACGAGGCTGACCGAGCTTCAGAGGCCCACATCCACTGGGATAATTACGCCAAGCTCCCGGGCTGGAATGTGTCGGTGCCACTTTTTGATGGCTCTATTTCAATGGGGGGCTCTTTTTCACTCTATTTCTCCGATGAAATACATAGTAAAAGCTATTAAAATTGAAATTGTTCTAGGATTGTGTTCGGAGAGGGAGCTATTGACCCTATCACGTAGTGTTTAATAAGGTGTGCTAGAAATCCATCTGGGTACTGGAGACCAGGGGGCATACTGGCATCACTTGGTCTCTCTCTCTCTCTCTCTCTCTCTCTCTCTCTCTCTCTCTCATGCAATGCATTAGGATTTTAACAACAATTACCTTCTTCTTATAGTACTGTTCTGGCTCATACAATATATGGATCAATTTAAAAAAAAATCAAAGGAATTTAATTAATTTAAAGCTTTGAAAGCAAGACGCAGAAACCACTCAATACTGTGATGTCAGAATACAGAGAAATAAAACCTTCAGCTTGTCTCTTAACTCACGTAACACGTTTATCACGATTGTAGACGATAATAACCTTTAGATATTATACATTGTTCAAATTTGAGACAGTGTCTTCATACACTACACTTTATTACTTTGCATAGTAGTTTAAAACTCACTTCCCCCTCAGCAGTAGCTGAGTAAAAAATGTATCTTTGTGTCTCAGCCTTTTCACAGGTACATCACAGCCTGAGCCTTAATACATTCCACAGAAGCTACATACAGATGTTATAAGCGCTCGTATGGATTAGAGCACGGGGACAGCGCAGTGAGCCTCCACCTCAGAACGAGACAAACAAGCAGCAACTTTGTCCTTTTGTGTTCCTGCAAACTAGCAAACTGATTTATCTTTCAGCAACAAGACTTCACTGAATCCTTCAGTATTATTTATGAAAATCAACTGTATTGTAAACATTAATTATTTTTGCCAGGTCTATGTTTTGAAGTGACCAGAAGGTGGCTCCCTCTACAATGAAATGGTGAAGAAATCCTTTCTTTTTTATTTTTTTATTTGGATTTAATCTGACAGTCCCAACACGAGAAATCTGTTGTTTTTGTATTCTGTAATAATTTATAGAGGCTACTTGTTTGTCCTTGGGAAAAAAAAATCATTAGGTAAACACAAAAAAATGCAAGGGTCCAGTTCTCCCAGAACATCTCACAAACCAACCTCGTCCTTCAGGGTTTGCCAGAACAACTTTACAACACCACTGCTTCATGATTTTAGGAAACATTACAGGATACTGAAAATATAATAATGGCTTCATGTGCATTGCCCTTCTTGGGTTACATTAAAAATATATATGCAATATAGGAATAGTTTATTGTAATGCCTAAGCATTCTTCTTCTTCTTCTTCTTCTTCTTCTTCTTCTTCTTCTTCTTCTTCTTCTTCTTCTTCATTGTTGTTGTTGGTACGGTTGCAATTTTGTGAAATATTAGTTATTCCAAGTTGAAACTCTTTAAACATTTCGACAAAAAATAAACAAACAGCAACAAAAAATCCATTGACTTCCTCTGCTGGATGTACTGTATCGTCTGTATTAAGGCCCCGTCCATAAATGTAAATAAGTCTTAAATGGTTTCTTTATTTGTACTGAAGAGATTTTTAGAGTTTCTTTCTACCACTGTACTGTGCAGATTTATATTAATGAAAGTCTTGTAACCGGTTTAAAATGTCCATCTTGTGCATCTATCTCCTGTGCTTATTGATAGCCCCAATGGAAGAAAGTTAGAGATGTTCATTTGCCTGACGTTGAGAAAGAAAATGCTTATTTGGGTGTGGGTAGAGGACCATGAACTGCTTTATAAAGGTAAAAAGATGAAATATAAGATGAGAATGGATGACAGGACAAATATGTAAAAGTAGAGAGCAAACAAAAAGAGCTTCAGTATTATCAATACAATGTGGAGTCCTCGGCAAACCTGAAATAATTTGTTGAACTAATTTTTGAATTTATGTTTTTTCTTTTAAAGGAAACAGTGTGTGATCGTGACTTTTCAGAGGAATCAGACAGTGTACAAACCCACAAGGCTTTGCTCTCTGTGCGTGTATGCCGTGTGAACATCTGCTTATGAGCTGAAATAAGACCGTGGTTGTGGCTCCTGCCACACTTAACATTTATGCAAATCCAATTTAAATCCCCCCTATACATCCTCATAGGTGTCTTTTGTCCTTTAATCAAATTCTGTTTATGGTTGAGGTAATTATTCCCAATTTAGCCACTTAAAGGCAAATGAAAGTGGTCCACCAGGAGCCTCCTGGAAGGAGAGGGAGAAGGGAAAACCTGAAAACACATAGCTTGCAGAACTGTAACCTTTAGAAGAGGCAGTTCCACTTTATCTGTGTTCAGTTTACCTGTTCCAATAATTTAATTTGCCAGCTTTTAAAAATGACAAATTACCACACCTCTTTACCCATAATGCTTTTAACAGATCTCAATAAACAGCATTAATCTGCCAGTGCTCTCGGCCCAAACCCACAAGCTGGACGCCCCTCATTTGCCTTATTATAGGGACTAGAGCCCTATCCAGGTGGATAATATCACAGCTTTACAGCCTTAATTATACCATAATCAGTTCAGCAGTTGGCCTCTTCAGTAGAAGCCAGGAGCGATCTCGCTCCTTTGCCCCCCTCCATCTTTCTCTCACTCTCCCTCCCATCCTTCAGGCTCCCTTACTAGCAGCACATATTCTCCATGTCACAGCCGAAGCATGTGAAGGGCAGACTAACTTTGTAGGACAAGACAAAGCTTAAACATATGGCCAGAATCCCCCAGGTGCAGTCTTCAAGAAGGGCTGGAGTGCAGGCTCCTCTCTGCAGCTACACTTTCCCAGACTCCACACCTCTCCATTTCACTCTCACTTTCCCAATTAACATACTTCCCTTTGCTTTTTCCCATCCGCCCAGCCACCAGACTGGGACCTGACCGTTTTTAAGTGCTATGCAAAGGCTGTTTCGTATGATCCAGGGTTGTCGTCTGATAAAATATGTCTGAAATGCTGTGATTTCAGCTGTGATCTGACCTCACTGGCTCCCAAAATCGACTCTCTGAAAACGAGGCACTGCTTAAACAAGGCAGTGATTCATTTGGGTATTTACATGTTTGTTTCCTGTTTATTTCCCTAAATGCTGTGGTAAATGGTTCGAGGTCTGGAATAAATATCTCCTATTTAACTTCATTATTATAAATCAAATGAAGGCTTCATGTGGCATTAATGAAGACAAAGTGAAATACGGATGTTTTTCTCAGTGCATTCTAGCCCAATTAAGAGGCCCATTTAATGCTAATTATCCACTAAACTTCAATTTGTGTCCCTCTATTTGCTCGTTTTAAATTCCGCTTTGCTGAAATGTCAATTCTGGCTGCAAATTTAAGAATAAAAAAAAAATAATAATAATAATAATAAAAATCTGTTTTATCAATTAACATGTTCAGAAAACCTCAGTTAAAAACATTAAGATAGCTAAGCCCAAAGTGTTAGAAATGTATATATGTGTAAAGTGGAAATACCTGCATTTATGGTGGTTCATTTCTGCACTTCAATCGAATTACTCATCACTTATTACGATCCTTTTATGTGAAATCTCTTTCTTGCTATGATTTGTGTCCCAGTGTAACTATTCTACTATAAAGACGGGCTCAGCCACTTGTGCATCACAGTTACTGGAAAATATTGACAGACATCTTTAAATAAATCCAGAGCCAGTGAATAATATTTCCACTTTAAATGACATATGTAATTGTGCCTGTCAGGGCTTACACTGACAGACAGGTAAATACTGCACTTGGGAATTTTGCTCAAATGGTTAAAGCTGCTTTAGACACGGCCATGACAGACGGCACACAGGCAAACTGGCTCACTGTCAACATGGCACATTATTACAGTGTAAAATGAGCACAATAATGTGTGTTTACTGGAGAGGTTGATGTAGCAGTGTGGTTGTAGTGAGCAGCAGCAGATGAACACTTCTTTTATTACTGCGTAACTAGATTCAGATCTGTCTGTCTGTCTGTCTGTCTGTCTGTCTGTCTGTTTCAAGCATAACAGGAAAGGAGATTTCAGCATTCGAGGATGTCCAGCCATTATTCATCTCCTGAATTGAAATGATGAAAAATCACATTTGACAGCAGCAGCACAGAGTGTGAGAGATTAAAGTACAAAATATAAACAAATTCTCATATTTCATTTCCTTTATCATTTACAACTGAAAGTCTGGAAACATTCAGAGAGCTGTGCAGAGGAAGGGAGCAGTGGGACAGATGTTATTTTATTCTTCCTTCTCTCTCTCTCTCTCTCTCTGGCTCAGTGTGACTGATAGACTGAGGCTGCCGTGTGTTGGGTGGTTGGTGGTGTGTGTGTGTGTGTGTGTGCACATGCGTTCTCAGGTGTAAAGGCTCCTCCATTAGCATCTCCACTGTCACCTGTATTCACTAAGGGAAAGTTTTTAATTGTACTGATGTTGATCAATTTTAAATGTACTGATGTAGATACACAACTGAGTGCTTGTATAAACTGGGTGAATCAATAGGATGATTTTGATTATTAAAAATGATTCAGAAATATGTGTTCTGCATTAATGCATTTATGTTTGGTTTTGTATAGCACGACTTGTTAAAAACCTCAGAAACTGAAACACTTTCTTGCTGATGAAACTGTGTTCACACGAGTTGGTTTTAGTTTGGTTCCAGTGTGCAGCGTTAACTCTAATCAGTACACTTGGGGTCCGTGCGGACCCCGGCACTACTTATTTTGTAATATTTTTTATGTTCCCAAATTTTTTTTGTCTGCTATATTAAGTAATTGTCACTCTCCAGGTTGTCACGCCACACACTACAGATTATTGCATTGCATGCATTTATAGAATTTCTATAATAGATTTTCATTTGGGGTCCATGTGGACCCCAGCTGGACTCTCTAATTTTTAGCTATTTTCAGCCACACTTTATTCAAACAATATACTCACCAACATTAACAGGATTCATTTCATTATTTTTATATAGTTTGTTGCAGATATCAAGAAGGTTAAAAAAAAAAGAAGGAGAGAGCTCGCAATCAACACCCGCCGCACGCCTTTGTTTTGCCTGGCTAGATACTCCTGCGTTACACTGTCCACATGCCCCAGTAATGCTGCACTATTTGTGGTAATAACATCTGCAAAGACCATTCTACTCTAAGTGCTTGTTGTGATGTGTCTAAATATTGTGAGACATGCACTCTGATTTTTTTGTTTGAGTGAAATTTATGTTCGTACCCACTTGAATTAATAGCCAAGTGATTTTGTGGCTGAAAAACTGCCCAACTGGACCTTAAGTTTCATGCTATTATCATGGGGTCCACCTGGACCCCAGTGCTCAATAGGGTAATTTTGATAAATCAGCAAATATATGCTTTACCTGCACATCATTATGATACTTTTTTCTACCTTATTATCAAAGTAACACTGGGATGTGACAACACCCTTCTTTAGACTTGATATAGCACAAAATTTTGTGGAAAAAGTAAAGTAAAAAGTGTGAAAATATTGTATAATTATTTTTTCCTTGAATAAAACTACTATAACCAGCAAAAAAAAAGTCTGCTTTTGCTGTGAACTTACAAGTTGACACATCATTCAAACAAATTTTGAAGCAGTTGTATACTGAATATAGATATAAAGTACATGAAATAGTGTTGGGGTCCCTGTGGACCCCAGGTGTACAGATTAGTCAGTCTGGGCATGTGTACTGGTGAAGGTAAAGAATAACATTCCTCAATGTAAAATTAAAAAGAATTTGGAGATCACATCATCTATGGTACATAATATTATTAAAAGATTCAGAGAATCTGGAGAAATCTCTGTATGCAAGAGACAAGGCTGAAAACTGACATTGGATGCCTGTG
>JAODVO010000003.1:9519893-9530875 GCA_025400055.1 Notarius lentiginosus
AAACTCCACACAGAAAGGCCCTCGCCAGCCACGGGGCTCGAACCCGGACCTTCTTGCTGTGAGGCGACAGTGCTAACCACCACATCACCGTGCCGCCCACCTGAACAGATCTTAATGAGATAAATTTCTTTGGAAAGCAGAAATTATAAGCCTTTTAACGATAGTATTCACGATAGAAAATAATCAAGAGTTAAGCAATGACAGGTTTGGAAACTTAGATGAGCGTCTGCATGCACAATTTTCACAGCAAACGTCTGATATACCTAACTACTGTTTCATCTTGTGTTTTATGTCTTAAGCAGGCTGCTTTGCAGAATGTCCAGCAAGGACCGCCACATTGAGTCCAACTGCCCCTCTTACATCAAGACGGAACCTTCTAGCCCAGCCTCACTGACTGACAGCATCAACCACCACAGCCCCGGCGGCTCATCAGACGCCAGCGGTAGCTACAGTTCCGCAATGAACGGCCACCAGAACGGCTTGGACTCACCCACGCTGTACGGCCCAGGAGGCACGCTGGGCCCCAACAGTTCGGCCGCCAAGCGCTACGAAGACTGCTCCAGCACCATCGGCGAAGATTCGCAGATCAAGTGTGAATACATGCTCAACTCCATGCCCAAGCGGCTGTGCTTGGTGTGCGGCGACATCGCGTCAGGTTACCACTATGGTGTGGCCTCGTGTGAAGCCTGCAAGGCCTTCTTCAAGAGAACCATTCAAGGTTGGTTTACATCCTCCCTCTGCCTTTGTCTTTTTTTTCCTTTGATGAATATTGGTCTTGGCCTAAATTAATTTTAGGCCAAGGTTGATTAGGGACCTGGGGATAAGAAACTTGAGTTATCACAGTGTGTTAGTTACATCAGGAGAAGACAAGGTGAAACGTTTTCATGGTACAGAGCAGTACAACAATAGCGGTTCGGCTTTATATGATATTCCTCAATAAACGCAAACCTAAAATGTGAAATTTCATTTCATTTTTAAGACATGATTGCTAAATATAGTGTGCTTCTTGTATCTTAATGCCACGTCCATGGGTCAGATATTGTGCTTGGCCTGAATACGAGTCAGAGCCTCTGATGTTTTGAATTTGACATATTGGTATGTTTCATCCCATTAGCCAATGAAACTCTCAGTAATTTCCAGACCCACTTCATCCAGCTGGGTGTTTATTGACTTCCAGCCTGGCTGATTTTGGAGACGGGGTGGAGGGGTGTGGGGTGGAGATGAGAGCTTCAGGAGCTGGGACTGGGTTGGAGGTTGATAGGTGGGGATGGAGTGATGGCATGGCCACTGTGACCACTCAGAGCCTCTGGCAGCTGGTGTAAAGGTGGCACCTCTCCAATGCCATCTGACAACCTGTATCTATCACTTCCCAATTGAGCCACTCAAGGCAGAGAGAGAGAGAGAGAGAGAGAGGAAGGAAAGATGCCATGATAAACATTGGCCTTCCTGCTTGAGAAGACTTGTTTCTCTCAGTTCCATCTTCTTACACCACGATGGCATGTGGTGACTCTAGGGTCATGGTTTGGACAGAGATGCACTCGATTGGCGTTTTTGTCACTCGATTGATGAGTGATGGGAATATGGTGTGTATGGTGAAGATGAGCAACGTGTCCAGGACAGAACTGAACACAGCTGAAAGCTCTCCACCCAGCCTGAGTGATCGACAATGGGCATCATGATAATTGACTGCTTTGAGCCAATCATGTCACTGTGTTTCAGCAGCTCTTGGCTCTCTACCGTAGAAAACACACAGACACACTGATGATAATGTTGATATCCATGACACAGCTCATTTCCTGTACCTTTAACAAACATTTAAAGCTAGACGGCCTTTCAAGTTCATAAAATCAGTGAAATTTGGTCATTGTGATATATGTTTATTTCTATAATATCTCAAAAAAAAAACAGGCCAATCTGGAGCTGGGAAATGATTTAATTTGAAGGCATTCCTAAGCAAATAATGTGCATGAAATTGTTCACTTTGCGCAGTCAAGCAGACAGAGGAAGTCCATGCGTGTGTACGCGCAAGTTTACCTTTGACCGTGCACTCACAGTTCCACTCACAGTCGCTAAACGAACAGCTGATCACACCAAGGTGCTCGCTGAGCGCCGATATTTATTAGTTTGGTCCTGAGTTTCCTTTCCTTTGTATATAATATCACGTCTTTTCTTCTCGCTTTCCGTTACTGTAGTCGGTCTTTCACATTTCATTCGCACACTCACGTCCTCCATTTTCCTCTCCTGTTTCAAATTTGTATCCCATAATGCCTTGCGTGAACGAGGAAAGCCCACCATGTGATGCATGACATAGTATCTTGGGAAAAAAATAGCGGAGAATTTAGGGCCACGTGGGCTGAAATTCATTAAATGTTCTATTTAAAAAGCTAATAAAATTGGAAGTCTTTGATTCAAATTCTGTCGCTTTCAGTCCACTAAACAAAAATAATTGAAAATTCCTTTTATGACCCACACTTGAAAAATCTGAAAGGCAGTCTACCTTTAATAAATTCTCTAGTTGGCCTAATGGTTAGCATGTCCACCTATGGACCAGGAGATTGTGAGTTCTAGTCATGGTCAGGTCTACCAAAGACCATCATAAAAATGGTTCCTACTGCCATCTGGTGAGGTGCCACAGTACAAACGTGAGTATGGTGTCAAACTCTTGCAGTGACCAGAAGACTATGGCGATTGGGGCTGTCCAATGTGCCTTAAGGGCCTGGCTAGTACTGGGATGGGAGGCTGCCTGGGAATACCTGGTACAGGAAGGACTTTGACTTTAACCATCACACACACGCATATGTAGTCACATGTACACATGATGGGCCAAATCTAAAGATCCTCATGGGAACTGGTGCTTCCCTGACTAATGAGTATTGGACCTTTGTCTAATGGACATGCATACTTTAAATACTGTTTCCTGTTGAATTAGCAGTCTTGAGTGTTCAGTTCTCCTGCTCACTAATGTGCTTTTTAATGAGGAAACATCAGTTCACAGAAGAGAAGTCAATACAAATCAGTGTTTACAAAGTCTGATTAACTCTGAAATATTTCATCAGTGAGAAGGTCCCAGGCGGGACACATGTTAATTGTGTGTGTGTGTGTGTTGAGACTGTGACGGTGAAGTGATAATGTAATCTTCAGATGCAGTATATATGCTGTAATATATAAAAACAATACCATTCAGGATTTTCCCCCCAGATGTTAAAAAAGTCTTTAAAATAAAATCACATTGACCCAAGCAATATCTATCGTATTATTTTACACTCTTGCATCAGGATTATTATCCATCCATCATCCGTAACCGTTTATCCTGTGCGGGGTCACAGGCAAGCTGGAGCCTATCCCAGCTGACTATGGATGAGAGGCAGGGTACACCCTGGACAAGTCACCAGATCATCTCAGGGCTGATACATAGACACAAACAACCATTCACACTCATGATTAATTTAGAGCCACCAATTAGTCTTTGGACTGTGGGGGAAACCAGAGCACCCAGAGGAAATCCATGCAGACATGGGGAGAACATGCAAGCTCCACACAAAGACCCTAGTCAGCCACTGGACTCGAACCCAGAACCTGCTTGCTGTGAAGCGATAGTGCTAACCACTACACCACCATGCCGCCCAATCAAAAGTCCTATTTCTCATTATTTCATCAACATCCAATGCTTGAGTAAGGCTGGTTTACCAGGTCTACATTAAGCAAATTGATGAATATGGATTTTAGCTGCCAATGAAGCGTACGGTATCTCAGCATCTAATCCACTTTATCTTTCCCTATCACACACTCTTTAATGGAGATTTTGAAAGGTTTGGCCTTTAGCAACTGGGCTTTCGGAAGGGTTTCGTGTCGCATGATGTTGGGAAATGTTCAGATTTTCCTATCAGTATTGATCTACAGATAATATTCGTCAGGATCCTTATCAGTCGGTTATATTTGAAGACCTGGGTGATCCATGGAACAAGTGTAACTTTCATTGACACTGTTCTCTTCTCTTTCTGTATTTCTGCTCCTAGGTAATATCGAGTACAGCTGTCCCGCCACCAACGAATGCGAGATCACCAAGCGCAGACGGAAGTCCTGCCAAGCTTGTCGCTTTATGAAGTGTCTCACCGTCGGAATGATGCGAGAAGGTGAGAAAAAAAAAAACAGGGAAAACTACGATTATAGTCAGAGCTCAGAGGAAAGAAAGCTGTTCTTGTAAGCAAGAAAGAAAAGAGGGAAGAAAAGTGGAACAGGTCTCGGAGTCAAGGTTGAAAGTGAAGCACCTCGCAGCATCATGCCCTCCAGGCCCACCTTGTCAGCCAGACGGTGGCTTTGGCCTTGGCCCCCCTTCAGCCCACTAACAAGCATGCTTCTTATTTAGAGAGCTGGCCTCCGAGGCATGTTCTTTAGAGCTCTACTGAGCAGACAAGCAGTTATTTGGAGCTAGCTGCTCTCCTGTGGAAACAGCGGCTAGGGCTTTCTCCAAAAACACACACTCTGACATTGGGAGGTCTATCACCTATGTGCTAAAAAACTTCCGCTGATACACTCCATATATCAGTGAAAAAAAGAACAGCACAGTGCTGCACAAGGCTCTTGATTGTTGTTTTTTTCCCCCTCTGTCTTCTTTCTTTCTTGTACCATGTGCTCGTGAAGCTCGTGGGCTGAGCAGAGACGAGAAGAATAGTGAGTGGAAGGCTATGCTTCTGTCACTCACAACACAGGAGCTCTTCAGGTGTGTGAAGGTGCTGACAGGCCTCATAGTCTCATTGTGGGGCCACAGGCATGCAAAAGAGTGTATGTGTGTGTGCAAACATCCACTCGGTTTAAGTCAGGTAGACTGCAACTTATACGTAGAGACACAGGTCTACACACACACCGGCCTGCAGCAAGCTTGATCCACATGGACCTTAGTGGTCAGCTCGCATTATACCATAACAACACAGCTGGAGAGTAACAGCAGGCACACACACGCCCCACAGGTACATTCTGGAGGATGTGGGCATCTGTGTGCACATGTGTGCATTCCTAAATTTTCCCCATTTGTCTCTGTACACATCATTTGAATGGTGGTTGGAAATGCATGCTCCTTTGTCAATGTTATATGTGCGAAATGTTTCTCTTTCACATCCATACACACATGCGCACCCTAAACAAATCTCATTCAGCACCACTGTTGCCCCGTGCAGGCCGATTTGCCTACGCAACTGGTGCTGGTGGCAGGTAGGTAATTGATACATAGGGGTCCGTTTTCAGAAGGCTCTGAAGGATGTAGCTGCATGTTTGATATGGCACCTTCCCCCATGAGCATACAGACAAATAGCAGCCTTTTGTTCTCGCTCCTAGCCACCTATACACACATATATCAAAATGGCACGTTATGGCATGGCCATTTGTTGTAAAGTGTTTGAATTTAATACTGAGGTCTCTCCTTACATATGAATAAGGGTCATTTGTGAAATTGATTCATCAGTTTCATGGGGAAAAAAAAAATTCACGCGAAAACTAGACCAAATTCACCAATTCAGCTCATTTATTTGTAGTTGCTTTATCCTGAACTGAAACATCCAGTTTTCAGTCACATTGAAAACTGTTCTCTTTTCACGTTTGTCCGTTAGCGTAAACCACGCCATGTTTGCTTTGAGGGAAGCCTACAGCATGGCTCAGCGCTGTCATCTCAGGAGCATAGAGGTTTGTGAGAAGTCGCTAATTATGGGTGGCTACCTGGAGTGAGTCGACGTGTCGGTGGCTGTAGAGAGGAAGGAACATGTTGCCGTAGGGGAGGATGAGTCTGAAATTAGCCCTGTCACCCCTGAGGAAAGATGGAGGCGTGTGGGAAGGATCACTAATCCAGATCAAACAGGATCCCTCACACAATCCCTACTCTTACCAGATCAACTCCTGTGCCGATCACCCAGCCTGAGCTAGCAAAAGGAATGAAACGCGCTCATACATACAGTACACATGCAGAATGAGACTCATTTCAGTGTCTACACACGTGCAGCATGTCACAGACCTCTCACAAGCACTTACCAACACACAGACATACTTTCTAGCTCCAAGGAAATTGCTGCCTGACTACCTTTCAGTCTGACCCTGGGGGCTAGCCACCTGCTGTGCAGCTCCCTCCAGCTACCCAGCTGTAAAATTACATCCGCGGGCACTTTGAGAGGCCGAGACATGCCCGAGAGCCTCAGGAAGAACTGTCGCTTGCCTGCTATATGCTAATGCTAAACCGTGATGCTAATGAGAAAGCCCGGGCGGACAGCTGTAGTGCGGAGCACCGAACAAGCTGACAAGCTCGAAATATCTTACTGTTTCAAACAGCGGCAATGACAAAAGACTAACACACATACAACGAGAGCAAAAAGCTTCATTTATGACTGCGCACAAGCGTAGTGCACTCCCCAGGGGTGTACAGCTGAACAGCTCCTTCTCCCTCTAGAATAGGTGTCCAGGGAAGATGACACTTATGATGCATCCTTCATGTCCACACCCACACTTTATTTGGATGTATTCCACCAAAGAAAGCTTCCTGTTTTCTCTCTTCCTTCATATCATACATGCTACCACCACCATCACTACCACACACTTACCTGTATGTGCCTGGGTATTTCTCAAAAGCTTCTAACTTGTGTTCATTTATCACTTTCCCTTTGGGAAAACTACCTTCCTCATGATATAGAACCGGCATTACATGCCTCTCTCTCTCTCTGTTGCATGCAAACAGACCTTTCCATTCCCAGCAGGGACAGAAAGAGAGAATGAGTCTCAGCCTGGCAGTGATGGGATGCACCTACCGAATATGTAACACCTAATTCCTGCAGAAGGCAATTAGAGACTCATCCAATTATTTGACCGTGTTGTAGCAAGTTGCTGTGCTAATGAACGCCTCGGTTTGGGAGTCTGACAGCACCGGTCCTCTCTGCGAGACCTTCTCTCTGGGGAGGCGGGCTGCCGAAGAAGCAAAGCAGCCAAACCAGGCTTTATATATGAATGAGGCTACCGCTTCCCTCACTTCACACTCGTGAAAATGTACACATAGCCTGCGGAGAGATGCATTATCACACATTCTTCGGTCTTTTTTTTATTCTGCAGCATTGTTTTTATCATGTCAACCATTCATCTGTTCCATGTTATTACTTTCATTAATGCACCACCTGTCCATCTGATTGACATTTCTGGCAAGCTAGTAATCATGCAACTCAGGTCAAAGATCTGCCATGGGCCGTGGTTTCTATCTGATCTTTTATACCATCGTGTTTAGATGTCGGGTGGCACAGTGGTGTAGTGGTTAGCACTGTCGCCTCACAGCAGGAAGGTTCTGGGTTGGAGCTTGGGGCCTTTCTGTGTGGAGTTTGCATGTTCTCCCCATGTTTGCATGGGTTTGCTCTGGTTTCTCCACAATTCAAAGACATGCAGGTTAGGCTAATTGGTGGCTCTAAATTGATCGTAGGTGTGAATGGGAGTGTGAATGGTTGGTTCTTCCAAAAAAAAAAAAACAGGCAAATGGACAGCAGGAGGTCTTTCCCCTCATCACCACCAGAGATGGGTGGCATGGTGGTGGAGTAGTTAGCACTGTCATCTCACAGCAAGAAGGTTCTGGATTTGAGCTCCATGGTCGACAGGGGCCTTTCTGTGTGGAGTTTACATGTTCTCCCTGTGTCTGTGTGGGTTTGCTCCAGTTTCCCCCACAATCCAAAGACATGCAGGTTAGGCTAATTGGTGGCTCTAAATTGACCGTGAGTGTGAATGTTTTTTTTTTGTCTCTATGTGTCAGCTTTGCAATGATCTGGTGACTTGTCCAGGGTGTACCCCGCCTCTCGTCCATAGTCAGCTGGGATAAGCTCCAGCTTGCCCACAGCCCTGCACAGGATAAGTGATTCCAGATAATGGATGGATGTTTAGATGTGCAGTTGCTCTTCTGTTGTTTATCCATGATTATGTTGGCTATTGTGCAGCACCCAGTGTAGATTCTTCGATTTGGGTTTAAGAAATAAATGTGACAGTTTTGGAACTCAGTAATGGTAGGGGCGAAGATGATGCATGGTGACACAGGGTCCTGGGACAGTTTCGTGTTTTTTGCTGTTTGCATGGGAATCCACTTGGTTTGCCATTTTCCTCCCATCGTCCTAAAACATGCAGGTAGGCAGATTGGCTATGCTAGCTTGCCCCAAGGTGTGAACGGGTGTGTGTGGGGTGGTCGCCATTGGACTAATGGTTAGAGAAGCAGCTTTGGGACCAAAAGGTCACCAGTTTGATTCCCTGGACCAGCAGGAATGGCTGAAGTGCCCTTGAGCAAGACACCTAACCCCCAGCTGCTCCCCATATTGTACTGGGTATGTTGTACGTCGCTTTGGATAAGAGTGCCTGCTAAATGCCTGTAATGTAATGTGTGTGTGTGTGTTGCCCTGTGATGGACTAGTGTTCTATTTGGGGTGAGTTTTCCCACCTTGTGCCCCAGTGTTACCAGGGTTTGTTTAGATGAATTGTTTACCGAAGATCAATGAATGAATAGATGGTATAAGGCCAAACATCTGTGGATTCCTGACCCTCAAACCCATACGTACTTGTTAACCAATACATTCCAAATGTACTCCCCTTTTGCTGGTATAATAAGCTCTACTTTTATGTGAAGGCTTTCCACTACAGTCTGGATGTTTCCCATTGATGTTAGGATGTTGAGGCTCCAGTTCCAGTTCATCCCAAAGGTGTTCCGTGGGGTTGAGTTCATTCAGGGCTCTGTGCAGGACACTCGAGTTCTTCACTTCAACCTTCACACACCATGTTGCTTTGTGCACAGGGGCATTGTCATGCTGGAACAGTGAAGTGGAATTCTTAATCCTGCAGCATACAGAGACATTCTATACAACTGTCTGCTTCAAACTTTGTGGCAACAGCTTGGGGAAGAACCACATACGGGTGTGACTGTTTGGCCATATCGTGTATCTCAATTTGGGTAGCTGTTTAACATTATGGATCAAGGTCCACTCCTAGAAAGAAGGGTTCCTCGTGGGTTCTTTGGATGGATAAGAGTTAAGGTAGTAGTCCGACCTCCTCTGATAGGGTAACACCTTTCAAGGTTCCCTCAGAGGAAAAAGCTGAAGATCTAATCTCTTTACATAGATTAAAAAAAATCCCCCTGTTAGTTTATTTTTCTATTCCATCTCTTGAAATTGCTAGACTTGGCATTCTCAACAGGTTGGGCCACGATGTGACAGAAAATAAGACAGCTCAGTCAAATGGGTCAGGATTAATATCATGTTTAGATTCTTTCCCCTCAAACTTGTATTACTCTCCATCTCTCTATGGTACAAGGCGCTTAGCTTTAATGGTGATGACTTCGAGCTGTCACACTTAAGTCATCCCAGGTGTCTCAGTTTTGTGTGAGGGAGGAGAGCGAAAGGGACAGAGAGACAGGCCTGTCTCATCAGGAGTCCCACAGAGTGCATCTGTCTCACCTCCACCCTCTTCTTTTCCCGTTTTGTGTTCCCACACCATCTCTGCATCTAATCTCTTCCTGTCTCTTCTCTCTCACTCTCTTCTCTTCTCTCTCTCTCTGCTCCTTTTCTCATGCTCCTACACCCTGTCCCTTCCACCACTGGCTGTCTCCTGCTCTCGCTCTTTTCTCCCTCTGATGGAGGGCATAAATCATTGTGCTGTCAGCAGCAAAGCTTGCTAGATTATGCAATGCTGCTATTCAATTCATTTAGAGCCTGAAGAGAGGACCCGTGTGAGACCACCATCCACCCAGCGCACTTCCCCACCTCTGCTTCCCCAAAATAGAGAGCGTCTGTCTTAAAGAGGACTCTCTGGGGAGTGATATCATTATGCAGTCATTCTATCTCTTTTCCTCTCTCTCTCTCACACACACACACACACACACACACCCTTTCTTGCTCTAGTTTGTCCTACTTTATTCCTCTATTCCAGCTCTTCTGGCAACATTCCTATCTGCCATTTTTATTTAGTTGCTTTTTCATCAAGTTTGTTATCTTTTACATCCCGCATTTCATAGCAATTCAATCATTATTTTCTTGTTATCCTCCCAAAATAGCGTGAACTCTCTGCTTAAGATCATATGAGATCATGTGAATGGAGTCTGCAAATGTACCTTAATGATTTTGTAGACCAACAGCCACAGAGCATCTCACATACATCTCAGCACGTACTCGCCATCGTCCATTATCTCTGAAACGAAGAATTTGGTGAAATGCCTGAAAATATGCCTCATGCAGATGTCTTTTTGCCATTTTAAATCTCCCCTCTGGCACTGTATAAAACACCACACATAATTAAGACACGATTACTTAATTGCTGAGAGGGTTTTTTTTTTTTTTTACAGAAAGGTCAGCCTTCTGCATTTTCTCCACAGCTTCTCAGCCTTTCGAACAATCTGTTCAGCAGATCTCATCCCCCTTCTCTCTTTTCAAAACCCCTTCTTCCTGACCCTGATTGGTTTATCATTTTGTGTTGCCAGTTCCCACCCACCAGCCAGTTCTCTCCTCTGATATGACAGTTACCAGCTGAGGAGGGCGAAGACCAAAACCTGCTTTCTCAGAGACACGTGAAGCAAGCCAGCTGCATCTTTTTGGAATGCCTGTTTATGCTGCGTAACACATTCAGAGCAAAGTCCTATCTCCTGTTTTCTGAATACGCTAGATGTTCTCTTCTGCTGTCGTCCCTCTTCCACATACATTTTCTCACTGTACAGTATGTATGCGGAAGATGGTAGACAGTGCTTTCCTCTGAGTGTGTTACACATACATCCAAAGTTGGCTCGTGGTGCTGCCACTAATAGTGAAGAGTATGCTATCCTTCCCACCCAGACAGCATGGCCAATTTTGCTCCATTGACTTTTCTGTTATGCAAATTGGGAGCGTTTGGCAATTTTCTTGATCTTGTTCTTCCAAAAAAAACAAAAAAACAGGCAAATGGACAGCAGGAGGTCTTTCCCCTCATCACCACCAGAGATGGGTGGCATGGTGGTGGAGTAG
>JAODVO010000003.1:10557901-10568274 GCA_025400055.1 Notarius lentiginosus
CGGTTTCATATGAAAGGGGGTGAATACCTATGCACACTCCAGATTTCTGTTTTTTCATTTTATTGTTTGTGTCACAATAAAATAACCATTTTCACCTTTTAAATGGTAGGCATGTTGTGTAAATCAAATAGTGCTAACCCTCCAAAAGTCCATTTTAATTCCATCTTGTAATGTGACAAAACAGAACAAACACCAAGGGGGATGAATACTTTTGCAAGACACTGTAGAAGTAGTTACAATTAGATGCTCATAAGCCAAGTAGAGGTGAATTTTACCAAGCTTCTAAACAGTGTAGATTGCTGTGTACTTTATATACCACTGGTTTATTTAACTCTTAAAGACCAAAAGCAATCTGAGTATTTGATGATTCCCTTACAGGACTAGAATAAATCTGAAGAATATGATGTAGCCTTGAGCTTCACTCCTATTTTTTGAAGATCAAGACCTTGATATTTAAAATCAAAACTATGTAGGCCTTGTGAAGACAGAGTGCTAGATATTGAGTTATGCTCTTTTAATTCCTCAGGTATGCTTTTAGCCCACTGGTGGATGAGGTTAGTGATGAGGAGGAAGCAGAGCAACTGGTGAATGAAGCCTTTGGTAAGAATCAAAACATGTTTCCTGGCTTTTATTATAACATAATACAAACCTTCTGTATCGTATTTGTACTTTATTAGCCTTGTAGGTAAAATGTGAACTGGGTAATTTCATGGATTTGCCAATGTCTCTGATTTTATTTTATGTTGTCATCCATTTCCACCTTTATTCACAGAGGGTGTAAAAATGAGGGGTTTTAAATCGGAGACTAATGGAAGTGCGAAGCCTAGTAAAGTGGTAAGAAACTTTTCTTACGTAAGCCCAAAAAACACAAATCTGATCTTGAATATCATTACACATAGGCTGCATTACTTAGATGAACATCATGGGCCTTGACCAGTGAATGAATAAATTAATAAAGATAAATGTGGCTTCCTCAGGATGAAGATCTGAAATGGGTTGAGGAAAACATCCCCTCTTCAATGGCTGATGTGTAAGTCTTATGAACACCACAGATGATGTGATCTTGGACGTGCACATTAATGTTATATGTATTCACTGTGCCTTGATTCATACATTAACATATGTCAAAGTAATAATGCATTTCTTTTTATACATTTAAAATTAAAGTTGTCAATCTATCTTGTGTACTTTTTTTTTTAATATAGTGCACTGCCCCCTCTGTTGGACTCGGATGAGGTATGTGGGACTTTATATATACCTGCCACGTGAACGAATACTTTTAAAAAGGGCCTAAATACTTGCTTAATAAAATGTTCTTTGGGTGAATACAAAAGTCATGTGTGATTTTATCATGTGATACACGTAGGTCAGTAAGAACAGCAGTACACTTTGGGTCACATTAAGGAGTGGTCTTTAGCTGACATAGGAAATTTTAAATTAATGTATATCTCTAATTTATTTCCCGGGGGTAGAATGTCAATGGTGTATTAAGTCTTGTGAAGGCTAATGTTATTTGCCTTCCACTAGTTATTCAATATACAGTATATTGTGTAATACCATGTGAGGCCAGATGAGGGCGAACTCTGCATTCCTAACATAGAGTATAAAGAGATCATCCAGCTACATCACGTCACTTAACCTTGCTCTCTCCCGCTTGGTTATTTTCTTTCTGCTGAGAAAGAACAATGAAAGCACAGGAGCTTTGGTCCTGTTTGTCTGACTAATAACGGCTTTTTTAAGCTTGCATTAGTGGTACTCCTTGCTATTACTACAGTCTGTAAAGTCTTGCCTGTCAAAAGAGGAGAATGTACATTGCATAGTGCGAATAAACACTATTCTCAGGGGAACAGTGCATTTATGCAGTAATGTATGCACTATTGTGTAATGCTAATCAAATATACCATGCACTGAGAGGCTCCGGTTGAAATTATGCATTCTCCAGAGGTGACCTAGCATAGGAGGACGTCCTCAGGAAATAATACTATGCCTGTCACCGAAGAGAATACATAATTACCGATGTCTCTTAGTGTATGGTATATTTGATTTATATCCCTCATCAAAAAATTACAAACGAAAAGTGTTAAGATTGAATCTTGGCGTAAACTTGATGCGTAGATCTACACACACAGAAATGCTTGTGGAGCCACAGCTGTGATTGTGATGTCAGTTCATGGTATATCCAGGACATACCATGACTGACTCACACCATATCCCTTTTTTTATTTATTTTTTGGACATCAAGAGATACATTGCTTAATGAATGGTGGAACTATTTTGTTACGTGAACCATCCCTGGCTAATCCCTGCATGGGAATTTTTTGATGAGGGATATGAAGTTTATTATTCCATCCATATTCACTGGATATGAGCAATCGTGTGCTCTGATTGGCTACTCTACTACTAGGCTATCGGCTCCCATACTGTGAATAGAGATAAACAAAATAGCGGCGCGTATTGCTGAACTAACTGAGGACGAAATAAAAACTCTACTCAAAAACAAACCCCCCAAAAATACAAAAAAGCAGCAAAATGTGGAATAAAAGTATTTGATGGTAAGAACGTATCTTTTTGAAATTATTTTTCAAAATTATTATTATTATTAATTATTATTATTATTATTATTATAGCAGCATTTTTCACATTCCTACTGTCATTTCACCAGTTTGTTCACATTCTAAGTGGAAATGGTTTAATCGGCTGTTTGGTATAAAGTTTTTATATTTATCAAATTTGTAAAAAAAAAAATGCTCTGTTTCTCAAAATCCAGTGAAATGAGTGGAATAACTGTTATTATATCCACAATCTTGTCCTACATGGCTTATAGCCGACTCTGCACTATGTGCCTTGTCGGCTATCGGCTCATGTACAACTTGATTTCGTGGCATAACTGTTATTCCTTAGATCATGTCAAATTATATAATACTTGTTTGAACATTTTTGTCTTTTCCAGAAAGTTTTTAATAATGTCCTTGTGTCCTCCTTTTTTGCAGGAAATCATGACTACAAAATTTGAGATGTCAAAAATGGAATAAAATTATGGCACGTGTATGTGTTGTAAATATTGAGTGTCTGTGACTATACACGCTTATTTTATCTTGAAATATAAGTGATGTATGTAAATATGTAGGATGTGAATAATGAAAGTACCAGACTGATGGACAGTTATTGTTTTGCCTGTATTGCCTGTTTGTATTTATATTTTCATTGGAAAGGTGTTTGCTTCTTCAACCCAATCTCTAATCATATTTGACATTTGTTTACATATCTGAAATACAAAATGTGATTAAAAACCACTACTTTATACTTCTTAAGATGAGTATCTTTTCCACACTAAATGCCACCTTTAACATACAGAGCACACGAAACAATGTCTTTGCTTAATGTATTTCTAGTTAACATGGCCATTAGTGTCATCTGTCTGGTCTCAAACTGATCGCTTTTCAAGAGGATTTTATCTAAAGCAAGTTAAACATTCCATGAATTATAGCTAATACACACTTTTGTTCCAGGGTATCTGAGAATAACAGCAGTAGGTATGTTAAGCTTTATTTCAGTGATGCAAAGGTCTGAGCTTGCCAGTATGACTTCTCTATTTTTTTATTTTTTGTGCGCGCGTGCATGCAAAAACTGCATTACATGAGTATTTGACACTGATTCAGCTAACTCTTTTTGCCCTTTTATAACCTACTAGTGCAGGGTTTTTTTGTTGTTTGTTTTGTCTCTGTGTGTGTGTGTGTGTGTGTGTGTGTGTGTGTGTGTGTGTGTGTGTGTGTATTTTGTATTTTAAAGCTGTGTTACAAACAAGTAGGTCAGAAAATTGGCCTTCAAGGGCCCTTGAGTGTTTTAATGTAACAAAGCATCAGCAGCTCAATTCAAATTCATTGTTTTGCTGTCAATATATATTGATTTTTCTAAGGTTCTTCACTCATTAGGCATCAGTCTGTTTTGCCAATATGCAGTGGTTAAATGCAGCCTGTTTGCCAATATGCAGTGGTTGTTTTTATAGTTATCCTTACCATTATTATGAGTTGTCATTATTTATGATCCTTCATTCAGGCAGGTCCTTATTTATGATCCTTTGGAAGTTCTCAGTCTTGACTTAGCCTTCTGGGATTGTTTTGCTGTATCAGATACAGCCCACACAAATTGCATTATTATTACTACTACTACTTTTAGACACACTGTTTGGCCAAAAGTTTGTGGACATCTGACCATCACCGCCATATGTGGGCCTTCATCAAACTGTTGCCACAATGTTGGAAGCCAGTTCTATAGGATGTCTTTATCAGCTGTAACATTAAAATTTCCCTTTACTGGAATTGGAGAGCCTAGCCAGAACATGTTCCAGCTTAACATCACTGTGCACAATGCAAATTCCATGAAGACAAAGTTTGCCAAGGTTGAAGTGGAATAGCTTGACTCTCTTGCACAGAGCCCTGACTTCAACCCCAGTGAACACCTTTGGGACAATTTGGAATGAAGGCTGTGCCACAAGCCTCCTTACCCACCAACATCAGTGTCTGATACCACAAATCCCCACTCTCAGTGGAAAGCCTTCACAGAAAAGTTCAGGCGACAACAGCAGAGGGAAGACTAAATCTGGAATGGGATGTTCAGTTAGCACACATGGGTGTCATAATCAGATGTCCAGAAACTTTAGCCCATATAATTTTTTTTTTAAATTAGTAAACGCAAACACACAACTGTATAGTGTTACAATTACATGAATGTAAGCTCAATTCTAAGATAATTTGAGAGTTTAATTTTTGTGTTCTAATACAAAACAGCATAATCTATTTGATGTTTACATTTATGGAAACTCTTATCACCAAAATTTAACATTTGAAGTTCATGAATTTATTTATCTACATAAAGATAAAAAAAAATGAAAGAGGCCCAGAGAGTGAGATGGTTTTATGGTGGTTTATTCATGTACACAACATAACAGTCTAAAAACAAGCACAGAGATTAGAGCACATTCCGTATTGAATCCACAATGGGGCAGTCTGGAGTTATCTGAAATGTATATCACGTTGATATTCCTAGTGAAATGAAAGCTACAAACAGACAGAATGGCAATTAATATAAAACTAACAGTCTTTTTGTTCACATAATATGTGATCATTGAGATTTAACAATTCAAAGGAATGTCATTTTTGATAATATAAAATCTCACTAGAAGACAAGCAAAACATTGACAGTAACTGAATGTGCTGATTGATGACTGAATTATTGCTTTTCAAGTTTTTTTTTAGCTATATGGATTGCATTTCTCACCATGGTGAATCGTGAAAAACGTGTGATTACTTCTTTTTGGGGGGAGGGGGGACGGGGAAAAGCTCCACGCTGAACGACTCCCATGGAGATCTAATCCTCTTTGTTTGGCCTCACACGTTTCCCGCCATTTTTTCTGGTGAATGATAACAGAAGAGATTAAATATATTACAATATATATTCAAATACAAAATTCATTTTAAATTTGCACTTACGTTATAAGAGATTGGTTATATGTTTTCTAAAATAATTTTAACACTAATAAAAATACCACAAATACCATTTTGAATTGTAGGCCTAACTCAAAACATTTAAGTAAAAGACCTCCTTTAATTGTTGCTGGCTTAACACGAAAATACACATTTGGCAATGACATACAATTATGGTTAATTATATTATTTAGGGCTATTCTCTATCAGACATGTTAAGAAGCATCACTGGTGTTATAAAGACAACAATCTGATTAAACCATGTTCCTTCTCACCAATAATACAATACGCAGCAGCAAACAAAGGGTTAGGAGTGTAGGAGTGTTTGGGGTTTTACAGGTTAATAGCTTTTGAGTTGCAAGAACACAGTTACATACATAGTGATGAGAACTCTTATTACAAACAACCAGAATAAATAAAAGGGCATCTACTTTTTTTGTTGAGACTTCAATGACAGTAACCAACATCAACATCTGTACAATTGCCATAGTTTGTTGTTTGAGAGAATTTTGGATTACTGTCCAGGAAATCCTTCTCCTTGACTAACTGGTCAGTGGCTGCCAGTAAAACAGTTTGAACGATGGAAGTTGCAGCCTGATAAAACATCCTCTTCAGGGTCTCTTCTTGGTCATCTGGCTCATCACTGTTTTTTGTTGACTCAGAAAAGGACCCTCCCTCAGAACTGCAACACACCCCAGTCTCTAACTCAATACTAACTCCTAATTCTACTATAGAATCTGTCTTCCCAGGTTCTGTCTTGTCATTGGAGTCAAGTGCTGCTTCAAACTCACCGCTTTCAGCAACTGCGTTTTCAGTACCACAATTCCCATCTTGATTCAGAATCTTCCCATCCTTTGCACACATTTTGTCGCTAGAGTTGATGTCCTTCTGGTTTGTGTCTTCTTCCTTTACAACATCGGCCTGGACAGGAGGATCATTATTATGTGCTGTGGTGTCTTCTGTTGCAGCACCTGAATATCCGTTCTCACCATTGGTCTTGGGTTCCATATTTGGCTCTGTCTGGTCTCCTCCTTCTGCTGATAAGTGAGGCGTGTCTGACTGCTCACCAGATGGTATGCTTGGGAGGGTCTTATCCTCTCCATCAGAACTTTTGTGCTCATCTACCACCTGAGCCCCGATGTTGCTCTCACTTGGTGCGGCAGCCTGGTCCTCTGATCCACCCTGTGGGAGGTCAGTTCCCACAGCTGTGTCTGAAGAACCATCCGTGTCTTTAGTTTCCCCTTTATTCTCTTTCTGTACTGCTGAGCCATCCCCCATATCCATGCTAGTACTCTTCCCCTTACGCAGTATGAAATTCTTTAGTGAGACAGCACGGTTGAAATGTGTCCTTTTTGACTTGGCAGTCTTGCCTGAGTCTTTACCCGCCTGTGGTTCTTCAGTCTGTTCTTGTTCACCTGTTGGTTCTTCCTCTTCTCCACCAGCATCTGCTGCCTTCTTTGACTTGGGAATTACTCGCTTTTTAAATGTGGTCCAGATATCATTTGCCTGCTGGTCTACAATTTTTGTATGTGTTGTTGCAGTTGCTGATGCAGTTGTCTCTTGCTCCTCTTCTCCATCTGCATGGGTCTTCTCTTGAGTTTCTCCGTCACCTGATACCTTTGAATCTTCATACGTTTGTGTGGCCCCCTGATCTGCCTCTAGGATATCCTCATCTTTGAGATTATCTGAAGAGTCTTTGTCCTTTGGTTTGTGGATTCCAACAATTGATGGGTCCCTCTTTAGACCTTGAAAAGTCCATGATCTCTTCAATTTCCACCTTTTTTGCCCAGTGTGCTCTGACTTTGTAGTTGAGTCCAGTGTCCCAGTGTCTCCTGCTATATCTGCACTATCACCCTCTGCTCCTTCTGCATCCTTGGCTTCATCAGTGCTTTTCTTGTGACTCTTCGGTGCCATAAGCTTCTTAAAGGAATGCCAGCGTTTCATTGGTTTTGTAGTTTGGGAAGTTGACTTATTTGCCTCTTCTGGTGATTGTTGGTCCTCATTTTGTTCCACCACAGCTGTGCTGGCATCAGCATTCTCCAGTCTATCAAGAGATTTTGACCGAACCTTTCCATGTTTTGATAGTTCTCCTGAGCCTTCTTTTTTCTCTGTGCTTTTGTGGGAGAAGATCTTGGCAACAGGCTTGCGAATGAAATCACGTACACTGGACTTTTCTCCTTGTTTTGGCTTGGCACTGGGTGCTTTCTGCTCTTGGACAGTCTCATCATTGTCTGGTACTTTTTCAATAACTTGGCCATCCGTTGCTGCTTCACTTGCTGGCTGACTAGTTGACTGATCTTTAAGATCTGCTTCCTCCCCTTGATCATTCTTATTTGTGGCTGAGGCCTTATCTGGGTCTTCTGCAAGAACCTCTTCAGCTACTGTACTATGCTCTTTTTTCTTCTTCCCTCCCATAACTTTTCCGAGCCCACTTTTGTTCAGAAAAGAGTCCCAGATTTTCTCTGAGGCTGGCTTGACTTTGTTATCTGTTGATGGCTCTGTGGTCTGGGGTGCATCAGTGGTAGGCTGTGTTTCCTCAGTTGGAACCAGAGGTGACTCTGCACTTGAAGGCTCCTCAGCTTTGCTCTCCCCAGCATCCACTTGGACTGGTTCTGTATTGGCCTCTGTTGCTGCCATATCAAAAAGTGCTCTTTGAGCTCCTTAAACACTGTTGTTTTCTTATATTATTTTTTCTGAATACAGTTCATTGATAACCAGCAGTGCTAGATAACATTCCCACAAGAAAGAAAACTCTGCATCCTATTCCATGTGGAGAAGTTGGGTCTCAAATCTGGAGGGAGGAAAGTGAAAGTGTATCAAATTAATCGGCAGTGCAATTTTTCCCATTCTACCAGAGATGCTAAAAACATGTCAGATGCTTTTCTTATTCAAACTGAGTTTGAATAAATATCCTTAAAATGACGATGAAATTAGTGAGCTCAAATGATGAATAGTAGAAAGAGTAGATAGATCATGATGGTTGTGTGAAGGGGAAGTGGAGTATACATCAGATAATTTAAATGAAATTTTTAGTTTTTAGTACTGTCGCCTATGTTTAAAACAATGCTATTCAGTGATTTTGTTTGGTATTCAGCACTGTTTTGAGAGGTACAGCTGGTATCCTATCCTATCAAAACCCAATAGCCTGGCATCAAACAAGATTAAAGGGGTTAAAGTTAGGAGTGAATCTTCCACTATTAGTTAGCCAATAGACTGGTTAATAAAATTCATCCACACTATTAAGTTCATGAAGAAATGTTCTTGACTGAGCTATTCATGTTTCAAGAACCTTTGTTCTCTGAGGTACTTTTAAAAGTTCAGCTGGTGAGAATTTCTTCATATTCAGGGGCGTCGTAGCTCAGGTGGATAAGGTGCCATACCATAAATCTGGGGACCTGGGTTCAATTCCGACCTGAGGTCATTTCCTGATCCCTCCCTGTCTCTCTCTCCTGCTCATTTCCTGTCTCTACACTGTCCTATCCAATAAAGGTGAAAAAAAAGCCCCCAAAAAATCTTAAAGAAAGAAAGACATGGTTAGGCAAGGTCAGTGTGCTGAACACTTAGGATAAACTGGAGCACCAACATCATGCCAGACCTTCTTGCTGGACATCAATGCCCAACCTTTTAATGTTCTTGAATGCAACCCCTAAAAGCCATGCTCTAAAATTTAGTCTAAAGCCTCAGAAGACTGGAGGATGTTATAACAGCAAAGGGTGGCACCACCTCCATATTAATGCTCATGGTTTTTGAATGGGATGTTAAAGTGACACAGGTCGATGTATTAAAAAGATGAATAGTACCCTGTGGAACTAGAATAATCCCTAGGTACTTGAATCACCTGCTGCCTCATGCCTGTGAAGGAGAATGAGCTGGAAAAACACCATGCGCAAATGTTTACACTTGAGTACGGAAATGGCCGAAGTTTATCCTCATTATAAATCGGCATTTTTTATAATAAATTATAAATCTGCATTTTTTTGTCTTGATTTAGGAGTCTTTTTTCAATCTGGGCAATCCTCCATGTTTGCTATGGCTCCGCGGTTGTGACCTCTGACCCACACATGACCTCATGTGACTTTTCCAAACTGGCTGCCGAGCAGTTTGTAAACAGACTAACACGTGGTTAGGATGCCCCGCATTAGGAAATAAAATGTATCGAAACAAGATGATACATACCAGCAATGGGGATGGGTATCAGTTCAAACAGTTCAGAAAGGGGAGTGGATAACATGATTCCTAAACCATCACATCGACCTGTGTTACTTTAAATCGTCAGGTCTCCACATTCTGTGGACTTCCAATGAAAAGGATTTGAAAACCATTGCATTCTGTTTTTATTTTTGGTTTACATACCATCATAACTTTATTAGAATCAAGGTTGTATAATAGTGGATAGTTGACATGTTTTGGGACATGATAATAATAATAAAAATGTACCATCTGGGGGTCCGTAAGGAGCAGTTTAGCAAACACTTGAGTTCATGGAAGTGCCTTGATGATAAATGTTGTTTGATTTGTTTCACTCTTCCCTTCTTTTCTGATGTTTACAACTATTACAGTCCAATTTTCCAAAAAGATATATTTTGCTCTTCTTGCATGGGTTTTGGGGCCCACAGACAGTGAAAGACTAAGCTTTCCTTCCTGACTTGGACAGTAATTTTCAGGATTGATCCTGATACAAAGAGAAAAGAGAGAACATTGCTACAATCATACAGTCTGATGGTAACTCTATTACTTCCAGGACATCTCGAATGTGTTCTTTTTGACTCAAGAATTAGGCAAGACTTTTGAATAAGCAGTAGCCAAGTTGTTTTTGTGTATGTATGTATGTATGTATGTATGTATGTATGTATGTATGTATGTATGTATGTATGTATGTATGTATGTATG